>OU343216.1:81271722-81294838 GCA_910596185.1 Chrysanthemum makinoi
GTGCAAAAGGCAAAACTATGATGCCTTGTTCTATGCCTAGTGCCAAGCATTCAAACTATTCTAGGCCCAGTTTTAAGAAAGTGAACATCAATGTGCCTTCTAGTAATACAGACCCTTGCACTTCTAGTTCAGGAATGCAAAAAGTAGATCAACCAACTAATGTTCCCATAATTCCCTCTACAGGAGTAATCAGTGACATTAAAGCAAGCGAGTCAAAGCCTCCAGGCAATACCAAGCAAGATAGGACCTCGCAAGCTAAAAATGTGCATTGGAAGAGAGTAGAAGACCAACCTAGGAACTTTATGTGTGTGTTAAATAAAACGAATCGTGTTGATTCTAGTGTTAGCTTTAAGCGTACTGTAATTAATGTGAATTCTACTACTTTTGGCAAAACATGTAATGATGATTGCGTGGTTTCTGTTACTAATCTTGAATGTGGTATGAATGATTTGTCAAATGCTGTCAAATGCCCAGTTGAAATTATTAATGAAAAAAATCATGCTAAGAAGTCTTGAAGGCAAAAACGAAAGAAAGTTAGAAAACAGTGGAAACCCACAAGAAGAACATTTAGTAAGATAGGTTATCAATGGATACCTGTTGGTCATAAAATTAATCAGACAATGCCTACTAGAAAATGGATGCCTACTGGTAGAACTATTCCCTTAAGAAGTTAACATACTTTGAATAGGTCAAATACGGACACTAGTACTGCATCTATTCATAATGATTCCATTGCCTCTATTTCTGATATGGATGTTTCTATTTCTGATGTGGGTGTTCCAATCACTGTTACTAACCAAGTGGAACCCATTCTTGCATGGGGATCCCAATTATCCAGTTATCCATTCTTGTCTGTGTTCAACTGCAGATCGTTCAAATCGTTCTATGGTACTTGGACTCAGGCTGTTCCAAGCATATGACTGGAGACCGGTTGCGGCTCATGAACGTCGTGAGCAAATTCATCGGGACTGTTAGATTCGGGAACGATCATTTTGGTGCTATTATGGGTTATGGAGATTATGTTGTCGGTGATAGTGTTATCTCCAGGGTATATTATGTAGAAGGTCTTGGTCATAACTTATTTTCTGTCGGACAATTCTGTGATTCTGATCTAGAAGTGGCCTTCAGAAAACATACTTGTTTCGTTAGAGAACTTGATGGTAAGGAACTTTTAAGAGGAACACGTGGTTCAAATCTATACACCATCTCTATCGAAGATATGATGAAGTCTTCTCCAATTTGTTTGTTGTCAAAGGCTTCAAAAACCAAATCATGGTTATGGCATCGACGTCTCAATCACTTGAACTTCGGCACCATCAATGATCTCTCCAGAAAAGACTTAGTTGTAGGGTTACCTAGACTAAAGTATGAAAAGGATCACCTTTATTCAACATGCCAATTGGGAAAAAGCAAGAAGTATGCCCACAAACCTAAACCTACAAACTCTGTTACAGAAGTTCTTCATACAATCCACATGGACTTATGTGGACCCATGAGAGTGCAGAATATCTTTGGGAAGAAATACGTGTTAGTTGTGGTTGATGATTACTCTCGATTCACCTGGGTTAAGTTCCTCAGGACAAAGGATGAAACTCGGATATCATCATCAAACTCATCAAACAGCTGCAGGTTCGTCTTAACAAAACTGTCAGAATCATCCGAACAGACAATGAACTGAGTTTGTTAATAAACAACTTAGTGAGTTTTATGAAAGTGTTGGAATCAGGCATCAAAGAAGTGTTCCACGAACTCCTCAACAGAACGGTGTAGTTGAAAAGACGAAATCGAAATCTTGTGGAAGCCGCAAGAACAATGTTGATTTACTCAAAGGTTCCAATGTTTCTATGGACTGAAGCCATTGCCACTGCATGCTATACTCAAAATCGGTCCCTAATTCACACTGCTCATGGAAAAACTCCATATGAACTTGTCCATAATAGAAAACCTAATCTCTCATTCCTTTGTGTGTTTGGTGCATTGTGTTACCCAACTAATGATGGTCAAGACTTAGGTAAACTAAAAGCAAAGGCAGATATTGGAGTTTTTGTTGGTTATGCACCAAACAAGAAAGGTTACCGAATCTACAACAAGAGAACCCGAAATATCATGGAAACAATTCACGTTACGTTCGATGAGCTGACCGGTCAAATGGCTCCTGGACAATCCAGTTCTGGACCCGCACTTCAAAACAGTCCCATTGGTTCATCTCTTGTACCAAACTCATCTCCAGCAACTCCATATGTACCTCCATCAGAAGATGATTTAAAGAAATTGTTTGATCCAATGTTTGATGAACACTATGAACCGAATGCTGATGAAATGTCAGTCCCATCAACAGAGGCTGCTCCTATCCCTGTGAATGAAGTGAACCCTTTAGTCTCAATTTCATTAAGTCAGGAAGCGCCTGCTGCTGATCACTCTGTCTCATCAACAAATCATCAATCATCAAATGTACATCATGGAAGTGTTTCTGGCATCAATGATGAAGTTAATCCCTTTGCAACTCCCGAAGATGCTCCATTTGAAAATATCTTTGCTCCTTAATCATCATCAGAACCATCTTCCTCAGGAGACATCGACTCTGCTACTTCAGTCCCTCAACAACAGCCACATGAACACCTCAGAAAATGGACTCACGATCATCCATTAGACAACATCATTGGAAATCCTTCTCGTCCAGTATCCACACGGAAACAACTTGCAACCGATGCCTTATGGTGTTTCTTCAACTGCGTACTCTCTAAGATTGAACCAAAAGATGTTAAAACCGCCATGAATGAAGACAGCTGGTTCAATGCCATGCAAGAAGAAATTCATGAGTTTGATCGTCTTGATGTATGGGAATTAGTACCTGCTCCAGATTGTGCTATGATCATTGCTCTAAAATGGATCTTCAAAGTAAAACTTGATGAGCATGGTGATGTGTTAAAGAATAAGGCTCGATTGGTTGCTAAAGGATACCGTCAAGAGGAGGGTATTGACTTTGAAGAATCTTTTACTCCTGTTGCTCGTATCGAGGCAATCAGAATCTTCTTGTCTAATGTTGCTAGTAAGAACATGGTAGTCTATCAGATGGATGTAAAGACGGCATTTCTGAACGGAGATCTTAAAGAAGTCGTCTACGTCAGCCAACCTGAAGGCTTTGTGAATCCAGAGCATCCTACTCACGTTTATCGTTTGAAGAAGGCTCTTTACGGTTTAAAGCAAGCTCCAAGGGCATGGTATGATACACTATCAAAGTTTCTTCTATCAACCGGATTCAGCAAAGGATCAGTTGATCCGACATTGTTCACCAGGAAGTCAGGCAAACATTTAATTCACGTTCAAATTTATGTTGACGATATCATCTTTGCCTCGACTGACCCCAATGAGTGTGACCGTTTTTCAAATGAAATGGGTTCTAAATTTCAAATGTCAATGATGGGACAAATGTCATTTTTCTTAGGATTACAAATTTCTCAAAGTCCCGGAGGCATTTTCATAAATCAATCTAAATATGCAAATGAGATTTTAAAGAAATTTGGATTTGATTCAAGTGACCTTGTTGACACTCCCATGATTGAACGTACTAAACTAGATGAGGAACACGAGGGATATGGTAGACCAAACGAAAATATCGTAGTATGATTGGATCCCTGATGTACCTCACATTGTAGACCACATCTTGTTATTTGTTTGCATGTGTGCTGTAGATACCGGGCTAAGCTACTAAAAAGCACCTTTAAGGCGGTTAAGCGGTCTTTCGGTATCTCAAGGAACCATCAATATGGGACTTTGGTAGTAGTCTGCAGAAGGGGCAACTGGTATGTCACTAAGCCTATGCGATCTTGATCATGCGGGGATGTCAAGATACAGCTAACTCGAAGGTACTTTTGGAGGTGCTACAGTTTTTGGGTGATAAGCTGACTGTGAGCTTTGGTCTTCAAAGATGTAGCAAAATGCTGATATAATGTACTTCTATTTCCTCTACGAAGCTTTGTCTGAAGCAAAGATCAATACATATCATGTCATCTTGTTATACTCAAATCCTATGGATGAGATCCCAATTATCTGACTATGGCTTTGAATTTAACAAAATCCCTCTGTACTGTGATAATAAAAGTGCTATTTCTCTCTCATGCAACAACGTACAACACTCTAAAGCAAAGCACATCGACATTCAACATCATTTCATCAGGGAGCAAGTTGAAAAAGGTGTGGTGGAACAATACTTTGTAAGGTCTGAATACCAGTTAGCAAACATCTTCACAAAAGCTCTTCCTAGAGAACGTTTTGAGTTTATCCTTCCACGACTTGGTCTTAAGAGCCTACAACCAGAAACTCTCAAACGCCTTCAAGAGGAAGAAGAGGAGTAAAAGGTTTCCTTCAACTATCTCTTGTAAATATCTATTCGAAAAACAAAATACAAAATTACAAAACCTTCAAAAATCAAATAGAAAAATATAAAACTTTCAAAATCCAAAAAATTTGAAAAATTCGAAAAATCCTCAAAAATTATTGTCATTTTGTCATGCTTTTCTCGATTCGATAATATCTACGATCTTAATGCTGTCATTCAAAGAATGATACGGGACTTTAGATGTTGTTCGAATGTTTAAAATATATATATATATATATATATATATATATATATATATATATATATATATATATTTTGGGAGAAAGAGAAACAATGCTGTCATTCAAAGAATGATACGGGACTTTAGATGTTGTTAGATGTTGTCATTTCAGGCAGTTACCGCTTTTCAAAAGAAAGAACAGAGCCATGCTTTATCTTGTTTTTCAAATCTCATGCTCTGATTCTATAAAAACAATTTCTTACTATCTAATGAAAACTAATTGCTTTGAAAAAAAAATTACTCGAACTCTATTTTTGAAAATCATATGTACTTAAAGGTTGTAAAAAATATCTATCTCTCAATCAACATCTTATGTCATTGATTGAGGGGGAGAATGATTTTTTAATTAAATCAAAAAGTGTATTTTTCAAACAATGGTACCAGACCTTGGTTACTACTATGTTTTTCAAAAGATATTCAAGCATGTTTAATCAATGGAGTTTAAAGTCTTAAAATCAGATCATTATCAGTTAAAACGTTTTCACAAATCAAGTCACAATTCTCCTTAAAAGCCTTCAAAATCAATTTAAATCTACATTTGATAATTGTGATCGGGGGAGAATTTGTGATTTAAATTGGATTTAAACTGATAATTCGATAAATGGTTTCATAAGTGTTTAGCATGTTTGCCTCCCCGCAAGTGACAAACGATTTCAAATTTTCCATGCACATGTTGAGGGGGAGCAACTATTTTAAACCTCAAATTATTGAAACGTGACCGAATTGTCTCTAAGTGCAGGTTTCCTCTAATATGTGCAAAATTCTTTCAAAATCAAGGCATATATTGAGGGAGAGCAAGCTTATGAAAACCTCATCCTTCCCTAATATGCTTTATCTACGTGTTTTGATCAGGGAAGTGATGTTGATATCTTTTAGAATATGGTAATCAAAGAAGTTAATTCTTTCTCTTGCCTCCGTGTGCAAAACGATTTCACACACTTGATGCACATGTTGAGGGGGAGCTCTTGTTCTAAAAATATCAAAAACAATTCAGGTACAAAATGCTTTGATAATATATCATAAGTATCTGGATTGATTTTCAAATGGTTTTCAATTGGTTCCTATGGCAGATGAACAATTCCAAAAAGACCGACCAACTTTTCATTATGTATGGTGATATAAGGACGATAAGGTTAGGAATGTGTTCCCATGATCCGCCAGAACCGGAGGGATCTACTCAGGGACAATCCACTAGATAGTGTGGAAGTTCTTAGGTATGATGAAAAAAGGAGAAAAGTGAGATATGGGAAGAGTGCGGTTGACGAGACTGAGCTAGTACTGGAGTAAACCCAACAAGATTCTAGTAATGAAGTCTCGGTAAGCACTGAAGGGGTTGAAGAATGAAAAAGAAATGAATGAGAAAAGGGTGAAAAGAAATAGCCCTCCAATAATTCAACCTTAGAGAAGCAAGGAAACTCGGGTTCAATTCATATGCTACTGGTGGATACTAAGGTAACCCCGGTATTGAAGACAAGACGTCATGGACCCAGTGACGCACTGCACTTCAACTTTCCAAACCACTCAAGTTCCTCTTAAAAGGACTTATTTCATTCTCACGGGGAACCGACATAATCTATCGACTTTCTCTTAGAGATTGTTGATATTGAAGAAGGAGACCCTCTCCCTAGTCTCCGACATAGGAACCAAATATGTACAATTGAGTCTAGAGCCACGAGATCATCAATAAATCTCTTTAGGACACTTTCAATGAAGACTCTCTATTTCACACAATGTAGAAAGAGAGATTATATCTTATGAGTCCTACTCATTATCCTTGTGGTATTGCCAGAACATCTAAGTGATATGCATACATATTCACGATGAAGATGGAAAGCCTTCTGGATCCAACATCAAACAAGCTCCTGGTAGGTGGCATGTGAGATCTATCCAATAGATCAACCATGTGACAACTGGACAGAAACAATGGAGAGATTCAATCTTTTGAATCAATCCTGGTTCAGGTTATGGATTGACGGATACCTTTGAAAAACCGGTCATTGTGCTTAAAAACTCTTTTCTTTAGCACATCGACTGTGTACTTATTTCTCAAAATAAAAGGTGTTTATGATTGATAATTGATTTTCATTAAAACCTTCGTTGTATTGCAAAAACAATTTCTATTGAGCAATACACGATTGTTTTTCAAATCTCTTTTATCAATCAGTGAATCTCAATTCGTTGGTTCACTCACTCCATGTTGTCTTCTTTGAGACGTTCCGGTTTGAGAACAGCTAGAGCAGCTGCGAAACCCTGTCAAGGAAATTCTTCGGAATTATACCTGATCACAGGTAGTACTTGTACTGATCAATGGGGAACCGTGGGCCGTATACCTCAATTCATCGAAAGTGATCAAAGACACTTTCGTGCGCTTTATTGCTAACTGTTTTATGCAGGTACACCCCGACGTTTGCAGCTGATCAGAATGAAGCGGTCAATCCATAGCCGCATGCTCACACAACACATTCATATCTAAAGAAATCATGATTAGTGCATCAATGACTCTGATATTATCACTCCATGCTTCTGCTACGCTGCTGCCAATATCATGAATCAACGAAAGCTTCCGCTACTCTGATAAGAAGAAATCATGATCCAGAATGTGAGCATGTCGGTCCAAAAGTCACAACATCACCTAATACCAACACCACAAAGGAAATGTCTGAGATTTAATGTTGCTAATGATCTCAAAGCTGGCTCAAAACTCAGTATCACGTGGATCAGTTAAAGACCTCCACTCAGAATATCCAAACATGCTATAATGAAGAATCAAAGACTACGAGCTACAGAACAAAGAACATGGTCAAGAATCCAAGAACAATTTTTAATGTAATATCTGTTTGTATTCAATGTAATTTCAGTATATGTTTGAGGTGACCTCCCTTAGGGGGAGATTGTTAGGATTTAGAAAATCCTGGTATTAAAGTGTCGGTCACCTCAAGTATATGTAATCGTTAGAAAGCTCGTAGTCGTAGTTATTTTATGTTAAGTAGTAGTTAGTTTAGTAACACCGTAGAGGACGGACGGGTCTTTACCCACAGCCAGTTGTGTGGCGTTTTATTGTAAGACTATAAATACTCTCTTCCTCCCAAGGTAGAGAGTTGGAGCTCATAATAAGAATTTTCTTTCTCTCACTAAAGTTCCCAAACCTCCAACTTTCTCTCTCTAAAACTCTTGTGTACGCCTACTTTGCTTATGGATTGATGTGTATGTGAAATCCAATATGTTACAAAATCGGTATAATTTGATTGTTTCCGTCCATTCCCACAGCTACCAGGTTTGTCCCTACGTAGGGCCCTTTAAGATGTGTCGCGTCGATTATGATCAGGGGTCGCAAATAGCATAGGAAACTCTTAATCTGTAAAATATAAATCACGATTACATCTTGGATAACAAACACATTGTATATCAAGGTAAAATCATCATAAACCATGTATTTAAGTGAACTTTGTATACTATTCTAATGCATTGCTAAGTAAATTAATGACAAATAATTGTTTCATGTTTCTACTGACAGGTGTGCTGTGAAACAAACAATAGTATCACCATGCGTAGATCCAATTCCGAATGTTTTTGTGCGTATTCGACATAAATTGTTAGATAATTTGCTAGGATGCTCAACTTTTATAAGACAAGTAAAAACTAGTTGTATGTAACTATTTTCTGGTTTTATGTATGTATAGTTTTTTATATTCCATTTTGTGTTGATGTTGCAGATATACTACTAAACAGCCGCATGCTAAACTAAAAACAATGCCTATTCACCAACACACTTGTATGAAAACCATATAATATATTAGACAAGATTTATTTAAAAATATTCAAAGCAATTAGCTTACCGCAGCAGAAAAGATATAAAAAATCTCTTAAAAAGTCTTTGATCGTCTGTCTCAATGTGTGTAACAGTCCCCTCGTTTGCGACCTTTAGGATGTGACAGTAGTATGGTAACTGGGAAAACGATGCCTTTGGACAGCCCTGGGTTGATTCCACTGCCAATTGTTTCCCCCTCCAAGCTTTTGTGTATGAAACATCTATATTCAACACCATATTCTAATCATGGATAATGTCCCTTGGCTTATAAACGCGTGTAACATCTGTGATTTTCGGACGTAGTAATTTTGACAGGGTTTTTGCTGTAGCATTTCGATGATTTGGATTGAACTGGATTTTGGAACATGTATGACAGTCATTAATTGCAGTGATTCTAAACTGGATACAGTTTGGAATCCTATGACAGTTTATATGCCAATCACATTTTGGCTGCACGCATTTTACTGCGTACCTAATAGTACACGATTTATGAACATAAAATTCATACCCTTCTTTTAGGCATTTCAAAGATACCTCATATATGCACTCTGCCTTATCATCAAAGCTATCATTCACTTTCATAACACCTCTATCTTTACTTTCAAGTCTGCTATCAATAGGTGGTGGTTGGGGTGTGGGCGGTATATGAGTTAAGTTGTTTTGTTGCCATGTATTCGCATCTTGCTCAGGTAACAAAGTATCATTAAGATCCACATGTAAGTGTGGGGAACAAGAATACTGGGTTACCACAACGGGTTCTTTAACTTGGTTGATGCATAAGGTTTGCACCTCTGACTGCGACCCATCAACTATACTTTTGAAAAAATCCAAGTCATCGTCGTCAAGTATGTTCGTTGTGGTTGAGGCGATGTTGTATGTTAGACTTATCCCGTTTACATCATTAACTTTGAACTTACCTCTGACTGCGACCCATCAACTATACTTTTGAAAAAATCCAAGTCATTATCATCAAGTATGTTCGTTCTGGTTGAGGCGATGTTGTATGTTAGACTTATCCCGTTTACATCATTAACTTTGAACTTTTTCTTGATGTACTGCACAAGACTCGAAAAATTAATTTCAACTGGGAGTAAAACACCACACACAAGTTCTTCATACCGCATAAACACCTTGCATTTCGCAACAGAGTTCTTTTTTTTTATGATGTTATTTTGTTTTGATTAACTTTTTCTGCTGTTATATGTGTTAAGTGAAGTAAATAAGCACATGGAAACTAGGGTATGGTTATATTTGTTGAAAAGCTATAAACATTAATAGTGTGTCGCAAGGTAACTATATGATGATATGCATATGAATTAAGGTTGCCCAACGTACAAGACATATTGACCAAGTACGTCGTATAGTTGCCCAGATTGCGTCTAGAAGGTTGGCCTGAGGTACAAATTAAGTTCACACATGACACTAAAAGTTGTTGCCCAGATTACATCTAAAAGTGTGGGCCAAAGTACCAATAAATGCTAAGGACCCATTGTACAATATATTCTTTAAATATGTAAAGGTTGCCTAAAGTACTAACTTGGTAGCCCAAATACAAATTTAGTTGCTCAGATTACATCTAAAAGTGTGGACTGACGATATACCAAAACGAATTCATCGATGCCATGTGTCGAATAGTCCATTAGGCCTCGCTTGTTCCTTTTTGTTGTAACACCCCCAATTCATGAATGTAGCGGAATTCAAACTGGGTATTACTTGATGACATAACAGTCATAATAATAGAAAACGATCTCTAAAGGAGTCGTTTTAAAAAGGCTTTATCATTCAAATATATCAGAGTTTACAAAATAGGTCCCAGTTGGTTCCATTGATTACAAAACACATCAATATAAAGTTTTTGATGTTTTGTGAATGATAAATTATTTATCTATATAGCCTTCTTGATCTTGCCCTTCCGTGCCAGCTTCCGACATTATGGACCTGAAATACATGCTTAAAATTGTCAACACAAAGGTTGAGTGAAATTCATAGAGTTTGTTAAAATGGTTGAACACATTATGTTGGTAGTGTGAGTTAATTAGACTCACACCAATGGTTTGAAAATAAAACAGTTATTATTAGACTAAGCATCATGCAATCAAGGCGTCAACGTGTTCGAAAATTAATTGGAGAAAATGTCGGTGCGTGCCCTAATAGGTAAAATTGCCATTTAAGTGTTCGGTGCTAATAAAACAATCAGATAAGCATACAGTTTGAAAGCAATGTGTTCGGTTTAAAATAAAGCATGTATCTCCCCCAAGGGTTTGTAAAACAATTAAGTAATAAAAAGTGGGGCTATGAACTCACCGAGAGTTGATGATGTTAAGTACTAACGGATGTGATGGATAAGTCGAAAGACTTCTACGTGCAACCTAAAAATGAAATGTTGCGACTTAAGTTTGGAATAATGTTTAAGAAAACATAAACCATCCTATATATATATATATATATATATATATATATATATATATATATATATATATATATATATATTCCTATGTTGATCATGATGTAGTCAAATATCATTTGATGTTTATAGAAAGATCTTTAATGTGTGAAAAAATATTTAGTTTATAGATATCGTACTACCGTTCGGGCCATCATAATTCAGAGGTCATCCAGTAAACGTTCGAGGAGCTAGGACACTTAAATCGTAAATCCAGCAACTCGTCGATACGTTTTACTCAAATGAACCCCTCACATGAAGCTCCCTACTATTGTAGCACTTAGTAGATACAATATATGTTTTGAGTGAAGATTGTTATATAAATAAGTTTATCATGTTCTTACAAGTTCTCGACGTTTCATAAATATGATTACCTTAGTTAACGGTCTTGGGCAAACAAGCCTTAAGGCTTTAGCCATGGTCTTGCCGTGACTTTGGTCTTGACTACCATGGTCTTGAGACTCATCCTTGACCTTAGCAGTAGCCGTGGTCTTGGCTTATGGCCATTTGGCCTCTTGGTTTGCTTTTAGTTGTGACAAAAGTATAGTTGTGACACTATATTTACGGCAGTTTCTGTTTTTGAAAGATTTTTGGCCTATTTATGCGTTTTCAAGGTCCGAGCTTTTTTGAAAGTGAGGGAAAACGTCGTTCCGGACAACTTTTGTGTTTTAACTTTTTGATGATTCGGACCAGAAGTACCATTTTTAGAACGGCAGAACTCAAGACAGCAAGCTATTGGCAGTTTCGGCGTTTTGGTTTTGCTAACTTCTTTTGTCTATAACTTTTGACTCGTTTGTCCGTTTTGGGTGATTCAAATTGCTATGTTTACCTTTTTATCTTGTATAAAATATTATGTAAGTTAGAAAGTCCATATTTTACTGATTTTAATCATCTCACATGTGTAGAATATGACTAGTTTACTAGTTTGTTACTTTTATGACAATATGTGAATTAAAACAAGTGATTGAGTATATGTACATCATGAATCAACATAGTAACTATATATATAGCATGAAATAGTTAAGATTATGAATAATAAAGATGAGATGATGGTGGTGATAAGTTGCTTACAACTTTTGGCTTTCAATAAGAAAGGAGTAACTTAGTAAGGATAGGACTTTGATTGATCACTTATGACTTTGGAGTGAGCTAGCTTTCCACACCTTGGCACCCTTGCAAACTTGAAGAGTTGGTGATGAAGTACTAAGTGACTTGAGTGGATTTAAACTCAAGAAGATCACTTAAACTTGCTAGAGATTTGATGAAGTAGCTTGATCTTTGGAACTTCTTTGCATAAACTTGGAGTTTATGGAACAAATTATGGAAGATATGTATGTTTTAACTTATGAACGACCAAAATCAGTATGTGAGGGAGTTTATGATGTATTTCACTTCCTATTTATAGAAGGGTAAGTTTGGTTAACCATATATTGGGTTAATTATTAACCATGGTTAAGTTAGGACACTTGCAATGATCAAAATGAACCTTGGTTATGATTAAGCCACCAATATGATGACTCCCCCCCCTTAGGTCGGTCTCAATGTGTCTAGGTGGCTTAGATGATAAGTTTTGATAATATCTTGAGTTTAGAGTAAGTTGGTTCCGTTAAATGCCAACCGTAAGTCGTTAAGCCATAAAACGTAAAAGTGGTATCGTAAAAATACGAAACATGTAGGAATTATGAGACTCATCATTATACTTCATATAAAAATATAAAATGAGTGATAAGTCTTATTGGGTCCAAAAACGCTGCTTAAAGCTGGAAATACGGGTCAAAAACGCGTAATTCGCAATTTATCGGAAAAGAACGAAATTTCAGGGAAACGACCGTGAATTTATTTTGAGTAGACTAAAATTAGTCTAAAAGTGATATGAGATGTCAAAATGTGGTTTTCGTCATACGCGGGATAACTTAACAGTTATTTGCGAAGTTTAAAAGTTACGCGATTTATGCAAAAATGTAGAACGTACAAGGTTAATTCCTTTATGGTCAAAGGAGGAGGGAAATATGTTTGACTTTTCCAAAAAATTGTAAAAGTGTCAAAAACATATTAGAAACACAGTGCAGGAATCGTTAAGTCTGGATGTAAGTAGTATTGTTTAAAACGTAAGTTTAGTTTTTCAGCGCAGGGCTTATTTGGTAACATAAAAATAAATCTTAAAAATTCTCAAATTAATCATGAGTGATCTAAGAATTTATCTGATGTTAGGAAAATTATCAGAGTTGATTTTCGTTATGCGCGTGACGTTTAAACGATGGACCGTCCAAAATGAAACTTTATAACGATGTTTTCTTAATAACTTTTGCGAAGATGATCTAACGATTGTCGAATTCTCAGGACATTACTAAAATAATTTATCTTACGAGAATGTGAAATAAAAATTTTACGGATGAATAGTGAAAATGAATAGTAAATGTGAATAGTAAATTCTCGAAAATGAAAAGTAACCTGAAAGTGCGGGTGGTTACAGTCTCCCCCCGTTGGAGAAATCACGTCCTCGTGATTTAATTGTTACTTGATGTTGATGCTCCTTCAAAAAGGTGAGGGTACTTTCGACGCATTTGGTCTTCTCGTTCCCATGTAAATTCTGGACCACGTTGGGAGTTCCAGCGAACTTTGACAATTGGTATTCGACTCTGTTTTAGTTGTTTGACCTCTCGGTCCATGATCTCCGTAGGTTGTTCAATGAAGTGTAGATCATTGCTGAGTTTGAGTTCATCGAGTGGAATAACAAGAGATTCATCGGATAGACATTTCTTTAGGTTAGATACATGAAAAGTGGGATGTACATTACTGAGTTCCGATGGGAGCTCAAGTTTGTATGCCACTGGACCAACCCTAGCGAGGATTTTGAATGGACTATGTATAGTGGGTTTAGTTTCCAGTTTACCGAATCATATGACACCTTTCCAAGGTGAGACCTTTAGCATAACCTTGTCCAACTTGAATTCCAAGGGTTTGCGTCGTACATCGGCACAACTCTTTTGTCTATCTCTTGCTTTTTGTAACTGATTTTTGACTTGTATGATTTTCTCAGTTGTTTAACGAATGAGTTCTGGACCTGTGAGTTGAACATCTCCCACTTCGGCCCAACAGACTGGCGATCGGCACTTTCGACCGTAAAGTGCTTCAAAGGGTGATGCCTTGATACTCGCGTGATAACTGCTATTGTAGGAGAATTCGACCAATGGTAAATGGTTATCCCATCCTTTTCCAAAGTCGATTATACAAGCTCGAAGCATGTCTTCCAGCGTTTGAATGGTTCGTTCACTTTGACCATCGGTTTGAGGGTGATACGCTGTACTCATGTCTAGGTTTGTTCCGAAGGCGTCTTGGAGTGACTGCCAGAAGTTTGAGGTAAATCTACCATCTCGGTCAGATATGATAGAGATCGGTGCACCATGTTTTGAGACTATTTCCTTGACGTAAAGTCAAGTCAGCTGATCCATCTTGTAAGTCTCTTTGATTGGTATAAAGTGTGCGGACTTTGTGAGACGATCCACTATGACCCAGATGGAGTCATAACCGTTGGATGTCTTTGGGAGTTTAGTGATAAAATCCATTGTGATTCGTTCCCATTTCCATATCGGAATCTCGGGTTGTTGTAAGAGACCGGATGGTTTTTGGTGTTCAGCCTTCACTCTGGAACAAGTAAGGCATTTACTGACGTAGGTGGCAATATCGGCTTTCATGTTTGGCCACCAGTAGAGTAGTTTTAGATCATGATACATCTTATCAGATCCTGGATGTATGAAATATTTAGATTTGTGGGATTCAAGCATGATTAAATCTCGTAGACCACCATAAAGTGGTAACCAACTTCTTCCTTGGAAGCATAAAGTTCCGTCCGAACGGGTTTCAAATTTCTTCTGTATCATGCCATCTAATTTCTCCTTCTCAATGTCTTGTTGTTTTACCGCTTCGGCTTGAGCATTGAGTATTTGAGCAGGGAAATTTGAATTGATGGTTAGGACTAAAGCTCGAACTCGTAGAGGTTTAACCCTTTCCTTCCGGCTCAGGGCATCTGCTACTACGTTGGCTTTTCCCGGATGATAGCGAATGTCGCAATCATAGTCACTCAAGAGTTCTAACCATCGTCGTTGCCTCATGTTTAGTTCCTTTTGATCGAGAATGTGTTGGAGACTTTTGTGGTCGGTAAACACAGTACATCTAGTACCGTATAGATAGTGTCTCAAGATTTTAAGTGCAAAGACTACTGCTCCTAACTCCAAGTCATGAGTATTGTAGTTTTCTTCATGTTTCTTGAGTTGTCGTGAAGTATAAGCCATGACTTTTTCTCGTTGCATGAGTACGGCTCCTAATCCTTGGTGCGAAGCATCACAATAGACTACAAAATCTTCGATCCCATCTGGCAATGCTAGAATAGGGGCACTACAAAGTTTTTGTTTTAGGATTTGGAAAGCTTCTTCTTCATCTTCGTTCCAGATGTACTTCTTGTTTTTCTGAGTTAGCGTTGTCAAAGGTTTGGCTATTGAGGAAAACCCCTCAATAAACCTTCGATAATAACCGGCCAAACCTAGAAATTGACGAATTTCTGAAGGTGTTATAGGTGTTGGCCAATCCTTGATAGCCTCAATTTTAGCGGGATCAACATGTAGACCTGTGCTATCGATAACATGCCCAAGGAATTGTACTGACTGAATCCAGAATTCACATTTAGAGAATTTTGCGTACAACTTCTCTTTCTTGAGTAATTCTAAAATCGTTCTCAGATGATCTTTATGTTCTTCTTCGCTTTTGGAGTATATGAGAATATCATCAATGAATACTATCACGAACTTGTCCAAGTATAGCCTACACACCCGATTCATGAGATCCATGAATATGGCTGGTGCATTCGTCAAGCCAAACGGCATTACTTGGAACTCGTGATGACCATAGCGAGTTCTAAAGGCTATTTTTGGAATATCTTCTTCTCGAACCTTAACTTGATGGTAACCCGATCGAAGGTCTATTTTTGAATAATAGGTCGAACCTTGTAGTTGATCGAATAGATCGTCGATTCTTGGCAAAGGGTATCGGTTCTTTATGGTTAATTTGTTTAGCTCACGATAGTCGATACACATTCGTAACGATCCATGTTTCTTTTTCACGAACAAGAAGGGAGCTCCCCAAGGTGAGGAACTAGGTCGGATAAACCCCTTGTCCGAAAGTTCTTGTAGTTGATTTGCCAGTTCTTGCATCTCGGATGGTACTAGTCTGTAGGGTGCGCGGGCCACTGGCGCCGCTCCTGGCACTAAATCAATTTGAAACTCTACTTGGCGTGATGGTGGAAGTTCGGGTAAGTCTTCAGGGAAAACATCAGGAAATTCACGAGCGATAGGAACGTCTTCAAGTCGTTTTTCTTTGGATTCCTTCTCGGTAACATGAGATATAAATGCGTAACATCCTTTTTCAATGTACTTCATGGTTTTCATACATGAGATGATGTTTAAGCGAGTTCCACTTTGATCACCACGGATGACCAAAGTTTCATTGTTACAAGGAATGTGAACAACTTTTTTGCCACAGATGATGTTGGCTCGATGTTTTGACAACCAATCCATGCCAATAACAACATCGAAACTTCCAAGTTCGATTGGCATGAGATTGATGTTGAATGGATGATCTAAAAGGTTAAGGGTACAGTTTTGGAGTACAGTATTGGTGTTTACTAAGTTTCCATTGGCTAATTCAATACTATAGTGAGTATCCATAGTGGTTGGTGCAATATTAAGTAAAGGTGCAATTTTGGAAGATATAAAGCTCATATCAGCACCGGAATCTAATAAGACCTTAACAAGATGATTATTGAGTGAAAACGTACCAGTGACGACGTTTGGGTCTTGTTGAGGTTCACCGTTGCCCATAACATAAGCTCTACCACGAGCATCTCTGCCTTGTTGGCCACGGTTTTGAGGACAATTGGGTTTGACATGTCCTTTCTCCCCACACCCGAAACATGTAACTATCGGTTGAAGGTTAGCTCCAGTAGCCACAACTTTGCTTCTACACTCTTTAGCAAGATGTCCTGGTTTTTCACACTTGTGGCACTTGGCTGGGCAAGGACCCATATGATGGTAGTTGCATTTATTGCACTTTGGGTAGGTTCCACCATAATTTCCTCCAGCTGGTGCTGCAACATAAGCCGTTGAGGCTTCTTGTCTTTTGTTTTGTTGCTGATGGTGTTGGGTGTTACAATTTTGGTTGTTGAAAGTGTTTCTTTGGTTGTTATCCCATTGTCGTTTGTTGTTGTTGTTGTTGTTTTGGTTGTTTTTGTTGTTGGTATGGTTGTTGTTATTACTGTAGTTGGTGTTGTTGGTGGTAGTGTTGAGATTCTGTCTTTGGGTAGCTCCTGTTCGAACCACTTGATCCATGAGACTTCGAGACATTCGCATAGCATCATCAAGTGACTTTGGATCAAACGAAGTCACATTTCCCTGGATGATACGCGTAAGTCCCCAGATATATCTCTCTAATAGCTTTTCAGTTGTTGGAACCATTGATGGACATAGTATCGCCAATTCTTGAAATCGGCGGTTGTAGGTAGCAATGTCAACACCTTTGAGAACATGGTTCCAGAACTCCACTTCCAATTTCTGTATCTCACTACGAGGGCAATACTCCTTGATCATTAAACCCTTTAGAGCAACCCAAGAGATTTGATAAGCACTCATGATGCCTATTGGTTGAGCAACTGCATTCCACCATGATAATGCCTGATCCAGTAGTGTACAAGTGACATATTGAACTTTGTCACTTTCAGCGCATTTGCTGATTGAGAACACAGACTCCATTCTTTCAAACCAGCGAGTTAAACCCACGGCTCCTTCTGAACCCTTGAAATTTGTGGTTTTGCAACTCATAAATTCTTTGTATGAGCAACCTCTAGTTGCTAGGCACTCGCTGCGGCAAGCCTAGCAGCTTCTCGCGGCAGCGGCGTTTCAGTTGAGCGGTTGTTGCAGTTAGCGGTATGGAGGTCAGCAAAGAGGATTCAGCGGCCGTAGCTTCAGCGCTATGGTCGTCGTTCGCATAATTGCTGCATTCTCGGGTTAATCATTCACTCAATGTATGGTTGAGGTGCTTTCGCTTTTTGCAACAATCAAAAAGAGATATCAAGAGTTATAAAAGGATCATGATTTTTGATGGAAGGTTAGAAATAATAAAGTTGGAATTTTAAACTCCTTAGCATAAAACAAGAGTTTTCATTCACATAACGTTGATTGATTTAAAAAATCGAAACTTATTACAATTCAAAATGAATTCAGTAGTAATTACAACGCTTTACTACTGAGCTATTACTGGATTACAAATTTTTCTAACTGTCAAATCAGTTTAGGTATTACTTCTAAGATGATTGCAATAGATGTTTCAACGGCTAGAACATCAACTCAAACGGTTTTCTTAGAATTTTACGATCTAGAAGATTGCTAAACAAATCTTTCGGACAATATCGTCGAAGTTAGCAACGTAAAGTTTAAGTGATTTTCAGGCTTTATCTGTGCCCGTCTTGGCATTGGATTCTTTCCACTCTTGATAACATATCTTTGAGAGTTTATGGAAGATGGTATCCGCAACATAATCCAAGTCCCTCTTCACATAACTCATATCTAGTATGAATAAGTCCAAGTTGCATGTGGCCTCAGTTGGCCGCATGACAAATGATTCTTGTTGACAATGCCATACTTTGGACTTTATGTTGAGTTAGGTCCAGGTGTTGTTTTAAATGGTAAAGTTCATATTAGGCAAGTTTATAAAGGTGTATCATTGTGGATGACCCGCTGACTTCATGAGTGATGTTGGTCCTTGAGTAGGTTAGTAGGATTAGGTTCGATGTTTCTAAGGCAGGAGGTGGTGAAATGGTGCTACACCATTATCTTTTCCTCTTGATATCCTCGGATTCAACCCAATCCTGCATTATATTCGGGAGAATTGGTATAATCAGATCCTCTTCTTCTTCGATCTCATGTATGGTTCCCTTCCGTAGTCGTCATTAATATCAGGAAAATCTAGTTCCAGAATGATTGGAATGTTTGGAATTTGTTCGGGTGATGCCGAGCAGGCACAGACATAGTGACTATAAAAGGATATGATGTTAAAATAGTTATAATATTTAGGGGAAGCTTTAAATAATTTATATATATCAATATACTAATATGTTCATATTATTATAACATGTCTTGAAAGTCCATAATCGTCTGGAGAATGGAAGGCACGGAGAACGGAAGGCTACAAAATGTTTTTGTTTGTATTATAGTTTAAGTCTTAATTATTTAGACTCGTTAAAACATGGCTCTAGTACCAATCTGTAACACCCCATTTCGTGAACGCAAGCGGAATTCAAATTAGGTATTACTTGAATACATGGCACAACAGTACATGCTTAAAATAGAAAACGATCTCTAAAGTTCGTTTTAACAAAAGGTTTATCATTCAAATATATCAGAGTGAAAAATAGGTCCCAGTTGGTTCCATAGAGCTGAATTTGTTACAAACATATCAATATAAAGTTTTTGATGTTTTTGAACATTATGTTGGTATATATACCTTCTTGGTGGTTGCCTTTCTGTGCCAGTTCCAACATAAATAGACTGAAATACACAAAACTGTCCAACACAAAGGTGGTTTTTGAGTGAAATAAGAGTTTGTTAAATGGTTGAACATATTATGTTGGTAGTGTGAGTTAATTAGACTCACACCAATGGTTTGAAAACAAAACAGTTATTATTAGACTAAGCATCATGCAATCAAGGCGTTAACGTGTTCCAAAATTAATTGGAGAAAATGTCGGTGCGTGCCCTAATAGGTAAAATTGCCATTTTTACCTAATGTTACTCAAATATAGTGCGTTTGTTTGCCTTTAACGGGGCCAACACAAACGGGATTCGTCAATCCCAATAGATCTATTCACAATATTCGCGCCCACTCTCACATAGTGATTAATGATTCATGATTTAGGGACTTATGTTTGGCAAATGCGGTAACTTAGTGCTAATAAAACAATCAGATAAGCATACAGTTTGAAATCAATGTGTTCGGTTTAAAATAAAGCATGTATCTCCCCCAAGGGTTTGTAAAACAATTAAGTAATAAAAAGTGGGGCTATGAACTCACCAAGAGTTGATGATGTTAAGTACTAACGGATGTGATGGATAAGTCAAAAGACTTCTACGTGCAACCTAAAAATGAAATGTTGCGACTTAAGTTTGGAATAATGTTTAAGAAAACATAAACCCTCCTATATATATATATATATATATATATATATTCCTATGTTGATCATGATGTAGTCAATTATCATTTGATGTTTATAGAAAGATCTTTAATGTGTGAAAACATATTTAGTTTATAGATATCGTACTACCGTTCGGGCCATCATAATTCAGAGGTCATGCAGTAAACGTTCGAGGAGCTAGGACACTTTAAATCGTAAATCCAGCAACTCGTCGATACGTTTTACTCAAATGAACCCCTTACGTGAAGCTCCCTACTATTGTAGCACTTAGTAGATACAATATATGTTTTGAGTGAAGATTGTTATATAAATAAGTTTATCATGTTCTTACAAGTTCTCGACGTTTCATAAATATGATTACCTTAGTTAACGGTCTTGGGCAAACAAGCCTTAAGGCTTTAGCCATGGTCTTGCCGTGACTTTGGTCTTGACTACCATGGTCTTGAGACTCATCCTTGACCTTAGCCGTAGCCGTGGTCTTGGATTATGGCCATTTGGCCTCTTGGTTTGCTTTTAGTTGTGACAAAAGTATAGTTGTGAGACTATATTTACGGCAATTTCTGTTTTTTAAATATTTTTGGCCTACTTATACGTTTTCAAGGTCCAAGCTTCTTTCTCACTAATGGAAAACGTCGTTCCGGACAACTTTCGTGTTTTAACTTTTTGATGATTCGGACCAGAAGTACCATTTTTAGAATGGCAGAAACTCAAGACAGAACCTTAACAGCTATTGCAGTTTCGGCGTTTTGGTTAGGTTTCGCTAACTTCTTTTGTCTATAACTTTTGACTCGTTTGTCCATTTCGGGTGATTCAAATTGCTATGTTTACCTTTTTATCTTGTCTACAATATTATGTAAGTTAGAAAGTCCATATGTTACTGATTTTAATCGTCTCACATGTGTAGAATATGACTAGTTTACTAGTTTGTTACTTTATGACAATATGTGAAATTAAAACACAGTGATTGGTATATGTACATCATGAATCAACATAGTTACTATATATATAGCATGAAATAGTTAAGATTATGAATAATAAAGATGAGATGATGGTGGTGATAAGTTGCTTACAACTTTAGCTTTCAATAAGAAAGGAGTAACTTAGTAAGGATAGGACTTTGATTGATCAAATTAGACTTTGGGTGAGCTAGCTTTCCACACCTTGGTACCCTTGCAAACTTGAAGAGTTGGTGATGAAGTACTAAGTGACTTGAGTGGATTTAAACTCAAGAAGATCACTTAAACTTGCTAGAGATTTGATGAAGTAGCTTGATCTTTGGAACTTCTTTGCATAAACTTGGAGTTTATGGAACAAATTATGGAAGATATGTATGTTTTAAGTTATGAACGACCAAAATCAATATGTGAGGGAGTTTATGATGTATTTCACTTCCTATTTATAGGAGGGTAAGTTTGGTTAACCATATATTGGATTAATTATTAACCATGGTTAAGTTAGGACACTTGTAATGATCAAAATGAACCTTGGATATGATTAAGCCACCAATATGATGACTCCCCCCCCCTTAGGTCAGTCTCAATGTGTCTAGGTGGCTTAGATGATAAGTTTTGATAATATCTTGAGTTTAGAGTAAGTTTTGGTTCCGTTAAATGCCAACCATAAGTCGTTAAGCCATAAAACGTAAAACCGGCTATCGTAAAAATACGAAACTTGTAGGAATAATGAGACTCATCATTATACTCCATCTAAAAATATAAAATGAGTGATAAGTCTCATTGGGTCCAAAAACGCTGCTTAAAGCTGGAAATACGGGTCAAAAACGCGTAATTCGCAGTTTATCGGAAAAGAACGAAATTTCAGGGAAACGACCGTGAATTTATTTAGAGTAGACTAAAATTAGTCTAAAATTGATATGAGATGTCAAAATGTGGTTTTCGTCATACGCGAGATAACTTAACAGTTATTTGCGAAGTTTAAAAATTACGCGATTTATGCAAAAATGTAGAACGTACAAGGTTAATTCCTTTATGGTCAAAGGAGGAGGGAAATATGTTTGACTTTTCCAAAAAAAATGTAAAAGTGTCAAAAACATATTAGAAACACAGTGCAGGAATCGTTAAGTCTGGATGTAAGTAGTATTGTTTAAAACGTAAGTTTAGTTTTTCAGCGCAGGGCTTATTTGGTAACATAAAAATAAATCTTAAAAATTCTCAAATTAATCATGAGTGATCTAAGAATTTATCTGATGTTAGGAAAATTATCAGAGTTGATTTTCGTTATGCGCGTGACGTTTAAACGATGGACCGTCCAAAATGAAACTTTATAACGATGTTTTCTTAATAACTTTTGCGAAGATGATCTAACGATTGTCGAATTCTCAGAACATTACTAAAATAATTTATCTTACGAGAATGTGAAATAAAAATTTTACGGATGAATAGTAAATGTAAATAGTAAAAGTGAATAGTAAATTCTCAAAAATGAAAAGTAACCTGAAAGTGCGGGTGGTTACAATTTTGTCTATGGATGATTGTTTTTACCCATTATTCTTGATTATACAAAGGAACTAAGGTGTGGTTGTAATACAAACGCTTTTTGATTATCAAATTGGATTGGTTGGAAACATCTAAAAGGTCGTAAGATTAGTTGTTGAGAATCAATTGTAGCATTTTGTCTATGATCGGTTACCTTTTGTATTGACCATTTCTTAAGCAATTTGATAAACAAGTGGATGTTTTGTGTTTAAGTTTATGTATGTAGACTTCTGAAACTTGAATTAATCTTGAATTGATTGGTTAAACTTAATGCTTGTTTTTATGAACTAAAATCTTGACGGAGGTTTAACTTGTAAGAACAATAGATTAGTCCACCAACTAATTATCATAACCAACATGTTAAGAGGTTAACACAGTCACATTAATCTATGATATGAAACTAGTTTGAGCAAGTGTAGGTTTTAATCATCTGAATTTCATTATATCTATTTGCTTTGTTATATGTTTTGATAGACTCATTGATTCAAACTTGTTTAGATTCACTCAAATCCT
>OU343216.1:81294938-81340150 GCA_910596185.1 Chrysanthemum makinoi
CAATATACGTCTCTCAAACCAACCTTTAAACGAACCTCCTTTGAATTCACCGGCTAATTGTAATGACCACATATGGAGATAGCCCGATACGACTAACTTGAAAAAGAAGTATCCATTCCAACTTGTGACTTACTGCTTGTTCTAAATTTTTGAACAATCCACAAATCAAGGTGACAATCGAGCACAACAACGTAACTCCTTAAAGTGATGGTTACACACTGTGAGCACTACAATGTAACTCCTTACCAGTTATAACCAGATTTTCAAATTTCATAATGTGCTCCAACAAGTTATCTTGAGACATGCATCCAACCAACCATCGTCTCAAAGATAAAGAAGTCCACCCATGAAATGTCACGTCAATTCCTCGTCAATAATACCGTACAAAAACTCCGTAGCCATTTTTTTCAAATTTTCCTCAATCCGTGAATATATGTATCCTCCGTGAAATTATACCATACCAAGAATACTATTTTTAGTCCAAAAATTATGAAAACAACATGTCTTAAAATACTTTCGGATTCTAACAAAAATGCTAGCCCATATCAACTCAACCTAAGTCCAATCAACACATGACATCAGCCCACGTCGGATTAAAATCCAGTGAAAGCCCAATCCAAAGAAAACAAATGAGGTACTCGGCCTAAATCCAACAGAGTATCCCACGATCCAAATCCAATTGATACCCGATCCATATGCACAATCTCATAACCGGTATAAAATACCATACCCTAAAATTTAGTCATTGAATTAACCCTAATCCACATAAAAAACGCAGATAAATATATCCACGCCCCCATCTGCCATTTTCTATCCCAACACATCACTAGCCACAAACCAAATCTCTTCACATCTCATACGAATCTCATCTCAAATCTCATATCCCTAGTCATCCGAATCAAGCAAACCGATTCCCCTATCATTGTCAATACAAGGTGAATATTCTTCCGTGAATGACTTAATGGTTTAACTTCGTTTTGCTTTAAGATCTCACAAAGAGATCTCGTAGGTTTGAATTAATTTGTGAATCGCTTTTATTTTCACCAAAACATATAGTTGATTGAAACCTAATGGTTTTGGTCAACCTATATAATTCGAATATTATCATGAAGTTTTTTTTGGTCAATGATGATACAAGTCCCATAAAAAATCTAAGGAAGATTACAAAAAAGGGACAAATCTGAGATCTATGAGAATATAATTTGATATAATTCGAGTCTAGGTCTAGATTGGTATGGGATTGGAGTTGTTGATGGAGTTTTTGTTGTAGAAGTCGGTTGTGATTTGAGTTGAAACCTTGACCGAGGATGGTATTGGTAATTGAAGTTCTTAATGATTTTTGGTAACCGTATAAGGTCATGTGGTCTTTTTACCAAATTTACGCATAACTTTTCAGTTCTTGACACCTTATAACGAAACTTGGATTAGTCCTTATGCGTAACCTCTTTAACCATACGCTAACATGTTTTCTCTTAAGCGAAAAACATACGCCAGAATAAAACTTGCTTATGCGTAGCATATCTAGGTTATGCGTGAAACCATACGCGTAAACCATTCCTTACGCCAGAACTTCACAAACTGGCTGCGAACAACTCAGATATTTCTTATGCGAGAAAAGGGTTTTGACCCTTTGACTTTTCCAACAGTTTTTCCCACCAAGTATTCCGTCAATCTTCATAAAAACCCAAATGCACAAAACGCTTCTTTATGCCCGCTTGACCATGTTTGACAAAGAAAGATAACCATTTGACCACTTTTGTTTCACGGTATTTGGTACAAAAAAAGTCACATAATTTACCATTGTTTGGACCATCAAAAGTGGACACAGAAACATATGTACATCAATGAATACCAAATAGACTTTATTGAATATGACCAAATAAAGATACTCATAAAGTTTCAAAAACTGTTTTACCAAAATATACAGAAATTTTTTTTTCCGGATCTAAAAAGATGAGTAAAAGCAGCCAAAAACTTATACAAAACCACACAAATCGATAAAAATACACAACCTGGCTCGTTATACCAATTGTCAGGACCGATTAACATATAGATTTATGTGGTTTGGAGGTCTAGGTTGGTGGAAGAAGATGAAAATCTTCATCCTTTTTAGAGAGAGAAACTAGAGAGAGGGAGGAGAAAACACAAGACTTTATTAAGATAAACACACACAACAAATAACCAAATGCTTCACCTCACCCCTCATGGAGAGTCATGAGGGGTATTTATAGGCTCTAACTTTGCCACTTAAATGATACTAGTCCCTAAGGGCAAAGTATACTACACATCTAGTCCAATTCAATGTAAGTGACGCTATCTTTATAAAAGTTTACAATATATATATATATATATATATATATATATATATATATATATATATATATATATATATATATATATATATATATATATATAGAGAGAGAGAGAGAGAGAGAGAGAGAGAATCTAGATCAAATAAGACCAAACTTAAAGTTGTTAAAATGAGATCCAACTAAAATTTGAAAAGCGACAGTCTTCTTACAATAAAAATAATTTTTTATTAACTATAACTAAAATTGTTAAAGTTTAGATAGATTTATTTTTAAAATTTACAAAACCTAAGTGATACACTTTGATTAGAAGTGTAGTGTGTATTAGGGTTTTGTATGTGTATCAGGTTTTGGAATATTTATTAGTATAATGTGTATCCGGTGTATCACTAATCCAAACTCATGTATCATTTGATTATTAGTTGCTAAAATGTTAATTTGTATTAAAATATTATTTTTATGTGTATTATTGCTAAAATTGTTATCTATAAGTGTTTTAGTGGTTTTTTAGAGTTGATCTTATTTTTACAACTTTAAGTTTGATCTCACGTTAACTCTTCCCTATATATATATGAGCAGTTTGTTATTTCTAAACACTCCAAACTGCTGCTTGAATTTGTACAGATAAGCAGAAAAAAAAATAAGTAATGGCAAACACCCTAGCTGATGACACATACAAAAGTATAGAAAAATATTTTATGCGCTGTTTGGACAGAGCGTATTTCGGGAGCTGTTTAGACCAAAAGGGGTCGTTTGGACATAATTTATTTAAGGGGCTATTTGGACAAAATTGATTAATGTCTTGTTTGGACATAAAACTTAAGCAAACCTTGAAATAAATACAAAACAATTCATTTGAACAAAGTTTATTATGAGTATTTTTAATTATAAATTTATAATGAGGTGTCGTTTATGTTATCTTTTTGTTATTTGACAAGAATGTTGTAAGTTATAGGATTTCACAAACACATTAAACCACAATCATATGGGGCGTATAAAATGTTTAGAGAGAGAAAGTTCTAGAGAGAGAAATGGAAGAGAGTTGGAAACTATGTGAAACAAAGAAAAATGGTATTGAAGCTCCAACCCTCTACCTTGGGAGGTAGAGGGTATTTATAGTTTTCTTACAAGACTCGCCTCCTGGGTCGTGGATCAAGCATACAATAGGTAAAGACCCGTCCGTCCTCCACGGTGTTACTTAACTAAATACTAACTAATATTAAATGACTACGACTATGAGCTTTCTAATGATTAAATATACTTGAGGTGACCGACACTTTAATGACTGGATTTTCTAAATCCTAACAATCTCCCCCTAAGGGAGGTCACCTCAATTTACACAGAATACAAACAAATATTACATTAAGATTGTTCTTGGATTCTTTTTTAAGTTCATTGCTCTGTAGCCCGTAGTCATTGATTCTTCATGTTTATCATGTTTGGATAATTCAAGTGGAGGTCTTTAAGTGATACACGTGATGATGAGTTTTGAGCCAGCTTTGGGATCATCAGCTTGCATAATCTCTGACTCTTCCTTTGTAGTGTTGACATTATGTGATGTTGTGACACTGGACCGACATGCTCACATTCTAGATCATGATTTGTTTTCATCGAGTAGCTGAAGCTTTAGTTAATTCATGATATTTGCAAGCCAGTAGCGTAAGCATGAAGTGAGAATATCGAGTCGCGATGCACTAATCATGATTTTTTTTGAAATGAATGTGTTGTGTGAGCATGCGGCTATGGATTGACCTCTCCATTCTCATCACCAAACGCTGGGTGTACCGCATACAAAAGCTATAATAAAGCGACAAAGTGTCTTTGATCACTTTCGCTGAATTGAGGTACACGGGCTCACGGTTCCACGCTGATCGCATAAGTACCGCTTGTGATCGTATAATTCAAGAATCTCCTGGCAGGGGTTTCGCAATGCTCTAGCCGTTCTCAAACCGAACGCTCAAAGAAGACAACACGGAGTGAGTGAACCAGAGAATAGAGATTCACTGATTGATGAAAAGAGATTTGAAAAACAATCGTGTACTGCTCAATATAAATTGTTTTTGCAGTACAACGAAGGTTTTAAGGAAAATCAATTATCAATCATAAACATCATTTATTTTGAAGTATTAATAGACAGTCGATGTGCTAGAGAAAATAATTTTAAGTACACCGACCGGTTTTTCAAAGGAATCCGTCAATCCATAACCTGAACCAGGATTTATTCATAAATTTGAATCGCTCCATTGTTTCTGTTCAGTTGTCACATGGTTGATCTGTTGGATAGATCTCACATGCCACCTACCAAGAGCTTGTTTGATGTTGGCTCTAGAAGGCTTTCCATCTTCATTGTGAGTATGTTAGCATATCACTCAGATGTTTTGGCAATACCACAAGGATAATGCGTAGGAATCTTAAAATATATCCTCTCTTTCCACGTTGTGTGAAACAGAGAGTCTTCATTGATTGTGTCCTTAATGAGATTTATTGATGATCTCGTGGCTCTAGACTCAATTGTGCACATTTGGTTCCTATGCCGGAGACTAGGGAGAGGGACTCCTTCTTCAATATCAACCATCTCTAAGAGAAAGTCGATAGATAATGTAGGTTCCCCTGTGAGAATGAAACAAGTCCTTTTAAGATGAACTTGAGTAGCTTGGGAAGATGTAGTGCAGTGCGTCACTGGGTCCATGATGTCTTGTCTTCAATACCGGCATTACCTTAGTAACAACCAGTAGCATACGAATTGAACCCGGTTTCTGCCCTAAGGTTGAAATATTGGAGGGCTATTTCTTTCACCCTTTTCACATTCAATTTTTTTTCATTCTTCAACCCCTTTAGTGCTTACCGAGACTTCATAACTAGAGCCTTGTTGGGTTTATTCCAGTTCTAGCTCTATCTCAGGCCGCACTCTTCCCATTTCTCATTTTTCTCCTTTTTTCATCATACCTAAGGACTTCTACACTATCTAGTGGATTGTCCCTGGGTAGATCTGTAACACCCCCAAATCTCGGTACAGCGGAAGACTTAATCAAGTTTTAATTACTTTGGATTGGTATCGCAAACAAGTAAAATAAAAGATAACCATTTAACCATTTAAAACCAATCCCAAATCAAATATTCAAACATTTAATCCGAAGATATAAATTTAGGCCCAAAACATAGTTTAACAAAATAGGTCCCCATTGTTTATCAGAATTAGAAAATGATCCTTGAACCACGCCTCCATGCCAAGCTTCCACACATCAAATAATCCAAATGTCTCTCAAATACCTGAGAAGTCATGCTAAAAGGTCACTTACCGGTGAGTTCATAGGTTTTAGTTCAACAAAATCATAGTGGACCTGTAGGAGTTGATTTGCTATGCAAGACCGGATAGAATAATACCGCTTTGCACACGCATGATCCTACCGGATCACCAACCATATAATCACTTACTCGTGGACCCCCATGCGACTCTAGTCCAAAGACTATCGTGGCAACCTCTAGAACAGTTGCCAACCCCGGGCTAGGTCGAGATAGAAGTCTATTATTAGTTAGGCACGGTTAAACCTAGACTAAGGAAACAACTATCGCACATCTATCTACTACCAAGCATATAAGCAAATCCAAATGGTATTAACGGTCCAAAAACAACACAGCATGATTCTCACCCCAAAATAGTTCAAAACGTAGTTAAACGTATATAAAAGTGGGGCTATGAAACTCACCTCAAGCAATCAACGCACAATCAAGGCACAAATATCACTAGCGTAAGATACAAATCATAGCACAACAACTATCGACTCGGCACAACCTATTAATGTAGACCAACTTAATATACATATTCCTCAAAATCAACGTTAACTACCCCAATATATTCCATTTCTTTATTTCCAAAAACGTCTCATTTCACCATTAATCCTAGTGTTTGGTATCCTCATGTGTGGGTGTATCGACTCAATATGATGCCATGAATGCACTCAAACAACCAATATATAACTCAATGCGACACAATGAGACCTCTAATTGATAAGCTTCATAGTTCAATAAGTTTCGGAATAAATAGTAGACCTTATCGAATTCGTCAACTCGATAAACTCATCCCTTTATTCGTGTAACTTATTATCCCATAAATCAATCGTATCCTAAAGAGTCATAAGGATAAGTCACCCATTAATAGGGTTACCCAACGTACCTAGCGGGCTCTTATTAGATTCGTCAACCTAATAAGTCCGCTACCCACGTGCATCAACACTATTAATGCTAGGTTATCCGTGACCCATGCACACATAACACAAATAAATAATTACTTATCCAATATTAAATGTCCAAAATTGACATTTATTGATAAACGTGTACTCGAAACCATAATTACTTATTTATTACAAAACATTTCCAATTTAGTTGTTAGTTTCCGTTTAAAACTAGTAAATAACAAGATAAATCTTGTTATTGATATTTTTGGTACAAAAGCCCATTATTATTTACATTTCATAGTTTTATTATCATTTTCATATATACTATATATTTCGTTAAATCCCATTATAAATCTCATAACGTTATTCGTTTCGAGTCCACAAGCACGAGTCATAACTTCTGGCTTTAATCAATCGAATTGTCCAAATTATACTAAAGTCCATGTTACGGCTTTGTCGGAGTCAACTATTGACTAAAAGTCAAAGTGACGCCAACGTAGCTCAAAGTCAACAATATATATATCAAGTCCATAATTAAAAGTCATAACGCCGCAATTCAATCCCAAACTAACTCAAAACAATCTCGCCAACCAATCAATCAACCAATTATACTCGAACCCAATGTTATGACCCTAATGGTCATGACACGGTCAAGTCAAGACCACGGAACCAAACAAGCTTCTAAAAGCTTTTCGGCTCCACGCGCCTCATCCAAACCTCAACTAAACCAATCAATAAGCTACCAAATTGACGACTCGACCACCCATGACCAACATAGGCCACGTGACGATACCAACCAAGACCCTAACGCTGCTTCTTGGTTCAGACGCCCATATGGTCTCAACCAAACATCACCAAATCTAATCTACAACACTCAAATCCAATCATTCAAGCTCCAAACACTATCTAAACACAAAACCCATCAACTATTTTTAATCAAGAACATGCAACTAAACCCTAAAATGCAAAACCCATCAAATTAATGCACCACACATGTACCAAACACTAATTACTTGTTTACTTAGTCACTAATTAGCTTTAATTTCATGTTCCACCCAAAATCCCCAAAAATAATAATTAGGTCGAAACCCTAATTACCCATTTCGTGGCTTTTTATCACTCAAACAAGCTCAAAACATGTTCTATTTACCTTCTCTAATCACCAATTACAAAAGCCCTTTGAAAAACTAAAAGTACGAATCATGATTCAAGGATTTGGAGGTGTTATTGAAGTCCAAATGGAGCTTATGATATATGGTTGGAAAGAGGAGAAAGATATCTTGCTTTTGGTGGTGGAGGTGAGATGACACTCGCCGGAATCTGGCGGTGGTTGCCGGAATAGTGGCCGGTTTTAATGGTGGTGGTGGGTTTAGGGTTTTTAGAGTGAGAAACTAGAGAGATAAAGTGGTGTGTGTGTTTTTCTAGTGAGAGAAAGAGATGAGGGAAATGAGAATTGAGTGGGGCGTATATACTAGGAGCTAGGGACCTCAAAATAATAAAATTAGGAGGGGGGGCTGCCACAAGTAAAAAGAGGAGGGCTCGGGTTGAAACTTTTCAGATCTATCTCGCTTTACCCATTCCGAGCTCACATATCGCCCCCGAAAGTGTCCCACGACATTTATTTTTACTTTCTAACATCGTATTTACGTTTTTCCACGAGTTTTGACGATTTATTTGTCAATTTTCGAGTTACGGTCTAAAAGTTACAATAACTCTTGTTTTAGGCTTTTCTAGTGCCGAATCGAATAGTGCCTACCAAATAGAGTTAAACGCATACGATAACTCATTTAATAATGAAATAAACCGTAAAAACCAATCGACTATATAAAATCAAGTCACGGTTTATAAAATAGTGTTAAAGGCAAATCTCAGTTTAATTTAGCGTAATGCGGTTACCTAAAATAGACTCCTAAATTGCCAGGTTGTCACACCTCCCAAATGAAGAAACCCGCCCCGTTTCAACTCGAAGTTGCTTGTGTCATAAACGTTTAGGATACTTCCTACGGAAAACGTCCTCACGTTCCCAAGTGAACTCCGGTCCATGCCGGAGTTCCAACTAACCTTAACAATCGAATACGGCTATTCTTCATCCTCTTAATCTCACGATCCATAATCTCAATCGGTTCCTCAACAAAATTCAATTTCATCAATAATGAATATCTCTTAAGGGCACAACTATGTTTTCCTCTGAAAGACATTTCTTAAGATTACTAACATGAAAGACATTGTGTACACTACTCGGGCCGATGGTAGCTCCAAGGGTATGCTACCGGTCCGATTCTTTCCAGGATTGGAAAGGGACCAATATATCAGGGATTGAGTTTTCCACGCTTTCCAAAACGAATCACTCCTTTCCAAGGAGAAACTTTCAACATAACACATCTCCAACCCGAAATTCTAAAGGTTTACGTCTCCTATCGACATAACTCTTTTGTCTGTCACGAGCGGTTTGCAACCGTTTCTAACTGATCAACTATCTTCTCAGGTGGTTTCTAGGACAAGTTCGGGACCGGTAAGTTGAGTCTCGCCAACTTCAGCCCAACAAACAGAGAACGACATTTTCGCCATACAAAGGCCTCAAATGGAGCGGCCTTAATGCTAGAGTGATAACTATTGTTGTAAGAGAATTCGCCAAAGGAGAGGTTCTCTCCTAACCTTTTCGCCAAATCAATACACATGCTCTAAGCATATCCTCTAAAGTCCTGAATAGTTCTCTCGCCACCATCGGTCTGGATGGTAAGCAGCTCATATCCAAATTGCATTCCTAATCCTGCAGAACGACTTCCAAAAGTGGGATGTAAACGACTATCCCTATCAGATATAATAGATATCGGTACTCCATGACGCGATACTATCTCCTTAAGATACAATCGAGCAAGCTTATCAAGACTATCGGTTTCACTAATAGCTAAGAAGTGAGCGGACTTAGTTAAACGATCAACTATTACCCGATAGCGCCATTGCCGCTAATCATTACTCGTAATTTAGTGATAAAATCCATGGTTATTCGCTCCCATTTCCATTCCGGGAGTTCGGGTTGAACTAAAAGTCCCGATGGTTTCGATGTTCGCCTTAACTTTAGAACAAGTCGTAGGCACCTACTAACATACTGAGCTATCTCAGCTTTCATATTGGGCCACCAATAAAGTTTCTTAAGATCCTGATACATCTTATCTGCTCCGGGATGAATAGAGTATTTTGATTTATGCGACTCGCATAATCAACTCACGGATTCCACCATGAAATGGTATCCGCCTTCGTCTCTCAAGCATAATGTTCCATCTAACGCTTCAAGAAGCCAGTTTCACTTTCTACCATTCCATGAAGATTCTCATAAGGACGGTTCTCTTCCGTCAATGCCTCTACTTGGGCGGCTAAAATTTGAGATGGTAAGGGCGAAACAATGGTCATTCCTAAAGATCTAACAAGTAGGGGTGGAATGTCCTCCTTACGACTAAGTGCATCAGCCACAACATTAGCCTTACCAGGATGATAACGAATCTCATAGTCATAATCACTAAGCAATTCCAACCAACGACGTTGTCTCATGTTCAGCCTTCCGATCTAAGATATGCTTCAAGCTCTTATGGTCGGTAAATACTACACACTTGGTTCCATACAAGTAATGTCTCCAAATCCTAAGAGCAAACACTACAAAACCTAACTCAAGGTCATGGGTGGTGTAGTTTTTCTCATGCTTCTAAGTTGTCGGATGCATAAGCAATCACCTTCACGCTGCATCAAAACAAAGACCTAAGCCTTTATGCCTATGCGAGCGTAGTACAACCCACAAAAAATCTTCGCTTCCTTCAGGAAAAGCTAGGATGGGCGCACTACACAACTTCTCCTTCAGAAGTTGGAATGCTTCTTCTTCCTTTTCTCCCCATTCATACTTAACATCCTTCGGGTTAGTTTGGTCACGGGTTTAGCTATCTTGGAAAATCCCTCAATGAATCTCCTATAATAGCGCTAAACCTAGAAATGCCGATTTTTCTGATGGGTTCTTAGGAGCCCATCCTTAATGGCCTTATTCTTAGCTGGGTCAACATGAACACCTCGACTATCTATCACATGACCTAAGAATTACACGGACGGAATCCAAAATTCACACTTAGAGAATTTGGCATACAGCTTCTCCTCTCTCAACAATCCTAAAATGAGCCTCAAATGCTCTTCGTCCTCCTCACTACTCTTGGAGTATATCAAGATGTCGTCTATGAATACTATCACAAACTTATCTAGATATGGCTTACACACTCGGTTCATGTGATCCATGAAAACCTCCTGGCGGTGTTGGTCAAACCAAACGACATCACTTGGAATTCATAGTGTCCATAACGAGTCCTAAACGCAGCCTTAGGGATATCCTCTTCTCGAACTCTAAGTCGGTGATAACCAGATCGTAAATCGATCTTAGAAAAGACACTAGCTCCTTGGAGTTGGTAGAATAGATCATCTATTCTAGGTAACGGATATCGGTTCTTCACGGTCAACTTATTCAATTCCCTATAATCGATACACATCCTAAACGATCCATCCTTCTTCTTCACAAACAACACCGTGCTCCCCACGGATCTAACTTGGTCGAATGAATCCCTTCTCGACAATTCAGCCAACTGCTTAGACAGCTCCTCCAATTCTCTTGAGCAAGTCGATAAGGTGCCCGGCTACGGTGCCACACCGTATCAACTCTATTTGAATTCCACTTGTCGAACAAGTGGAATCCTCGCGATCGGGAAACACATCCGAAATTCTCTAACGAACGGGTACATCGTTGAAGGTTTCTTTCACTCTTCTCCTCACTTTTCTTTCAGGAAATTGAGCCAAGAAAAGACCACCTCCTCTATCGATGTACTTCTGGGCCTTAGTACAAGAGATGATGCTCAACCGAAGGACTTCCACGGCCCGATCTCCTTTGTATGCTCGTAACTTTTCCACCATACGTAAACGACAACCTTCTCATCACAGATGATGTGTGCAACCGCTTCTTCGATAACCAATCCATTCCGATAATGACCAAAACTTCCTAAGGTAACGGCAATGCAGATCTATACTAAACGGACGGTCTAGGAAACTTAAGGTACAACCTCGAACTACGGTGTCTATCTTCTCTCTATTCCCATTCGCTAATTCCACATCGTAACTAAACCCTAGAGGTGTTTGGGAGATTCCTAGTAATGGCATAAAGTTGATGGATACGAAACTCATATCCGCACAGATCAAACAAGATGGAAGCATAGCGATTATTGAGAAGGAACGCACTGTAACTACCACGTTAGGGTCCTCACCAGCTTCCTTCCCAATAGCGATAAACACGCTGTTCTCCATGTCTCTGCTGATTCCTAACACCATTGTTTCCTTGGTTTCCCACAACCTCACGCCATGTGGTTTAAGCCATTACCTCCTACACCTCTTAGCAAATCCTCCCTAAACTTACCGGATTTCCTCTCATCCACGCTCTTGGCACTCATTCTTAAAGTGTCCCTTCTTTCCACATCCAAAACAAGTGACAATGGCCTTCCAGTCCGCTCCTTGTGCAGCTTGAGCCGCAGCAAGTCAAAATAAGTGTAGCGGTGGACGAGACTACAGCCTTTGGCCATATGTCCTACCTAGAGCACTTCCAACATACAATGAGAACGGTCCATGGTGGTGTCGGTTACAACGACCACACATAGGCTTACTACCTTCATAATCTTTCCTACCTCCATTTCCTATGGCTAACACTCGTCGTCTTACCGTCCGCTTGTTGCCATTTCCTATAGCAACTTCGTTCCTCTTCCTCTTATCACTCCTATCACTCTTACTCTTACTTCCTACTTCTAGCACATATGAGTCCATCAAACTCGAGCCACAAAGAATTGCCTCTTGCAAATTGACGGTTTGGCAAATATGACATCATTTCGAGTAGCCAAAGGTAATCCATCGATACCTTTCAATCTTAAGTTCTTCTGCATTTAACCATCTCAGTGGCAAAGCAAGGATAACTCTTGGAAACGACGAGTATAAGTCGCCATGTCAGCACTTTAACCTTTGTGGTTCCGTAACTCACTTTCTAACTTCTTAACTTCATTCCTAGGACAAGTAAGTCTTAATCGAGAGCCTTAAATTGAGTCCAAGTCATACTATGCTACATCAATTCCTACGCCTATGGTAATTGTTCCACCGTGTCAACGCCTGCCCTTCAAAGTGAAGGTTGCATACTTAACCTTACAATCCTCATCACAGTTACTCACAAAGAAACACATGATTCTTTTCTCCCAACCACCTAGTTAGGTAAACTACTCCCCGCCTCCAAAATCTATGGGACCACAGAATCGAACTCCTTATAGGTACAACCTCGAAGTTCGATTAAGAGGGGTTCCACTAGAAGTGTTAGAGAGATTAGCCTCGCCTACTTGCAGCTTCAAATGCGACACGCGCGACACTACCGGTCAATGTGGGTTGGGTTCACAAGGAGGGTTTTGTGGAACAGGACCATTCTCGATGGCCATTGTCGCTCACATTCGGGTTTCTACCGGGTTATCAATGTTAGGGTTCTCAACATGTGGAAAAGGTCGGGCCGACACACCTCATGACCACCAAGGGCAACAACAAACAGAGCTACTCGTTGTTCCTACGTGGGTTTCGTCTTGTTGCCATCATTCTATTGGCAAGAAGAACAGTTCACAAGTTCACAATTTATACCCTAAAATAGAGTTGGGTTCCAAGGGTCACTCAATAACGCCTGAATACATAATCAAGGCCAAAAGGGACAACATTATACTAAAGTGAAACAATCAACACCACATCATAACTAAGGATGCACGTACTCATAACTATAACTCATAAGTTTCAAAAGTGGGAATACATGGAAGGATTCGAAGAAATCAAAAATGATCCTAACAACGATAACTATAAACAACTAGGATAATCCTACATCTCAAACTAAGTACTACTTAGTTTCAAGATGGTACAAACCATGAATCTAATACTATCTAGCCACGCCTACTATATCACTCAACGACTTCCTAACATCATCAACCTCTCCACAACGATGCTAACTCAACACGCCGAAAGCATCACGATCACTCTTAAGCTCGCAACCTCTCTAACTCACCAATCCTACGCCAAATCGCTCTATCAAGATCACGAGCTATCGCGAACCCTCTAAGCAGGTCCCCAACCGCCCCCGGAGCCCGACATACCATCATGCAAACCCTAGTTCTCCCCGACCATACCTATATCAGCTCTAAGATCCTCTATACTAGCTCTAGACACTCCAACCAAATGATCTATCAATCTACTCACCTAGTACCCCGAGAGGTAATCCTCTCCCACATCGAACTGCCTCACCATACCTCGGCTCAAGCAATCTCGATGGTATCTCCGATCCTAAAGGGCTACCTATAAGGTGAGTAAGGTGGTGAATCATGTCTAAAGGCTGTCCAGGGACTCGTGCTCGCAAAGGAGAACCGTCCAGAGAATGTGCAGATCTCTACAGGAGGAGTACCCCCTTCGATATCCTCATCATCCTCCTCCCCGAGGATCCTCATCCTCATCAACATACGCTTCCTCAATCTCATCCACCTCCTCGACCTCATGCTCCTCCTCACCCTCATCCATAGGGGAAGAGTCCATGAGTCGAAGTCTCCGCAGGTAAACTCGAGGTGGTACACTAGGAGATCTAGGCCTCCTAAGACAAGGTGATGCTGCTAAACGGATAGGTGATGATGGTGGTCGCACGGACATGGGCAAAGGCTATAAGCAAGCCTAGGGTCTGTGCTCACTAAAACCCGATGTAAAGTGAGCTGCCTAGACGAGCTAGGGCGATCTGATGATGAACTAGAGTGACGGGCAATCTCATAAGGATCACCCTACGCGAATCGCCATGAGAATAATGCCGTGAACTAGCAATGAGAAGGACTTCCTCGCACACATCAAAAGCTAGTGAAGGCATAGTCTGTGACAACGCATAGGGTAGGTATAAGTGTTCGATACAACTAGTTTTAATAAGCGCAACAACTTAACCAAAACACATATCACATAATGTAAGCTTTAAAAGTAGAGGTACCGCATTACTCAAAACATGCCTTTAAATAAAACACACAAGTTCCATTCCATCACATAATCCCATATCAAATCAATCGAGTTCAAAACTCCCAAAATCAAAGTATACCGCTCAAATCAATTCCGCAATATCTCAATATTCACATCTCATTTTCCAAAACCAATAATCGTCATTTCCCAATAATAACGCTTCCATAATCACACAATATCCCATAACATATCATCTCATAATTCAAATTATAATTCATACCATAATCAAATAAGAAGCTTCGCTTGGCAAGCTGGCGTAAGGCCGTCGAGGATCAATTTTTCTAAAAGCGGTTATAGTTTAGGGTTTATAAAATACCTAGCTCTATAACCTTGAGCTCGATACCAATCAGAACACCCCAAATCTCTGACAAATGGAAGACTTAATCAAGTTTTCACTATTGGATTGGTATTGCACACAAGTAAAATAAAAGATAACCATTTAACCATTTAAAACCAATCCCAAATCAAATATTCAAACATTTAATCCAAAGATATAAATTTTAGGCCCAAAACATAGTTTAACAAAATAGGTCCCCATTATTTATCGAGTGAAATGATCCTTGAACCACGCCAGCTTGCCAAGCTTCCACACATCAAGTAATCCAAACATCTCAAATACCTGAGAAATCATGTTAAAAGGTCACTACGCTGTGAGTTCATAGGTTTAAATTCAACAAAATCATAGTGGACCAATAAGAGTTGATTTGCTATGCAAGACCTAAGATAGATAAACACCGCCACACCGATCCGCCCGGATCACCAATCATAACACACGCCCCGCATCCAGTGGGAACTCGAGTCATGACTCTAGTCCAAAGACCGCTGCGGGCAAAATCTAAAACAATTGCCAACCCCGACTAGGTCGATAGAAGTCTATTCTTATTTAGGCACGGCTAACCTAAACTAAGGCAACAACTACCACACATCTATCTAAACAAATAGCATATAAGCAAATCCAAAATAGTTTTCACGGTCCAAAACAACACAAGATGATTCTCACCCCAAAGTAGTTCAAAACGTAGTTAAAACGTATATGAAAGTGGGGCTATGAAACTCACCTCAAGCAATCAACGACAACACAATAAATATCACTAGTAGAAGATAACAGAAATCACAAAGACAAAGAACTATCGACTGCACAACCTATTAATTTATACCAACTTTAATACACATATTCCTCAAAATCAACGTTATCTACCCCAATATATTCCATTTCTTTATTTCCAAAAACGCCTCTCGCTTCACCATTAATCCTAGTGTTTGGTATCCTCATGTGGGTGTATCGACTCAATATGATGCCATGAATGCACTCAAACAACCAATATAAAACTCAATGCGACACAATGAGACCTCTAAACGATAAGCTCCATAGTTCAATAAGTTTCAAATAAATATTAGACCTTATCAATTGCAACTCGATAAACTCATTCATTTATTCGTACGCTTATTATCCCATAAATCATTCAGATCCTAAAGAGTCATAAGGATAAGTCACCCATTAATAGGTTACCACCACGCAGCGGCTCTTATTAGATTCACAACCTAATAAGTCCGCTACCCACGGATCAACACTATTAATGCTAGGTTATCCGTAACCCATGCACACATAACGTAAATAAATAATTACTTATCCAATATTAAATGTCCAAAATTGACATTTATTGATAAACGTACTCAAAACATTACTTATTTATTACAAAACCTTTCCAATTTAGTCGTTAGTTTCTGTTAAAACTAGTAAATAACAAGATAAATCTTGTTATTGATATTTTTGGTACAAAAGCCCATTATTATTTACATTTCATAGTTTTATTATCATTTTCATATATAATATATATTTCACCAAATCCCATTATAAATCTCATAACGTTATTCGTTTCGAGTCCACAAGCACGAGTCATAACTTCTCCGCTTTTAATCAATCAATTGTCCAAATTATACTAAAGTCCATGTTACGGCTTTGTTGGAGTCAACTATTGACTAAAAAGTCAAAGTGACAACGATAGCTCAAAGTCAACAATATATATCAAGTCCATAATTATTAGTCATAACGCCGCATTCAATCCCAAACCAACTCAAAACAATCTCGCCAACCAATCAATCAACCAATTATACTCGAACCCAATGTTATGACCCTAATGGTCATGACACGGTCAGCGTCAAGACCACGCGGAACCAAACAAGCTTCTAAAAGCTTTTCGGCTCCACGCGCCTCATCCAAACCTCAACTAAACCAATCAATAAGCTACCAAATCGACCGACTCGACCCAAGACCAAGTGGGTCTCGACGCCAATAAGAGCCACGCACGAGCCCTATGTGTTCGTGACGTCCCATATGTCTCAATCAAACATCACCAAACCAATTCTACAACACTCCAATCCAATCATTCAAGCTCCAAACACTAACCAAACACAAAACCCATCAACTATTTTTAATCAAGAACATGCAACTAAACCCTAAAATGCAAAACCCATCAAATTAATGCACCACACATGTACCAAACACTAATTACTTGTTTATTTCAACACTAATTAGCTTTAATTTCATGTTCCACCCAAAAGCCCCAAAAATTATTCATGGGTCGAAACCCTAGAATTCAATTCGTGGCTTTTTATAGCCTAATCAAGCTCAATACATGTTCCATTTACCTTATCTAATCACCAATTGCAAAATCCCTTTGAAATCTTTTGAAACCCTAAAAGTACGAATTTTAATTCTTGAATTTGGAGGTGTTAATGAAGTCCAAATTTAGTGTATTATATATGGTTGGAAAGAGGAGAAAGAGATCTTGCTTTTGGTGGTGGAGGTGTGGGGTGACGCCGAGCGAAGGCGGTGGTGGTCGGAATATCCGCGCCACTTAGTGGTGGTTTAGGGTTTTTAGTGAGAGAAAACTAGAGAGATAAAGTAGTGTGTGTGTTTTCTAGAGAGAGAAATGAAAGTCTCAAATGAGGGTTGGGTGGGATATTTATATCCTTGAGCTAGGGACTTGAAAATAAATAAAATGGGAGGGGGGGGCATCGGCCTTAAGGAAAAAGTGGGGGTTCGGTTTGTAACTTTTCGTATCTATCTCGTTTACCCATCCCCAAGCTCACATATCGTCCCCCGAGTGTCCCACGACATTTATTTTACTTTCCAACATCGTTACTACGTTTCCACGAAGTTTTGACTATTTATTTGTCAATTTTGAGTTACGGTCTAAAAGTTACAATAACTCTTGTTTTAGGCTTTTCTAGTGCCAAATCGAATAGTGCCTATCAAATAGAGTTAAAACGCATACGATAACTCATTTAATAATGAAATAAACCGTAAAAACCAATCGACGATATAAAATCAAGTCATGGTTTATAAAATAGTGTTAAAGGCAAAACTCCGTTTAATTTAACGTAATGCGGTTACCTAAAATAGACTCCCTAAATTGCCAGTTGTCACATAGGCACATCCCTACACTTGAGTTTTTATTATTCTAACACTAATTTGACCCGAATTGAAAAGATCCAAACACTTGGAGTACATTATTACATAAATAAAGGGAATTTAAATTTAACGCTCTTCCCGCCACTTCATAAAATTTAACTTTTCCCATGAGTCTCAATCGTCCCAAAACTGTGTACAAAGGATATGACTCGATTTAGCAACTTATGCAAGCAACTAGATAATTGAACTAAGGGTTTAGTATGATAAAATAATGCACTAAAAGTGAGTGCATACAAGGTAGGCTAAGGCGATTTGGGTGTACATTTGGGGGTGGATTGTAAACAATGCTCTTCATTGATATTCCGGAAAACCAAAACATCACGAGAACCGCAAAAAGGATAAGCTATGAGGGGTTAACTACGGGTATCGTGTACTAAAGATGAGTACAACGCAAGGGTGTGGGGAATTACTCAACCGATGTGGAAGAAGTAATTATAATACGGGTATCAAACAAGGGTATCCTAATGCCTCTTATCATTTAGTTATTCCTAACTACACAAGTGTAGTCTCACTAGCGATCTTGGAATGCTTCACCAAACAAGTTCTAGAATCTATTATACTACCGGTACACTCTCGAAGCATTAAAGATTAATGCTTTAATTCCTACAAATCTAAGGGCGATCCTCACATTTTGGGGTGGAATTTGAGTAGTAAAGGGTTTTGTGCTAGTCATATAACTTCCTATCCATGACACGCTTTATTAAGACTAATGGCCCACTCCTACATGTCATGAAAAATTTTAAATTTGGTGCCAAAATTACCCCAATCGATATTTCTCATAGTTTATTACACAATTGAGATTAGACAAGGCAAATAGTCAAGGATAAGCATAGTTTCAAAGTTCCGGTTTTATTTTCCCTCCCTACACTTAAACTGAACATTGTCCCCAATGTTCCCCGAAAGCAAGGATGCAAAAATCGCGAATCGGTAGTGAGGCGTCGAATTCTCCTAGAGTTTGTAATCACCTAGGGGGAAATTAGATATTAATCGGATTGGCATTTTTGACAAGTTTTGGGTATTTCTGGGTAGTTTTGGGTATTCCCGAAAATATTTTCCTTAAAAACATCTTGTAATAGATATAAACAGCGAATCGGTGATTAATTGTTTTGGCATTTTTGGCTATAAGTGATTACATTTGTTCAGTGTTGCAAAAAAAGCGAATCGGTGATTAATTGTATTGGAATTTTTGGCAAGTTTTAGGTATTTACTGCAAGTGTTGGTATTTTCAGCGAGATTTTCCTTGAAAAACATCTTGTAATAGATATAAACAGTGATTATTACTAATTTACGTCGAGTTAAGGTATTTCCAGAAAGATTTTCATGTTTTTGGCAAGTTTGACCATCAATAATAGCTGTTGACCATGGCTGACCGATTTTTTTGAACGATTTACACAAATCGGAAAGGTCGGTGGCCCAGTAGCACCTAATCGGTGAGTAATCGGCCTTGTAGACCTTTTTTTGCAACACTGCCCGAAATTATCAAAGTTATGATAATGGAAGGTAATTAAAAACGAAAGAAACTAATACTCCCTTGATTAGCCTCTAGGATCCGCGGTGAAGTAGTGGTTAAATTCTTCTTCAAGAAGAATGTATGCGTGAAAAGCTCCATCCAATCATATGTATCTTCTTCTTGATAAATAAAACCTGCACACTTGAAGAAAATAAATGAAACCTTCACGTAAAATTGGTGGTAACACTATATATGACTCTACTAAACTAGAATATAATGCTTGTGGAATGGATGTTTGCAGATTTTTTGGAAAATTAAGATCTGAGAAATTCCAAAAATTTATAGCACAAAACGAGAAAGTAATAAGTCAAGCCGCTTCCTCCCGACATCGTTAGGTTAAGATCCCGATGCCGTCAAGTTATCCCCATAAACTCGTCTCGATTTTCTAGAAAAAATTATGGAAAATTTATATCTTTAGAACTGAAAAAATTTCTCAAAACATCCATTATGACTCGATATAACGCATTTGACTCTAAAACACACATGTATATCTTTTAATAATCGAATTTCATGTTCATGTTCTTTTTGAAAACGTGTGTAATCCTCCGTACACTTATCCCTTTTGTAAAATACCTTTATATGTAATTAAGGCGAGGTTAAAGAAAAAATAAAGTCACAAATTCAAACATGAGAATAAACAATCAATAAAAGATATACCACACACAAACAAGCAAACAATTAAGCATGGGTTGCCTCCCACTAAGCGCTTTTCTTTATTTATGAGTCTTGTAGCTAGACTCAAGTCGGCCCTCTACGCTCCTCTTATCTTAGAGGTCCATTCGATTTCCTTCACTCTTCTCTCATCACGAATATACTCAGGGCCTAATTCTAGACAAGCGGTGTAGTAAACCTTGTTCTCCCAATCTACTTCAAAGGCCTGAATGTTGTCTACATCTAGATCAATACCCTCAAATTTCTTATTTTTGTAGGGCATTATATACTAACACATTCGTCCCGCTTGAGAACTTGGCTATTCCTTCCTCTTGATCATAAACCATCTTAGATTCCTCAATAAATGGTTTCCCAAGTATCACATCTCCTAAAAACCCATCAATGATGCCATTAACATTCTCCAAGATCATGAAATCACACCTATATGTGAAGTTACCTATGAAGACATGCAATCCTTTAGCCCTCCCAACATAATTACTCACTTTCCTAGGGTGAAAGGGGTCCCTCATAGGTCCTAACTTTTCGCTCATGATCCAATTGTAGTAGAGCCTAGACATTATGTTCATGGGTGCCTTATAGTCAATGTAAGTGTGATCCCTATATAAGTATCCAATCATTTACGGTATCTTAATATTTTTAGGGTCACGACTTCTAATGCAAGGCTCAAAAGGTAGATGCGGAAAGTTAACTACGTTATAGTGATAGGCGGTTTCCTTCCTATTAGGGTATGAATCGAAATACTCCCTAAGTTCTTCCTCCTCCTTACATCCTTCCATAACTTCTAATACCTTATAATCTCCTTCTTCTAACTCATCATCTGAATCACTTGAGGTTGATTTACTATCTAAAGTGCTGATTCCCTAAGGGCTTCCTCAAGTGCACTTTCAATTATCCTATTAAATTTCTTAAGCTCTCCAATTTCACTAACAATACGAGCTCGAAGTTGGTTGGCAAAAGTTGGATCAAGTGGTAGGTTGTTGTTTTGTGGGTTATCACCTTCCATGATGAAAAGTAATGGTGTTACTAACAAAGGTCACGAAGAAGGGGGATAGACTACGAGGAAGCTAAAAATGAGAAAAAATCTTACTTGATAGGAATCAAGCAAGGGAACCTAAAAGAGGTGGAAATCTAACTAGTCGTTCTATCCCCTGCCAGTGGCGCAAAACTTGATACTGCGTACACGCGCTGCCGGGTCAAAGGAAACTTCCTTTCTTCGAAGCAAGTTTTTCAACCACCTAGGCAAAGTGAACCTAATCATTGTAGTTTAGTATTAGGGTAAGCTCTCGATTGATATCGCTTCTAGGGAATAGGAATGCTAGTGAGAAATTACTACGCTAAGGTTGGGGTTGAGGAAGATTATTTTATCTTTTTTTATATTTTTTTAGAAAAATGAAATACAATCTGGTATTGGATTTGGGGGGTTGGTATTTCTACCAATTACTATAATATTCTAATTATCTAATTAACTAAGCTAAGGGGTAGTCTATGTCTAATTGATGTGTGCTCGTATGATGATTAAAGATGTGTTTACCTAGATACTATTACTCCCTAGTTATCTCCTATTGATGGTTGAATTGTCACGTCCTTATTCTTAACGCGTTGTGTCTTCTAAGTTCGTAGGGTATGCTTTCTTCCATAACTCTTTGAGACTACCTTAAGGTTATTGCCTACAAATCTCTAGGATTCATAAACTAACTCTAAGGTTATCTTTGGATGTTTAGCCTACAATAACTCTAGCCGATTATAAACTAATGTTCACAAAGATTACTCAAGCATTAAAAACACAACGAATGACCCATCGCAATCCTAGGTCAATTACAATTAAGATAAGAGACAACCAATCAATATGCAATACCTAAGTTTCATAGATCTAAGCAAACACACAAGTAAATTAGCCGGACATGGAAAACATACAATTGAAGACATAATTGAATCAATGAAGTAAATTACTTATCTTGTTGTAAAATAGGGTATGAGAACCCTAAGATACTGCCCAAGATAGCAAAAAATCGTTATTAGGTTTTACCCGAAACTACCTCTAAAAGTCTGAAAATTCAATTCTATATATAGAGTTACAAACTTGCATTGGCCACTTTAAATGTGACATCGTCGGATCGCCGCCATTAGGGTTTCGTCTTGACCACGTCAACCTTGTGACGGTGTCACCTTATGGTCTGACGCCGTCGGCTTCATCTTCTGACACCGTCGGGATCTGAATCTAGGTTGTATGAGTTGTGATGCCCTATTCTTTAAAACCTGATGCCGTCGGGTACAAAATAGCAATTTCGCTACTGATCCATCATAAATTTGAAGCACGCTATACCGGCCGCCTCTAACCGGACGCCACCTCAATTCTAGCAGCTTGAGTGTCTTGATCTTGACTTGGTCATTTTCTTCATATATTCACGCCTTTTCGTCCGAATAAGTGTCATTCTAGCAATTTGCCTTCAAGAGACCTAAAAAGTGAAAAGGAACAAAATTAAGAAGTAACGGATATAAAAGTGGTCGATTAAGGGCTTAAATGACCCCTCAAAAGTGTACCTTTTAAATCCTTATCATTAAGTCTTTATAAAAAGATGTACCCTTTTGGACTAGTCATGGTTTTCCACAGCCTTTACCATAAGCCATGATCTTTTGGGCTATCCAACTCTTCATCCACACAGATATGGTGAGTTGAACACCATACAATTTTTGGCAAATTGTCAGCCATAAACGGATTTGAGATATCTTTACCGAGCCGCTTCTCATGGATTAGTCAGTTCTTGTGTGGGTTAGACATGGTGAACTGATAACCATTTGTTGTGTCAGTACAAAGTACTTTCACCAAGTGAAAACCCCTCAAAATCCATTTTATTTATCAACTTTTAAAACTTGCCCAACAACACTTAGAAAATTCTTCCAAACACTTCAAATTATTGTTGTTGAGCTTTTGATTCAATTAACCTCAAAAGCTGATAACATGCATCATCCTTTCTTTCACCAAGTAGGTTCTTCTCAAGCATAATCCTGCAAACCCTGTTTGGAAGTGGATACTCCACTTCTGTTAGCATATAAATATTTACGCTCTAATACCGCACAATGCACTTGATGTGTATAGAAATATCGCCATCTTATCACTTGTTCTTGACAAGACAGCTTCCAGATTTCATCATTTGCATCTGGTGCTTCAAACATGGTTTTCAAATCTCCCCAGAGGACTCTCTCATATTCTTCGTCAGGCCTCTTCTTACCATGTTTTTCCACCATTAGTGTATACAAACACTTCAAGTCAACCCTAGACATATCACTCAGCAAAACTAAAAAATTAACATATACATTACTGGTATTGTCTTCCCTTATCACTTGATAAGATGCCTTGTTATCAGTCTTGACGATCTTGATATTAGCAATCTTTGCAGCCATTGGACCCTCAGGGATAGTACACATAGTGAACTCTTCATATGGAGGCTCTTCTACCTTGTCCTCCATATAAGCCTCCACTTCCTTCTTTGATTCAGTCTTTTCTTTCTTGGAAGGTTTCTTTTGACCTTGAAATTTCCTTCTAGTCCACTTGATGATAGGCCTTTTGACTTCAGCTTCTTCCTCGTGCTACTCGGCTTATCTAACCTTTTCTGCTTCAGCTTCTTCTTCCACTTTCTGCTTTTTGGCTTCTTCAGACTGAAGGTTAAACCCTTTTCTTTTGACCTTAGAAGCTTCCATCTCAGAATCCATTAGGACAAACCTGTTGACCTGATCAACCACCTTCTCAAATTCTGTTTTAAGTTCATCAGATGTCAGCTTCCTCAGTTGAGTAACCTTCCAGCTAGGATTTCCCTGACTTTTGATGAATTTGATCATATACTCCCTCTGTTCTCCTATGGTGAGATGCTTGTTTTTCCTTTCCCTGTACCTTTGTTCTCTAAGCCTCTTCTTCTCATTGATCATGTCAACCATCTTTCTCGCAAAATCCTCATCACCAATGTCTGGTAAAATTTCCCTGTTTACCTCCAACTTTGCCCTTATTGTATCCCAATCTTCATCAGTGTAGTACTTAGCAGATTCTAAAATCTCAGCATGTCTTTTCTGTTGTTCCTCAGTTAATACTGGAGGTTGCTGCAAGGTTCTAGCCAAATATTCATCATCCATCTGTTGTCTTTCACGCTTGGCTGCAGCAACTTCTTCCTCAGCTTTAATCCTGGAAATCTCTGCCATACTTGCCTCATTCTCTCTGATCTATCTATTTATCCTTTTGGGCTTAGGAAACTCTTGCAGTATTCCCTTGCCTTCTCTTTGAGGAATTTCTTCACCAGACTTAATATTTTCACTGGCAGACTTAACTTCATCATTTCCAGGCTTAACAGCAGAAGAACCACCAGACTTAACTTCAGAACCTGTAGCCTTTTTCTCTGATTTTCTTTTCTTCTGACTTAAACTCTTGGCTAAGATTTCAGCAGCTTCTCGACCTTGAGGACTGATGGTCTTTTAGAATATTTCATTGGTGTTCAACTCGATTCCCCTTCTTCCTCCATATTCTCCCCTGTTTGGGAGAATTTTCTTCCCTTCGAATTAGTGATTTCAACCTTTGCTTTTGAACTTTGCCTCCAACTTCTTGACCTTGAACCAATCTAACCACAAGATAGCTTGAGCCTTAGATGACCTCTCAGATCCTTTTCCAATCTTTCACTCGTCAAGTTGAGGAATTAGACTGATGAGCTCCTCTTGAGATAGAATTGTTGGATCTGATGCAGTAGCAGTTGAAGGTTTGGAATGATGAATTTCAGTTGTTTCTTCCTCATTTACTGGTGGGGAAGGTAGAGGTGGAGTAGGTGTCCTTTTGTGGTGATGGTGTTTGAGTCCTTTGAGGTAATGGAGTGAATACCCTATGTGCAGGCTCTTGTGGTTGATCTTTTTCCTCAGGCTTAGCAGTAGTAGATGTACCTACAAGGTTAGTATCGCCAGAAAACATAGCAGGCAACAAAGGCCTGTCAACCCCTTCAAAACCTCTTTTCATATTTGCAAAAATCTTTTTGGTAAAAGCAACAGCAATGTATTGTTGCTTGTTGGCTCTTTCTACATTAAGAACTATTTGCAAAAATCTGGGATACATTAAAAACTTTTTCTCTTTATTGGCATGTGCAACCATGGCATCAAAAATCATCTTTGAAAAGTTGAAGAGTCTTCCAGTGGATAGACAAACCAATGCAGAAGCAATAGTGCTTCCAAATTGGTCCCATCCACCTCTTTTAGAACTCAAGCAGTGTAAAAGATGGTGCACACGAAAACGCCATTTAGGAGTAAAGTGAATTTTCCAGAAAGTAAAAGAGCCATCATTAGGATATCTAATATTTTGAAGACCATTGAAAAGTTCATCATTTGATAGCATAGTAGTTCTTCAGGCATCAGCCATTTGAAGATAACTTCTGACTGATTCCTCAGTAACTGTATAATCCAACATATCAATGGTTGCTTTTAAAGTAATAGTTCCATCATCAAGAGTTATGACAGTAACTGACTGCCAAAACTGCTTGATGACAGAGATATAAATGAATGGATTATGGGTAAGTGCATACCGAATATGAGATCCCTTCAAGAAATCCACAATTTGCTCAAAACTTGTGCTTTCAGTTGGTTTATTGAGGAAGCCCACTTGGTTATGCTTGTCATTAAACTTGAATTGAGCCATGAAGGTGGTGAATTTCAAATTGGTAGTGCGGCACAATATAGGGTTAATGCTGGTGAAATAGACTTTATCGAGAGAAAAGATTTGAGCTTTTAAAGATTTTTAAAGAAAGTAAATAAAGGATAAATATAGATTTTATTAAATATTATCCATATATATACTTCTTACCCCCTACGAGTAGGTAACGATACTTTTTATACAGTAAAAATGAATTTTCCCTCGACCAGCACTAACGGTAATATTTTTGCACTACCATACTTAAGTGTGACATCACCAGTTTTAACTCTAAATAGTAGCACTTCCATCAGTATAGCTTCCATATCTCCCCTATCTTTGATAGATATTGCATTTCCCTGAAAAATTAGTCTAAAACCAAGAGAAATACAATATGCAGGACTAACAAGCAGAATTAACTCAAAACCACCAGAACTAATCCATAAAGAAAGCAAATAAACTTGTTCAAGCACACCAAAGATATTGTAGCAAACACAGAAATCAAAAGATGTCCACAAAACCACCAAATCGCACCAACGCACAATTGTTCATAATACTTCCATAAAAATATAATTATGCATAGATTAGCCTATGCTTCCTCCAAAGGTACGAAACTCCTTGGACTTCCTCAAGCTCCTCCAAGTGATCCTTGTTACGTCATCCACTGAACATCCGCCAAAGATTCTCTATCTCCCATATTCAAATAAGGATGTTCCTGACCAAAAGTGAAATTAGTTTCTCTTGGGGACCTGTGCCTGTAGAGGCTTGGGTTTGCCTTGTGGACTTTAGATTTTTCAGCATTAAAAGAAAGCGTCCACTGTTATACTTTAAGTTTGGTCTGTCTGTCTCCAAGTATAACCTGCAAAGGGCTTAACTGCAATCCTCCAATTTACCCCTTGCAGCAAAGGATTGAAACATTTAAGCAGCATTCTGAGACATGGGTATTCTCATAGGTGAGTGAGAACCATAATTAAGTCTTTGATGGAACTGTTTCACCTGTGGTTTTCTAAACTTGGGACTGGGTGATGGACTGGGAGGTTGTGATTTAACTTTCATATACCCAGAATTAACCTTAGCTTGGCCAGGTTTAACATGACCAGTATTAACTCTAAACATATTACCAGTATTAAAATTTTGCCTACCAGTACTAACTTGAACACCAGTACCCACCCTTGGTCTAACAGAATTAACATAAGTACTACCAATATTAACAGGTACTGGTCTAGCAACAAACTTATTAGCATGGTTAATCATGTTCACATTATTCCACACTGGTTTATTTACCTCATTCCCAGTGTTTACAGCCCTTTTCTTTCTTTCCTCGGCTTCTGTTAGGAATTGGAAATTCTATAGTGAAGCATCGGTCATCCCAAATATTATCTAGCTTAAGTTAGCTCGTAGACATATCGTTTATTACGTTATTTGTTAGTTACTTATTAGCATAGTGTAGTCTAGTGCAACACCGTAGAGGAAGGACGGGTCTTTACCCATTGTATGCCTGATCCACAGCCCAAAGGAGGGCGTAGTAACTTGTATAAATATCCCTCTCCCCTCAAGGGAGAGGGTTGAATGTTCATTGAGTAATCTAACCTTTCATTTGTTTTATCTCTCTAGAACACTCCACTTTCTCTCTCTAAAACCATATATTCATACGCCCATATTTGTTATGTTTGATGTGTTAGTGAAATCCAATATGCTACAAATGGTATCAAGAGCCATGGTTTGATCATCTCTCTTACATATTCTTGGATTTCTAGTGGTTTTATATGGTTTTTGGGTTTGAAAAATTTTAATGGTATTTGCTTCATTTGGACCATTTCTAGTGTTAAAGTTTGGATTTTGATTGTACTTTTGTGTTTAGAATCATCATAAGTGCTTAGGTTTTGATTTGGAAGGCTTGAATCACTGTGGTTGGATTGTTTTTGGATTTAAAAGTGGCTTTTGTGTTGTTTTCAAGTTAGTGATTTGTGTTGAATCATTGTCCCTGTTTGGATGCTATTTGTGTCTGCTACAAATCACTTATTTAAGCGATTTGTCCGGGTAGTGGCTGTACTTGTGCTATTTGTGCGGAGAAGCGACTTGTCATTTTCAGCGACTTGCTTATTTAAGCGAGTTGTTAGTTTAAGCGACTTGTGTTATTTGTGTGATTTGTCACTTTTAGCGACTTGACATATTTATGCGATTTGTCCATTTAGCGAGTTACTGGGTTAAGCGACTTGTAGGTTTAAGCGATTTGATTGATGAAGCGATTTGTCTGATTTAGCGACTTGTCTGTTTGAACGACTTGTCATCCCTGCGACTTGTGCTAATCGATTTGTACTAAAGTGAGTTGCTGTAAGCGATTTGTGACTAATCACCTACCATTTAAAACTTGTCATTTGCTATCAACACAATGTCTTACACCACGGATCCCGTTATCTCTAATGTGCTCAAATTTTATGATACTGCGCAGAACAAAGAAAGTCTTTACTACTCAGAAAGTTTAACCATGGTTGATTCAACAAATGATGATCAAAACACTACTTACTCTGAGTACAATATGAAAGAACCACACCTGTTAATGCTACATAACGCAATGCAAATTGAATGCAGTATCGAGCCCTATCAACTACTTCACTCTCACATTTTACACCTTTTATCCACAACTATGGATCGAACATGTAGTGCTCTTTTCCGCCAGGACTTACCCACTTTGACAAGAAATTTTCTGCTGAACTTAGAGCAATTAAAGTCTCAACTTACCAAAAGGAAGCTATTAATGGATGATTCCAATGCTGCACTTCAAGTAATTCACAACCAATTTCAGCCGTTCATCAATGGGGAATATTCCGCAGACTTCGATCAACACTTAACTAGAATCTCTTTCAATAAACATACTGGAATGGAAATCCATGAGTTCATCAATACACTTATCCAACTGATGGATAATGTGGATAAGTTCATTAAGGAAGCGGTTCAAAAGGATGATAACACGAATGAGTAACAGGTGCAATTACAAGAAAGTTGTAATGAGTCGGGTAATGTTTCAGTTGAAAGGTCGGGTGTTGTTGAATGCAGAATATCAGATACAACAAAGAATGATGAAACCGGCTGCTCAGTAACTCCTGTCACACATGATGTGGATGCACATATCAAACCGATAAATGATCAGGTGTCATTTGATGAGGTACCTTTAACTGTTCAATATAATGCATCTGCTAACTTATCTAAACATGCTGACCTTAAGGCTGAACATGACTTTGATGAATGTTCCTTGGTGAAATCAGCTCTAATTTCAATACAAATGATATGATTGATAAAAGGTTTTGACGAACTTTCAAACAAATACTCAATTGAAAAAAAAACATTGCATTTACTTAGAAATTGCAATACAACAAAAGGAAGAAAGTTTTCTTGTTACAAAAGCTCACCGAAACTGAATTCTAATTTCGAGAATTTTTTGAAAATAATCGGCTAAAGACTCAGCTTCAAGACAAAGACTCAACCATATGTAATCTAAAAGGTCAAATCTCAGATATACACATGAATATGAAAATGGGAGTGAATTGTCTTAACAATGAAGTTAGTAATGAGGTTAAATCTAGGAATGATGAATTGGCATTATGTGTGGCCGAGTTGTTAAGGGAAAATGAGTCCTTAAGGAAGAATCAATTAGAGAATAAGACAAAAATTTTAGATCAGACTAGTTCCTTGTTGGCTGACAAAGATGACCTCAAAACCGATCTTCAGAACAAGAGCTTCACCATAGTTGCCCTAAAACATGAGCTTAGGAAAATTACTAGGAATGGTGGGAATACTAAGTCTGTAATATTGTCTACCTTGGAGAAACCAAATTCACAAAAGGCTAATGATCGATCTGTTGTTAGGCAACCTAATGCATTTAGGACAGAAAGAATTAAACCATTCGAATCTAGAAATCCTTCCCAAGTCAAAGAGAACACCGTTTTTCCAAAGTCAGTCGCCTCACTAAAGCCTTCTCACTCAAATGTTCAACACTCTAAAATCAGGAATATAGGAAGATCATCCAGTTCATATAAGAAGCATCAAATGGCTGACCAATCCCCTAAGAATCAAACTAATTGCAAAAGGAAAAATGTTCAGAACAGGGAAATGGCTACATCTAACCTGCTAGTACTGCGTTTTAAGTGGATTCCTACTGGTAGATTATTTAAGTTCACAAGATCCAAACGGACTTACTCACCTAGATCCTGTCTTAAGTGGATGCCCACAGTTAAAATCTTCAAGAATGTTGGACTTAAAGGGATTTCTATTAATGATACTCCTAGACCTGACTGTACAACATCCAAAAATGAGGATACACCTGTCACTAACCCATCTATTTGCGATACTACATGTGCTATTAGTGCAAAGTGTCCTCGGTCTTTTTCAAGTACAATGCTCAATTCAATCATGAACATCATGACATGGTTTCCAACAGAAATGAAGACTGCTCACTGTGAATTGTAACTTGTCAGAATTGATGTACCTCGTACTTTGACTCCTATTCGACTTGACTCAGGACTCGTTCTCATTAATCCATGTACAAATTAATCTACACTTGTTTAAAAAAAAGAATCTTCAAAATTAAATTTTTACCCATAATCTAATAAAAAATGTATCTCTTGTTATCGATAACATCTACGGTCCTAGAAATGTCATTCAATAATGATACGGGTCCTTAGATGAAGTTCGAACAGAAGATATACTCTATTTTAAAACGGGTGGTTTTATTTCAATCAATGTTCACTCAATCTTAAATCGTGACATTGATTGAGGGGGAGGATTTGTATGGGTCTCTGCATGAGTGTTACATGTGTCTTGTGATCTATGGCCTGCTGCATGTTACCTTATTTGAAATGATTTACTTTATGCTATATCATGCTTATTTGTGTGTTCTATGCTTGGTGACCTTTCCATGATAGGATTTGTATTAGACCTGTCAATTTATTGAGATAAGTGATGCGATTTGTGTGCTTTAAATTGATGCGATTTGTGTTTTTCTATAGCTATGAGTTTAAGATATGCGACTTGTGTTCTTGCTACAATATGCGATTTGTGTTAAAATTAAGATATGCGTTTTGTCACTCTCATCTAGCGACTTGCTAAGTACAGGGACTATTTGTGCAACTTGCCTAAAGTTACAATCACTGTATAAATAGGCTTGCGATTTGTCTTTTGGTCAAAGGCTTTCTAAATCTAGTCAAACCCACATACGAATACTCTCTCAACTTCATTCATATAAGCGACTTGAGCATAAATTGTTGTGTGGTATGTTTTTAATCTTGTTGACACATGTATCTCTCTTATTCATCAATTATTAGAACCTAACCAACATCTTCCCCTTGCAGATCCATCTTTCATATCCTTCGTCTGATCAATCTCTATATGTTTGATGAGTTAATTTTTTTTGTTGCTTTTGCTTGAGTTGTTTATTTAGTCGCTAGTATGATTTGTTTATGAATAGACTCATGTGTGTTGTACTTTGATTTATTCTGTTTGATCTTTGTCTCCCTTTATGCGCAACTCGCTCGAATGAGGATTTGATATGTGTTATTGATTTAGTTAGTGGGTTATATGCATCACCGTATTTGATGTATTACATCACCTTCCTGAATGATTGGTAGTGGTCAATTTTCTATGGTTGTGTTTTTCTGTGTGTTGGTGTAATTTCGTGCTCATGATGTCTGGTAGCGATTTGTATCTTATAACTGATGTATGCGATTTGAACAACTCACCCTAAGTTAAGCGATTTGTCTATTGAAAATTGATGCGATTTGTCGTCTCAATAAATAAAGCGACTTGTCTTTCTTCACACTCATTATGCGATTTGTCTGGTTTACTGTAGCATGCGATTTGATTTAAGAGATTTGTCTCATGGGTCTTGACGCATGCGACTTGTTGTTTTGGCTGATTCTTGCGATTTGTCCTTAATGCTCCACTTTATGCGATTTGTTGTCAAGTGATGCGATTTGTCCTAACTTACATGCGATTTGTAGAATGCGATTTGTACTCTCTTACATGCAGTTTTGTTAGTCTTGATTGGTCTGTTTCACAATTGTATCCAGTATGCATGGAATTGTTATGAAGATTGACTCAGTAACTATATAACACCTAACTATGTTTCTGGTCACTATTGTTGTCTTGTGTATGTTTTACAGAAATACAATGGCAGAAATAACTTCCTCTGATTATCCAGTTATCAATGCTCCACCACTGTGGCTACCATGAGAACTTCTTCCTCATAATGAATGGGTTGATATTGCTAAGAGCAACCGCTACTTGGTGAAACACATCAACCAAACCCTATCTATCGAATCGCCATTAGTATCCTTAAGAACACCAACTTCTTTGGTGCCCTAACCATGAGGTGCACTATCCCTACCATTTATCCGCAATAGTTCGAAATTCGGCCATAGTAACAAGATCATCGCAAAATACTTCTACAAGCTGGATGCCAATGGTATGAGATTGACACTAAACTCTTAGGGAGACCCTTGGAATCACACCTCTAGATCCTACTAATCATTTTTTCCCACCACCTAATAATGATGAACTAATGGACTTTGTGGAAGAACCGATACCCTACAAAGCTTACATACATCGGTTTCTCGCCATAATCACCAATGATATGCATCAACCCTGGAGAGCCATTGCCACCATGGTCAACTTATGCTTAACAGGGAAAACGTCAGGGTTTGACAGAGTACGGGCTCCAATTCTACAAATCATTTGGGGAATCGTCAAACAAAGGAATGTCGACTTTGCTGAACACATTTGGGAAGAATTCGCATTGGCCATGGACACATTCATCACCGACAGACAAAACTTCCTGAATCAAGTCAAGGGAAGGAAAGAAGACAACAAGAGGGTGATCCCTAGCATTCGGTTCTCTAATTTAATCATCCATCACCTGCAGTAGAAGTACCAGTTCAACCCAAGAAAAGAAGCAATTTTACATGAGGCCAGCAGAAAATTTTTGCTTGGTAACTTGAAATATATTGCCAAAGGTACAAACAAAGTGATCTTTGGGATGACAATTCGTGAAGCTTTACTCACTAAACGAATCAAGAAGGCGGATTACTTCAAAAGATACCTAAAGATGGCCTCCAGAACAACCACTGAAGACACACCTAAATCCACTTCCTCTCAACCAAAATCCAAACAATCCGAGTCCACCTACTCAAGTCTTCCCAAGAGAAAGAAGAGACTTGATACTTCAGTATCTGTTGAATCTCCACCCCAAAAGCAAAAAAGGAGAAGGAAATATGCCGGAAAGGGAAAAGATGAAGGATCCATGGTTCCTGAGAGACAGATGAATTTGTTAGATGAAGACGAGGCTGCATTACAACAAGGAATCCAACAGAGTTTGGAAACTCTTAACATGCCTCAAAGACAACCAATAGGAGGGGTCGTGTTACAAGAACCAGTGCCAGCACCACTAATAAATCACACAATCACTACACAAGACAAAGGCAAAGGATTGCCGGGAGTTGAAGCGTAACGCAGCCATATGCTTGACCATCTCTTCCCACCTCCAAAAACTACTACCCAATTTGAGCTGAAGAAAAGAACATTGAATCATCTTCAACAAGAACCAACTGAATGGAAAAGGAGGTGTCCGACACAGGAAGACACACTTGCATCTAGTGACACCCAATCGTAAAAAGAATGATGAAATGAACTGAATCTAATCTACCGTGAGATCATTGAGCCATTCAAGAACACATGCGCCTAGAAGAAACGAACATGTCAACGGGATCTCTATCCACACTTAAAAATCTAGATGCCGACTTATCATTTGGTGATCGCTTTGAATGACAAACCCTCGCATTAATCGAGACTTATAAGCAAAATGATGAGAAAGAGGAGGCTGAGTCTATGTACACGGTCACCATCCAACATGACACATCAACCATCCCTCCGATGTTAGCACCTGATCAAACAACCGCATTCCCACCACCCAAACCTGCTCTAACAACCGCACTTCCACCACCCGAACCAGCTAAAGATTCATCACCCGAACCAGTTGTCACAATTAATGACACGGACACTCCAATCGGCTTCACCACCCTGATCTTAACATCTAAGCATTGCTCGACAAGGTTGTGGAACGTATTGATGCTTTTGAGAGGCACCTGCCTAAATCTATCAACGTCCTCGAACGTCGTGTATCCAAGTTGGAGAACCTTAACTTTGATGAAGGTGTTGCGTATGCCATTGTTTTAAGTTAAAGATGTCTGAGAATGGGCAATGCAAGCTCCAATCGCTTAACGGTTTAAAGACTTACCCATTTTAGATATGAGAGTAGTCCTTCGAGAAAATGTATGATGCTAAAGAGCATCCGATGAGGTCCATAAGAAGTTGTAATGGCCCTGAAGAATCGATGAAGCACGCATAATCATTTACATAGCTGAGACATTCAAGAAAGAGAGGCTAAGAAGAAAAGGAGGACTTCTGTGTTGGAGTCATTGCATAAAGGTTCTAAATCTCCACCTCCTCCTCCTCCGCCTCCAACTAGTGGTGCTGGAACTTCTGGTACTAGTAGATCTTCTGGCACAACCACAACATCTCCACCAAAACCACCATCATCTTCACCAAAACCCTCTAATCAAACCAGTTCATCCGGTGATCAAGATACTCAGAAGAAATCTACAGCATGGACCACGGTTGGTTCCAGGTTTACACCCACCTTCTCTACTATCTTGGAAGACCAAGTACTTAATGAAGAGTCTTATGTAATGCCAGAATCAGAGTCCGATGACGATGATGTATCCACCAAACATATCCCTAAGCCGCCTGAAGATGACGATTGGTTTGATGCATACATTTCGGGTGAACGAGTTAAAACCTCTAGAGTTGCAACACCAAAGGATATGACTCAAAGCTGGCTCACCAAAGATAAACCTCAAACTCCTGAACCTTCATGGTCCATTCCTGAGTTTGATTCGATAATCCCTGACAACAATTGGGCAACAAACATCACGACCAACTATGAAGCCCCAGCAGAAGACTCTCTTCTTCACATCAAAGGGGATATGGGTAGCTTTATGAAGTGGTTTTATGAAAAGAAGGGAATTTCGTCAATCGATCCGAAAGATCTTGAAGGACCAAAGATTTGAAATCGCCAAAGTCTTCCACTTAATGCCGGTACCTTCAATACGGATGGAAGAATGCCATAAATGCCGAGTGATCAAGTCAAGGAGCATATCACTTCGGTCGATGTGAACAACCCTTCCTCTCTGGTGGTGAACCTGGACAAGTGACAATCCAATCGAGTTCTTCTTCAACCATGACCTGATTATCCGTGTGCCCGACCGCAGAAAGAAGACCAGCTTTATCAATTTCTAAGATGAAAGTCGCAACCTACACTGTGCCGTGGTCTTGAGTGATGGTGGTCCTAGATTAATTCGACGGACAAAGAACAAGTATATGACATTGCCGCCTGCATCGGCATTTCTCATTGGTGGTTCAAGAAGAAGAAATTCTACATTGATAGAAATGGTGCTGAAAAGAGACGCAAAGATGTTCGATCTAAGCTGCATATTCTAAGTGTTTTCAAAGATAGAGATCTTCTCAATCTACACTATGATTATCTCAAGAAGATTGTTCTTCAAGAGCGCATCTGAAAGATCATGTATAGAAGAAAATGACTTCAAACATTTGCTGCCAAGTAACTTTGAAGATCTATATCTTCTGAACCTTCAAAGACACCTTGACCATCTAATTGCTCGTGAGAAGAAGGCTCTCTGGCCAATCTTTGTATCGTGGGCTTAGTAATTCAACAAAGAGTTGGGATTTTCAACTAGGCGGAAAGCTACGCTGCACTCAAGTCAATCTAACGAGACCGCAATGGGAAGCCACTGGACATGAATTTCGCCAGCGACTATATAGTGATTGACACCCCTAGAGGTCCTCTTTACCGGCAGATACGTGGTCACGAATGCTAATGAGGCTTTGCGAAGCTATACAAGTTCAAAGGATGGTACACTCAATATGGTTGAAGAAGAATTGAATTCGATAGTGAAGGAAATCAAACTTGACCGGCAGTGGAACAAAAAGTTCCGTCCGAACAGATTTGAAGAGGTGTGAAGAGTTCATTGCCGTGGACGAGAAGACTTAAGACTAGAAAGATCTTCCGCAGCCTTGAAAGTTTTGTGGGTGGTAGACTACGTGAAGGTCATTACAAGCTACTTCAAAGAACTGAATGAAGACATCTTCTTGGAGTAGTTCTGTTACGTATTATGATTTGTGTAATGTGGTGACTGTACTATGAACAACTATAACTATAATGTATGTAGTAGTGATTGGTTATGTATTGTTGTTTCCCTTTCTATTCTAAAAGGGAACTTTAGAGTAGTCCACTTCAGATCAAATGAAACCGGACACATTTTTCTCCAACAAGTTTTGTTTCTTACAATATTTAATTACTTGAGATCCAAAATCTCAAAAGATTTGAAATTTTTGATAGGGGGAGAAAATGTGATATAAATATGCAATCTGATAAAAGGTGACCTATTTTGTCTCAAAGTGCATAATGCTCTAATATGTGCAAACTCTTTTCAATCTCTCACATATATTGAGGTGGAGCATTTCAAAAAGAAAATAAACTTTCAAGGTACAAAGATTTCTATGTTTTAACATAAAATACCTTGATTGATTTTTAAATGGTTTTAAAATGGTTGTGATCTGAAAGTACTTCTTTAAAGATCTTTCCTCTATGTGCTAAATTATTTGAAACACCCATCGCACATTTTGAGGGGGAGAATTTACCATGAAAATCAAAAGGCTTTCTCTAAGGAAATTGTGATCAAGAAATTGTATCAAAGAACTCTTGCCTCCATGTGCAAAACAATTTACAAATCATATGCACATGTTGAGGGGGAGCATTTCTAAATGATCAAAACAATTAAGGTACAAAATGCTTTGATATTATATCACAAGTACCTTGATTGATTTTCCAAATGATTTTTCAATTGGTTTCGAGAAGGAAGGAACAATACCAAAAGACCGACCAATTTACTTTATGCATGGTGATATAAGGATGGTTAGGTTAGGTATTCGTTCCCACGATCCCGCCAGAGCCGGAGGGATCTACCCAGGGACAATCCTCTATTTAGTGTAGAGTCCTTAGGTATGATGAAAAAAGGAGAAAAAGTGAGAAATGGGAAGAGTGCGGACTGAGACAGAGCTAGAACTGGAATAAACCCAACAAGGTTCTAGTTATGAAGTCTCGGTAAGCACTGAAGGGGTTGAAGAATAAAAAGGAATTGAATATGAAAAAGGGTGAAAAGAAATAGCCCTCCAATAATTCAACCTTAGGGCAGTAATCGTGTTCAATACATATGCTACTGGTGGTTAATTAGGTAACGCCGGTATTGAAGACAAGACGTCATGGACCCAGTGACGCACTGCACTAAACTTCCCAAGCTACTCAAGTTCCTCTTAAAAGGACTTGTTTCATTCTCACGGGGAACCTACATAATCTATCGACTTTCTCTTAGAGATGGTTGATATTGAAGAAGGAGACCCTCTCCCTAGTCTCCGGCATAGGAAACCTAAATGCACAATTGAGTCTAGAGCCAAGAGATCATCCTCAATAAATCTCATTAAGGACACAATCAATGAAGACTCGCTGTTTCACACAATGTGGAAAGTGAGAATATATCTTATGAGTTCTTCCTAGTTCAGAAACAATGGGGCGATTCAAAATTATGAATCAATCCTGGTTCAGGTTATGAATTGACGGATACCTTTGAAAAACCGGTCTTTGTGCTTTAAATCTTTTTCTGTAGCACATCGACTGTGTATAAATATTTCAAAATAAAAAGGTGTTTATGATTGATAATTGATTTTCCTTAAAACCTTCGTCGTATTGCAAAAACACTTTACATTGTGCGTTACACGCATTGTTTTTCAAATCTCTTTTCATCAATCGAATCCCAATTCGGTTCACTCACTCTGTCTTTGTCTTCTTTGAGACGCTCCGGTTTGAGAACGCTAGAACAGTGCAAAACCTGTCAAGGAGATTCTTCAAAATTATACCCGATCACGGGCAGTACTTTTTTATCGATCAATAGGAACCGTGGTCGCGGTGTACTCAATTCAACGAAGTGATCAAAGAACACTTCGTGCACTTTATTGCTAATTGTATGTGTAGTACATCCAACGTTTGCAAATGATCGGAATGGAGAGGTCAATCCATAGCCGCATGCTCACACAACTCATTCATTTCTAAAGAAATCATGATAAGTGCATCAATGACTCTGATATTATCACTCCATGCTTCTGCTATGCTGCTGCAAACATCATGAATCAACTAAAGCTTCCGCTACTCTGATAAGAAGACATCATGATCCAGAATGTGAGCATGTCGGTCCATTTATCACAACATCATGTGAGGGCAACATAACAAAGGGTGATGTTGAGATCAACTGTGGCTGATGATCTCAAATAAAGCTCGAAGGTCATCAAAATGTGGATCAGTTCTATAACCTCCACTTAATATACAAAGTAGTTGGAATATGAAGAAATCTCCACGAAAGCACAAAGATTGAATATTTTGATGAATTGAAGTCTACGAGCTCAAGACTGAAGATAAATAGAATGCTATGATGCAAAATGTAAATCATGGGGTGACCTCCCTTAGGGTGAGATTGTTAGGAATTGGAAATTCTATAGTGAAGCATCGGTCATCCCAAATATTATCTAGCTTAAGTTAGCTCGTAGACATATCATTTATTACGTTATTTGTTAGTTACTTATTAGCATAGTGTAGTCTAGTGCAACACCGTGGAGGAAGGACGGGTCTTTACCCATTGTATGCCTGATCCATAGCCTGAAGGAGGGTGTAGTAACTTGTATAAATAGCCCTCTCCCCTCAAGGGAGAGGGTTGAATGTTCATTGAGTAATCTAACCTTTCATTTGTTTTATCTCTCTAAAACACTCCACTTTCTCTCTCTAAAACCATATATTCATACGCCCATATTTGTTATGTTTGATGTGTTAGTAAAATCCAATATGCTACAGCGCCTCTAGCCATTTTCTTTTCATGGAAGTCACAATCTCTAATCAGATGGCTTAAGCTATTGCATACAAAACATCTTTTAACCCCAAAGGAGTAACCTGAACCTAACTCCTTTACCATTTTAGCATTCCAGTTAACCTTGTCAGTGTTATGTATTTCTATTTTCTGCCTAAGAGTTGTTCTTAGAGGAACAAAGCTAGGTGAATCTGATTTTAGCTTAGATAGAGACACACTAGGTTTAACTGGTTGAGGTTTAGAGATCCTTGTGGGCTCAGCCTTAAGTTCTAGAGAACATGCAGACATACTGCTAGTGGGTCCTTCACTGTCATTAGATTGACAAGAAGAGTACTCACTGGTCTTATCTTCTGAAACACTGGTGTCAGAACTTTTCTCACATAATCCTTTACTGTCATTGGATTGACAGTTAGTGAATTCAATGGAATAGTCCTGAGAAGCAACTGTTTTAGGGTTCTTCCATTTGCTATAGTCAAATAAGGACTCATCATATTCTTTTTCAGGTTTAGGAGTATAGTCATCAAACTGGTCCAGATGTGAAGTTAAGAAAATAAAAGACACAATGATAATATCAATAAGTAAAACACCTATAAATGTATGAGAAGCTTATAAAATGAATACGTTTGTGATATGTGAGTATATTTACTGTAGAACTTGTGAAGAGGGAGAGGTTATTGGCTTTGTGTGCTTTGCTCTCGTGCACACACTTTGAGGTACAGATATTCCGTCATTTCAGTATTGACACTTCTTTTCTCTCATGACTCTTGTCCATATTTGATATTCGATTCGTATTCTCCTTGCTTTGATTCGATATGATCCATTTGATGCGATTCGTTTTGGTATGATCATCTGATTTGATATTCGATTAGTTATTCTTTTGATATGATATCTATTAGAGATCATTACTTGATATGATTACGTTATGTTGATATGATCTGTTTGAGATGATATGATTCGTTTTGTTTAGTTTCCCGAGCTAACTAATCATGGAGGTACCATGACCATGTCATTGATGCACCAATGGCATGACATGACACTATTTGGGGCGATGTGATTAGTCCCCGGCGTTCCCTTTATGATATGATATGATATATGTGATCAGTTGGCCATTATGAATACGTATGTATAGTCTTAAACTGGCATATGTATATATGATTTGTTTTTCAGGGAGAGTATGGATGCATCCTAGGTACTCAGTTCAGTTTTGGTGATGTGGTGAGTGTGTACAATACACCCCCTCACAGTTTGGTACATTTAGGCTAGCTACCCATGTACACTTTGATATGATTTGGCAGATTAGATATGGGATTTGATATGATTTGACGTATATGGATTATGATATGTGATTTGATATGTGGCTATTGGAGCATCTCCTTTAGTATTTGAGCTCGAGGTAATATTCTGATTTTGTGACTATGTGATTATCTGACATTCTTGTTCATTCGTTTGCTATGCCTAATCAAATTTTCAATTGACTACTTATTCACTCAGTATTCTTATGTGATTCGTTTGACTATCAGGCTCATACTTTAGTTCATTAGGTTATTATACTCATTCTTCAGTTCATTTGATTTACTATGCTTTCACTCCATTTTGGTTGGCTGCCAAGCTTATAATTCAGACTACTACTTCATCCGTTTACCGAGCTATTATATGATTATTGGATTCATGTGTTGACTATGCTATTATATGATTAATTGATCTATCTGTTTACCATGCTGGTATATGATTACGTGATTCCTCTGTTTACTATGTTAATATGTGATTATCTGATTCATCTGTTATCATGCTAATATCTAAGTATCTGTTAACCACGCTATTATGTAACTATTTGAGTCTTCTGGTTGGCATGCTAGTATGTAAGCATTTGACTTATCCATTTATCATGTGATACCTTCGTTCCATTATTTCCGTGGGCCAAAATTATCATTTAGTAATCTTACCTGCTATTTGTGACTACCATGTTTGTACTTCTGTTTGGTATTTTCTGATGCTTATGTTATTGGTTCGACATAATAATTGATGTTACTTGACTTGTTGATCTGCCATGTTTACCCTTTTGTTTATGCTATTGTTTGATGAGGGAATATCGCTCAATTTATGCTATCTGTTTAGTTGACTTGTTTAGTTTGCATGCTATATTCTTGTCTAGTTACTTCATTTTAACTATGATGTTCATTCAGTATTTCCTACCTATACCTGTGACTGACATTCTTATACTTCTGTTAGTATCACAGCTTGTTATGATATTTATTAATTGGTAATTTTATGATTCGTGTGATTGCTATGCTTACATTCTATTCCGTTGATTTCACCTGATTATAGAATTCTGCTTAAATTATGCATATCTGATTTGTTCATTTTGCCATATGTATGTTTTGTTGATCCGCTGACTGATATGCTTGTTCACTGTTTGGTTACTTGTTTTGATTATGATACTATTCATCAACTCTTATATAATTATGTTTCAATACTTTTAAGTTTGATTATTTATATGAGCTTATACTTGTGCAAATGATTCTTTGCTTTGCTTTTGGTCTTCTTTGATTGCCTTTCGGGATATCTGTTAATATTGTGTTCTGCAGGTTCCTCATTAACTCATTGTGCTCATTCGTTACAACTTTGTTATCAGTCTCCTTTGATTTGTTTTTGTATTTTGATTATGTTTATCTTTTGTTTTGTTATGTCTGTTCACTGGGCTTTTTAAGCTTAGCCGCATTTCTTTCCATGCGCAAGCAGGCAATGGGATGATTGGCCATTGAGGGGCTGAGAGTAGGAGCATTTAAGTGAACCAACCCTAGTTTCCCTTATCATTTTGGACTCATTTGGAATAAAATTTGTTCTGATATTTCGTTTCTCTTTGACATATTGGATTATGTATTTTTCCTTGTAAGACATTCGTTCATATAACTTGGTATTTTATTTAATAAGAATTCTGCTTGTCTTTTATTAGTATGTTCTGATATGACTCCATATTGTGACATTTGGACCCTTATCGGGTTGGGGTGTTACATTAATCATCGAGGAGGCCACATCGGTCACATTTGAATAATTGAGTTAATAATTATATTACACCAACAATTGGAGAACAGGTAATGTGCCCATCATGATGTCCGCTAATGGCACATCTACTTGATACATCATGATCCGGTTTCTTCACCTTAAAGCTTGAACTTTGGATGGACGGTGGGTGGTGACAACTTGGTTATAGGTTAAGACTATTTGTTTTGTGATTTTTATTTTTACACTAATTATTTCCCAACAAGAGTGGATAACTGAAAATATTGGATCCCCATATGGGTTCCAATTGGTTAGTACAAGCAATCTGTAGACCTACAGCATTTCTAGGAGCCATGATATTATTAGTGGGAGTCAGACTAGTTGAGGCAGTGGACCTAGCCCACGTGTGCTGAGTTCCTAAAGGTATGATTCTGCTAGTGGGCTTCCATTTTTTATTAGGCACTAATCTAGACAATGAGGGACAACGTTCACTAATTTTGAACTTACGGCCTGTGGGCTTCTATTGAAAACCCATACTAATAAACCATTTCCATGTAGGTTTCCAAGATTGCTTAACCTGTTTTGCATTATCCACTGGGGATTTAATAGAATGCCTCAAATAAGACACAACACATTCATCATGATAAACATAAATTAAACATTCATTACATGTTTTTTTGTAAGAAGTAGCAATTCACCATTCATGCGCCTATAGCTAATACTAGAATCAACACGATTCATATTATTCAACTCAAACTTAGTATTCCTATGGTGTTCTTCTACTTTCTTCTCTTGATCACTTTTAGCTCGGGAGGTCCTATCTTGCTTTGTATTGCCTAAAGGTTTTGACCCGCTAGCCTTAGTGTCAATGCTTAATCCTGTAGAAGGAACGTCGGGAATATTAGTTTTTTTCACTACTTTTTGCATTTCTAGTCTAGAAGTGATGGGATCTGACACTTTAGGAGGCACATCAAAGGTAACATGCTTGACTGTAGGCATAGAAGTGGGTGCAACTATTCTATCTTGCCTACTACCAGATTTAGGACATGTGGCAATGACATATTCTAAGAGTTCCTGAGATTGTTTGGCATACATGCAAGCATAGGTAACTGAATTATCAAGTGGTTTCTCTATTCTATCATCTTCTACAATCTCACGGAGACCCTTTAAACTATCCTCAAGGTACGAGAGATATGCTTGATATGCAAGTTCATTATTCTTAAGAGGAGGGGGAATATACAACACATCAATAGCATAATTATTACAAGCATAAACCTTTGGAACAACATATTTGCAAGTGGGAATCGGCAATTTCCCTTTCACCAGATGCTTCAGATTCTCAATTTCGTTAAGCAAAGAAGTTACTTTTTCAATTTTTTTTATCATGATTGACCTTGACTGAATCATATAACTCTTTGTTTTGCAATTTAACTTTTGAATTTTCCGCTTGAAAACATTCATTTTCTTGTTGTAATTTATTGATGATGTTTTGAAGTTGGAAATTCTGAGAATCTAAAGGCGGAGGTATCTGAGTGCTGACCACTTCACTCCTATTTCCCTTCAACTGGGAAATTTGAGCTTTCAATTTTCGGATCGTGTTGCAGTAAGCTTGAATCTCTTCAGCACGTGTGCTTATTTCAAAATATGCATCAAACTCAGGAGCATCCGAAGATATCTTGGCATTTGAGGTTTTGATTCTTTCTTCAAGATGTTAATATTTTAATTGTAAATCAAGATATTCAACTTCTAATTTAGAAAAATGCATGACCATGTTATCATGATCATCCTTTTCGATTTTGTCATGCAATTTTGAATTCTCGGTCTCAAGCTCATTGACACGATCTTGGGAAACTTCAAATGCAATTGATAAATCATGAAATTGAGAAGCAGTTATGGCATAATTAGTGATGATAAACACATCTTGGGCAATGCATCTGGAAATCAAATTCTCATTAAGGATGTGAATATTCTTTCTCTTAATCTCATTGCTTTTAAGCTCATATGCATTAATTCTAACCTCGTTTTCCATTTCATTAAACATCCTTTTCATTTCATTAACTTCAGTATCTAAGGCCTTTTGAATACCCTCAAATTGTTCCTTTAATTGTTTAAAAAATGGAATAACCTCAGTAAGATAACACTCTTTTGTTTGTTCAAAACCCTTTCCCCTTCAGTGATACCTGTTGGTGTAATTCTCTTCTTACATGTTTTATTGAAATCATCAAATAGTTGATAAACTACGTATATGCTAATTAAGGTTTTGCTTTGAGTAGGAAGAGTTCTAGGCACTAAATGCATTGGTGTATTGGGAGGATACACTGTAGCTGCAGGCAACTTCCTAAGGGGAGGATTATTTACAACAAGTTCTTTGGCCTTTCTCTTATCCATATCTAACTTCCAAAACACTTGTTCAGGGGTTAATTGAGTTTGAGGTTTAAACGTGGCTAAGAAGTTTTCCTTAGAATAATTGTGAGATTTGACATTTATTCTATGACTCACACAATTAGGTTCCTTAAATTTCTTATCCATTTTCTCTCTAGAGGCATTTTCTAACTCTATGTCCTCTTTAGTGTTCTGTATACAAGTTGGCTTTTGTTTGGGCTTAAGGATCTCACTACCATCATAAATCACTTCTTAAGCTCTTTTGGCTTTCTTAAGATACACAGGATTCAGGTCTTCTACAAGGCCTATACTGTGTTTATCACTTAATACTCTGTGCTTTGAAATCATGTGAGCAGTTTGAATGGTGTTTCTATGTACGTACACCTTATTTTCAAGCTTGTTCTTTAAAGTCTTAAGGTTGGAAAAATCATTTTAGGAGTTTTGATTCCTTTTCTTTGAATTCTGTTTGCTGCTTTTTACATTTTCTTGAAGTTCTTGTTTTTGCTTAACAATTTTATTAAGTTTCTCTTGTAAGGAATTTAACTCTTGTTTTAACGTTTCTTCCCTTAAATTACTTTTAGTGATCAATGTACATTTGGCAATCTATATTTCCGCCACGGCTGGTCAATCCCAAATTTAGCACGTTGTTCATAGATGGCAACTTGATCCTTATATATATTAAGCTTAGTCGTCATGGAGTCATCAAGCACATATTCAGTGTACTCATCAAACACATATTCATAATTAACGTAAGATGTACCACTTGGTACAACAAGACTTTCATCGTGCTTCACATATTGCTCATATGGGACAACATTGGCATACCCATATTTTACAATATCTGATTCAACGACTCTGTTGGTTGTACTTGTTGGAATCTTCACGCCATCAACCATATCATATAGCTTTAGTACCTCCGA
>OU343216.1:81340250-81366130 GCA_910596185.1 Chrysanthemum makinoi
GCTACAACTGGAATTACTAATATGTTGCATTGGATTTTCAACCCTCTTGAGTAGACATCAGTTAGAGGTAACATTGGAGCATCATTATACCAGTCCCTTTTATTTATGACACTTCCTGATATGCATTTCTGAAATTTACAGGTCCACTAATACTTACAAGTATCTCAAAACCTCAAAACATATTCATTCCTTGGTTCTCAAAGGAGTGATATCCTCTTCCACTGATTGATATCTCTCCATGACATACACAAGCTCACCCTGATTAACACTCCATGGTTTACGATGAGCAATTTTTCAACTCATCACTTCTTGATTTCACACCCTCTGATTTTATTATCCACTGAAAATCGTTCCAGCCTATGTGTTTCAGGGGCACGCACAGCTCAACCCACAAACTCTATTCGGTTTAACCCTCCTGATTCACTAATCAACAGCAGATTTCTACCATTCTCTAACTCCACACCTCACTGATATTTATGCAAACAACACTAGCTGATAATTTCGAAAGAACACTCCATGAGTCGACTATTCATACTCATTTGCATTCACCATTAACCTAATATCATCAATTGACCCGTATGAGAAACCAACCCATACCCTGTGTTTCCTACAGCTGTGATATCCACAACTTTTCAGCTCACTTCCTCATCTCTCCGTGAGTTACAAACTCACTTAACTCCACCACGCACTGATAAAAAAAAAAAAAAACCATGACAAATTTTTTATCAGTCACCATTGTTCAATGAACAATTTACTAGGGGCATGTACAGCTCAGCCCACAAACTCTATTCAGTTTAACCCTCCTGCTGACTTACTAGCTGACCATTTTGAGGCTTCACTGATGTTATTATTTGCATGTGCTATCTCCAGTTTCCAAGGTGCATAGGAAGTCATGGGCTTTTAAAGATCAGATCATCAGTTTCTGACAGCACAAAGCCTGGTGAAATTTCACTTCCAGCTCCAACTATTTCAAATACAGCTACTGGTGTCATCCAATATTTTGTTCATAACTGCTTGATAATATATCAACGTAAATTTTAGATAAAAATGACATTTTGATCATGGGAGGGAGGGAGAGAGAGAGGTAGGGAGGGAGAGACCTGAAGATAGCTATGTAATATGTTTTCTGCTAGATAACAGCCACTTCTACTTTTGGCGAGATTAGGTCAGTTCAAACATGATATTGTTGGATTAGCGTTGTTGCTTGCAGCATGAAATTTTGACACTTCCACCTCTTCTCCTGACATAAAGTAATTGAATCTTATCGGAAGTCCAGAAAGTGTGTCCTCATTTACTATTGAAAGTTTTGGTACTGACTGAAGCCTGGAAAAGTAACATAATCCAAAATGTTTACAGAAAACTATTTTAAAGGGTTATTTGGTTGCTGAAAATTTGTGCTCAAACTGTTTAAAATGTTAAAATAAATACGGGTTGTTTGGGTGATGAATTTTTGTGCAGCCAAGTGGTTTTAAAATGTAGTTTGAGTGCTTAAATATGGGATTGCTTATATATTGAGCTTATGCTTTATCACAAGAAGCATACATGTAAGCTCAACTTGCAGATTCCACTATATGCGATAAATGGTTTTATATTTGTGGCCTTAATTGATATTAGCCGTAGAAAATGAATTGCTTTAATGTTGTAATGAATTGCTTTAATGTTGATGATTTGGTTAAAGACAAGGGAGGGCAAATATATATATTTTTATAAGAAGTTGCAGGTTGTAGACGATAATCGGTTTATCACGTAAGTTTGATTTTGCTGTAATTGGGTTTTGAGCTTTTTTCTTCTTCTGATTTCATACCGGTTAATATATGCAGTGGTGCATGTTTAACTTGACGATTTCGAGATAGTGAAAGCAACATTTCAACTTCGTATCTTGATGAAGGTAAATATGATATATATTTGATTGGGTAACGTTTTAAATCAGTTTTTGTGAATGTGTAAAACGAGAAGTTTTGATTATAAAATTTGAATGTGTGTGAGTGGATTCGAGCAAAGTTGAGATTGTTATGGTATGTTGTTACACCGGTATCAAGAGCTTTTTATAATGTATTCTTCAACTGAATTTCCTTTTCATATGGTATGCTCTTTTGTAGTTTGAATCATCCCAAATGTTTAAGATAAATGGTTATGCTTTGCTTTGATTGATTGGAAAATTTTAAAAGTAAAAATATAAACAGGTCATATGGTACATGGTTCAATGCAATCATGTGTTTGATAAAATATCGCTATGATTTTCTTTTATCAATTTGATAAATGATTTATGCATTGTAAACATCTAAAGATGAAAATTTTGAATTTTACATATAATTAATCTACATGTTTATTACTACAAATCAGGTTTTATTTGGTCTATTTGTTTCTGCATATGTAAGCCCACTAGCACGTGATCTTCTGTCGTTACTGTCAAATGAGAATAAAGGAACTCTATTAGCAATTTCGTCGTGTGAATACATGTTAAGAGCAACGACACATTGCCACAATACTTTTTTGTGTCAAGCTGTTGTACTTGATTAGGATTTTTAAGTTTAAATTAGTTTTCTGTAGCTTTAACTTTAAATGTAATGTTCTTTTTAAATTAATGAAATTTTTTTACTCTACTGTCTTACTTTTTGCTTACTTAGCAAATAAGCACTTTAGTGCTTATTGGCTCATTACCCCTTATTATCTATTCTTAAGTTTCATTTTAAGCTACCAATCAGTTTTACAAAAGAAACTCCATGATTAGCTTTTTGAAAAATCAGTTTTCGAAGATAAACACCCCATAAAGGGGTGTTTGGCTAAAGCTTATTTGAAGTCTAAAAGTACTTTTTACCCATTTTGACTTTTAAAGTCAAACTCATTTTCCAATCTGTTTTATCAAGTTTTTGTTAAAAAATTGTTTTGCTGTCATTAGTCCTTGCACAGAACATCAGCTATAGCTGTTGTTCCAAGCCCTTTTTCACAGCTTATTTCTTATCAAAACTTTTTCAAATTTATTTTTCTTAAGTCCTTACATACCCAACTTAATATATGTTTAGTTTATTTGCACTTAGGAAGCCTTTAGCTTAGCGGCTTAATCTGCTCTAAAAAACTGCCATTTGCCCATTTTAGCCAACTGTTTCAGCAGCATACTAGCCCAAGTGGCTTGTCTTTTAGATTTTTCATTTGCTCAATATGAATCCTTATGATCTGAAAATTGGTAGAAATAATCTCTGGTTGGTAGTGTAGGTATTGCTTATTTTTATGAATTTTTTTATGAGCCTTTAGATAGCTTTTTAGGAGCCCCAAAGTAGCCCCTTAGGCTGTTCTGCTGCTGTAGAAGCCTTCACAGCAGCCTAGGTACCAGCTTATTTTGTGCTTATTAGTGGACCCCATTAGCAGTTTTTGGGTTGCAACCCCACCAAATTCAAGGGAATTTAAGGAGTGGTCGGCCTGACCCGCTGGTTCAAAAAGATCGAGTCTGTGTTTCTACCCAGTAACTACCCAGATGATTCTAAAGTCAAGTATGCTACGAGCACACTTTTGGAATATGCTATGTCTTGGTGGAACTCCTATGCCCAGCCAATTGGGATAGAGACTGCTTACAGAACCACGTGAGCTGAGTTCAAGAAAGTGATGATCAAGATGTATTGTCCTCGCATGAAGTGAGAAAGTTGGAGACAGAGTTCTATAATCTTGCTGTGAAAGGTAGTAATCTCAATACCTATGTCCGAATATTGCAAGAGTTGGCTTTGTTGTGCCAAGCCATGGTTCCAGATAATGAAAAACTGTTAGAAGCTTTTATCGGGGGATTACCACAAAGCATCGATTTGACCCACAGACCCTTGAGGAAGCAATTAGGATTTCCTAGAGACTTTTGGATCAAGTGATAAAGCATGGGGCTGTCTAAAATGTCAATGCCAACAACAACAGCAACGGCAATCAAAACAAGCGGAAATAGGAAAATTTCCAAGGTGAAACAACAACAACCACAAATTTCGGAACAATAATCACCACAACTGACAGAATAACTATAGGCAAGGGAATGCTAGGGTAATTACCAATGCCCCGGATGAGAGAATTGGGTATACTGGACCCTATCCTTTTTGCAATCCTTCAACCCAAAAGATGAGGATCAAGCTTATCAATTTCGATCAGAAGGCAAAACACTATTTTGCCTTGAGTTGGCAAAATACTCTGATCCAGAGGATATGGATACAACTTATAAGGTACTTCAAATTTGGTAGTCAAATGGTATATGACTTTTAATCCTTTGAATACCAACTTTTATTTTATTAATAGAGAGTATTTTATAAATATGTTATAGGAAATCGAGGGAATGTTATCTAAGTTGAGTTATATACCATCAACGCTTTTCGTGACTGCAGTTACATATTTAGAGTTCCTAGACAGAGTTCATGCAGCAGAGATTAAACTACAAAAAAAGGGTTTATAGGACGTGCCACACCCATGGCTCAATCTTCTTATTCGAAGAAGAAAAATCCACAAGTTTGTTGATTAAGTATTTGGCAACATTCTACCAGATACAAGCAATGTCCCTGTTTGGTTAAATTAGATTCATTATTAGGGGAGGGCGATAACTTATAAATACATCTTCTCGTGTTGCTATTGCATATATATAGAACTTAGTTGCTTCCCTCCATATTCCGCCGTGGGATATTTTTATGGAGTTTTTTATGGCACTATCGTTGATAATTCGATGAGAGGTCTCAATCTTCAAGCTTTGCAGACTGATGGCCTTATCTTTCTATGGATAATTGGTCGAGCTATGGAACTTGGTTGTGAATGGTATGCTATCTTTAAATGGCTTTTACATATATGGTTTTGTAGAACTTATTCTTTCTTAAATTATTTTTCATAACTTACTATGTCCTACTTTAGCGACATTTGTTCAGATCCCTGGATTTCTACACTTACAGTTTGGATGATAGTTTTCCATGTTTAGATGTTTGTTTCCCAAGATATTGTTTTGTCAGAGAGATACCCATGAAAGAATTTAAATATTGTATGCATTGATCTAGAATAAGTAATCCCTAAGATGTGTAGAAACGTGATAAAAGATCTTATGATGCAAGTGGTTGTAAAGCCTGTGATAATAAGAATTAATTTCTTATAAAAAGTTTTTTTTCCCTTGAAAGAGTATAGAGAGACATATAAATTCAATTGCTATGGTATTTGATTTATTGAACAAAAATATTATGTTGATTGAAGTTTTGTTCTGGTAATGGTATATTTCATAGTTAGGGTCAGTTTACTTGAGAGATGAGAGAATTACGAGGATTTGAGTGGTTTTTCCATTGAATCTGATTGCATGTTATAAGTTATAACAATGTTTTGGTGTGACATGAATGAATTTTTTATATATTTGAATATTTTTATTGAGTTAACAATTAAATTTTTAGTAAAAATAGGCTTTACTGCTATTTCTTTTTTCTTTAAGTGTGTAACACTTATTATAAATGTGTTATTCACATATACCAAACCCGATAATTCGACGTCCTACTATTTGGTTGTATACTTTGTTCTTGCGTACAACTTTGTAACATTTTTTTCACCTCATATTGTATAAACGTTTGCTTTTTCGTTCTTAATGCAATCAACAACTAAAAACCAAAGAAACAATTGTTTTATAATATTGTTTGACAATTCTAAAAAATGTATTTCAGTTTTCAAAAAACAACAAACAAATAATTATAAGTCATGCATTACGTTAGGCTTTTTTCAAATATATATATATATATATATATATATATATATATATATATATATATATATATATATATATATATATATATATATATATATATATATATAATTAAACTAAAATTAAAAATTCATTAATAAAAATAGACCTAAAATAGAAACGAAACATAAAAATAAAAGTACATAAAATAAACTAGTTTTTGAGATAATATTTTGCCCGGATTTCTTTTTTGGCCTCCTCGATAAAGCTTTTTCCATTGGATCCATCCCGTCGGTGTTTATTGCAAGTGTCCTCAAGTCCTCGTTCCGTGTTTGAGATTTGAGAAATTTCACTCTCGCCCTAGTCTCGTTTCTTATTTCTTCCATCTTCGCCTCACGGTCTAAAACGAATTGTTGTTGCATCATTTTGTGAAACATTTCTTGTGAATAGGAAGTCGCGGATGAATTTGAAGATTGTTGACCTTTTAGACTTTCGTTCTTTGCCGGGTGTACGCGGCAAAGCATCATCTCCAAAAAACTCAGGTTCTTCTCCCATTGGTCGTACTCGGATTGTTCTTGTTTGTGTCGAATCAGGATTCACTCATATGTTTTTGCCTTGCAAAAAATTCCAAGCTTTTTGTGAGCAAATTTTCTCCCCACGTTGTCCTGATACAAAATTTTAACCGTCATCGGATCTTCATTATTTTCGCTGCTAAGCCTCATGGTTTGGTCGACATGCGAGTTAAACTTCCCGACTTCTTGGTTCATGGGAGTCTACTTTTCGGTCAACATGTTCTTGGAACGCTCAATGTAACCATTTTTCTTGGCTTGCTCATTGTATTCCGCAAGAATTTTGTACCAAAACGTTTCACTGTTTTGGTCAAGGCCCATCCTTGGATCCTCGGATTCATGTATGAAACACTCCGGAAAAATTAACTCTTCATTTTGAGTCCAATACATACGAGTTATTTCGGTTTTATTTTCCCAAAGTTTCTTGGCTTTGCCTTTGCCATGTTTTTCGAATGACGATGGCCCCGCGACTATATTCATGGCTAATATTTCTCCCATAGTTTCATCACCTCAACAAGCTGGTCCCTCCAATGCTTCTATCATTTCAGAGGTACTAAAGCTATATGATATGGTTGATGAGAAGAAGATTCCCAACAAAGTACAACCAACAGAAGTCGTTGAATCAGATATTGTAAATATGGGTAATAGCAATGTTGTCCCATATGAGCAATATGTGAAGCACGATGAAAGTCTTGTTGTACCAAGTGGTACATCTTCTGCCGTTAATTATGAATATGTGTTTGATGAGTACACTGAATATGTGCTTGATGACTCCATGACGACTAAGCTTAATATATATAAGGATCAAGTTGCCATCTATGAACAACGTGCTAAATTTGAGTTGACCAGCCGTGAGCAGGAAATAGATTGCCAAATGTGTACATTGATCACTAAAAGTAATTTAAGGGAAGAAACGTTAAAACAAGAGTTAAATTCCTTACAAGAGAAACTTAATAAAATTGTTAAGCAAAAACAAGAACTTCAAGAAAATGTAAAAACGCTTAAACAGGAATTCAAAGAAAAGGAATCAAAACTCCTAAAATGATTTTTCCAACCTTAAGACTTTAATGAACAAGCTTGAAAATAAGGTGTACGTACATAGAAACACCATTCAAACTGCTCACATGATTTCAAAGCCGTAGTATTAAGTGATAAACACAGATTATAGGCCTTGTAGGACCTGAATCGTGTATCTTAAGAAAGCCAAAAGAGCCCAAGAAGTGATTTATGATGGTAGTGAGATCCTTAAGCCAAACAAAAGCCCAACTTGTATCTGAGAACAGAGGACATAGAGTTAGAAAATGCCTCTAGAGAGAAAATGGATAAGAAATTTAAGGAACCTAATTGTGTGAGTCATAGAATAAATGTCAAATCTCACAATTATTCTAAAGAAAACTTCTTAGCACGTTTAAACCTCAAACTCAATTAACCCCTGAACAAGTGTTTTGGAAGTTAGATATGGATAAGAGAAAGGCCAAAGAACTTGTTGTAAATAATCCTCCTTAGGAAGTTGCACTGCGACTACAGTGTATCCTCGATACACCAATGCATTTAGTGCCTAGAACTCTTACCACTCAAAGCAAAACCTTAATTAGCATATACGTGGTTTATCAACTATTTGATGATTTCAATATGTAAGAAAATTACACCAAGTTATCTTGAAGGGAAAGGGTTTTGAACAAACAAAAGAGTGTTATCTTACTGAGGTTATTCCATTTTTTAAACAATTAAAGGAACAATTCGAGGGTATTCAAAAGGCCTTAGATACTGAAGTTAATGAAATGAAAAGGATGTTTAATGAAATGGAAAACGAGGTTAGAATTAATGCATATGAGCTTAAAAGCAATGAGATTGAGAGAAAAATATTCATCCTTAATGAGAATTTGATTTCTAGATGCATTGCCCATGATGTGTTTTATACTGTCACTAATTATGCCATGCGCTTCTCAATTTCATGATTTATCAATTGCATTTAAAGTTTCCCAAGATCGTGTCATTGAGCTTGAGACCGAAATTCAAATTGCATGACAAAATGAAAAGGATGATCATGATAACATGGTCATGCATTTTTCTAAATTAGAAGTTGAATATCTTGATTTACAATTAAAATATTAACATCTTGAAGAAAGAATCAAAACCTCAAATGCCAAGAAATCTTGGATGCTCTGAGTTTGATGCATATTTTGAAATAAGCACACGTCTTTGAAGAGATTCAAGCTTCTTTAACACGATCGAAAATTGAAAGCTCAAATTTCCCAGTTGAAGGAAATAGGAGTGAAGTGGTCGACACTTCGAGATACCTGCTTTTTAGATTCTCGAATTTCCAACTTCAAAACATCATCAATAAATTACAACAAGAAAATGAATGTTTTCAAGCGGAAAATTCAAAAGTTAAATTGCAAAACAAAGAGTTATATGATTCAGTCAAGGTCAATCATGATAAAAAAAATTGAAAAAGTAACTTCTTTGCTTAACGAAATTGAGAATCTGAAGCATCTGGTGAAAGGTAAATTACCGATTCCCACTTGCAAATATGTTGTTCCAAAGGTTTCTGATTGTAATAATTATGCTATTGATGTGTTGTATATTCCCCCTCCTCTTAGGAATAATGAACATGCATATCAAGCATATCTCTTTTATGAGGATAGTTTAGAGGGTCTCCGTGAGATTGTAGAAGATGATAGAATAGAGAAACCACTTGATAATTCAGTTACCTATGCTTGCATGTATGCCAAACAATCTCAGGAACTCTTAGAATATGTCATTGCCACATGTCCTAAATCTGGTAGTAGGCAAGATAGAATAGTTGCACCCACTTCTATGCCTACAGTCAAGCATGTTACCTTTGATGTGCCTCCTAAAGTGTCAGATCCCATCACTTCTAGACTAGAAATGCAAAAAGTAGTGAAACAAACTAATATTCCCGACGTTCCTTCTACAGGATTAAGCATTGACACTAAGGCTAGCGGGTCAAAACCTTCAGACAATACAAAGCAAGATAGGACCTCGCGAGCTAAAAGTGATCAAGAGAAGAAAGTAGAAGAACACCATAGGAATACTAAGTTTGAGTTGAATAATATGAATCCTGTTGATTCTAGTATTAGCTATAAGCGTACTGTAATTAATTCGAATTCTGCTACTTCTTGCAAAACATGTAATGAATGTTTAATTTCTGTTTATCATGATGAATGTGTTGTGTCTTATTTGAGGCATTCTATTAAATCCCCAGTGGATAATGCAAAACAGGTTAAGCAATCTTGGAAACCTACATGGAAATGGTTTATTAGTATGGGTTTTCAATAGAAGCCCACAGGCCATAAGTTCAAAATTAGTGAACGTTGTCCCTCATTGTCTAGATCGATTGCTAATAAAAATGGAAGCCCACTGACAGAATCATACCTTTAGGAACTCAGCACATTGACTAGGTCCCTTGCCTCAACTAGTGCAGCTCCCACTAATAATATCATGGCTCCTAGAAATGCTGTAGGTCTACAGATTGCTTGTACTAACCAATTGGAACCCATATGGGGATCCAATATTTCCAGTTATCCACTCTTGTTGGGAAATAATTGGTGTAAAAATAAAAATCACAAAACAAATAGTCTTAACCTATAACCAAGTTGTCACCACCCACCGTCCATCCAAAGTTCAAGCTTTAAGGTGAAGAAACCGGATCATGATGTATCAAGTAGATGTGCCATTAGCGGACATCATGATTGGCACATTACCTGTTCTCCAATTGTTGGTGTAATATAATTATTAACTCAATTATTCAAATGTGACCGATGTGGCCTCCTCGATGATTAATGTAACACCCACCGACAAGGGTCCAAATGTCACAATATGGTCGTCATCGAGAACATACTAATAAAAGACAAGCAGAATTCTTATTAAATAAAATACCAAGTTATATGAACGAATGTCTTACAAGGAAAAATACATAATCCAATATGTCAAAGAGAAACGAAATATCAGAACAAATTTTATTCCAAATGAGTCCAAAATGATAAGGGAAACTAGGGTTGGTTCACTTAAATGCTCCTACTCTCAGCCCCTCAATGGCCAGCATCCCACTCCGTACCTGCCGCATGGAAAAGAAATGCGGCTAAGCTTAAAAAGCCCAGTGAACAGACATAACAAAACAAAAGATAAACATAATCAAAATACAAAAACAAATCAAAGGAGGCGATAACAAAATTAAGTAGCGAATGAGCACAATGAGTCAATGAGGAACCTGCAGAACACAATATTAACAGATATCCCGAAGGAACAGAAATCAAAGAAGACCAAAGCAAAGCAAAGCAGCGAATCATTGCACAAGTATAAGCTCATATAAATAATCAAACTTAAAAGTATTGAAACATAATTATATAAGAGTTGATGAATAGTATCATAATCAAAACAAGTAACCAAACAGTGAACAAGCATATCAGTCAGCGGATCAACAAAACATACATATGGCAAAATGAACAAATCAGATATGCATAATTTAAGCAGAATTCTATAATCAGGTGAAATCAACGAAATAGAATGTAAGCATAGCAATCACACGAATCATAAAATTACCAATTAATAAATATCATAACAAGCTGTGATACTAACAGAAGTATAAGAATGTCAGTCACAGGTATAGGTAGGAAATACTGAATGAACATCATAGTTAAAATGAAGTAACTAGACAAGAATATAGCATGCAAACTAAACAAGTCAACTAAACAGATAGCATAAATTGAGCGATATTCCCTCATCAAACAATAGCATAAACAAAAGGGTAAACATGGCAGATCAACAAGTCAAGTAACATCAATTATTATGTCGAACCAATAACATAAGCATCGAGAAAATACCAAGCAGTACAAACATGGTAGTCACAAATAGCAGGTAAGATTACTAAATGATAATTTTGGCCCACGGAAATAATGGAACGAAGGTATCACATGATAAATGGATAAGTCAAATGCTTACATACTAGCATGCCAACCAAAAGAATCAAATAGTTACATAATAGCGTGGTTAACAGATACTTAGATATTAGCATGATAACAGATGAATCAGATAATCACATATTAACATAGTAAACAGAGGAATCACGTAATCATATACCAGCATGGTAAGAGGATAGATCAATTAATCATATAATAGCATAGTCAACACATGAATCCAATAATCATATAATAGCTCCGTTAAGCGGATGAAGTAGTAGTCGAATTATAAGCTTGGACAACCAAAATGGTGAAAGCATAGTAAATCAAATGAATCGAAGAATGAGTATAATAACCTAATGAGCGAAGTATGAGCGATAGTCAAGCGAATCACATAAGAATCGAGTGATAAGTAGTCAATTGAATGATTGATTAGGCATAGCAAACGAATGAACAAGAATGTCAGATAATCACATAGTCACAAAATCAAAATATTACCCCGAGCTCAAATACTAAAGGAGATGCTCCAATAGCCACATATCAAATCACATATCATAATCCATATACGTCAAATCATATCAAATCCCATATCTAATATGCCAAATCATATCAAAGTGTACATGGGTAGCTAGCCCAAATGTACCAAACTGTAAGGGGGTGTATTGTACACACTCACCACATCACCAAAACCAACCAGTACCTAGGATGCATCCATACTCTCCACAAAAACAAATCATATATACATATGCCAGTTTAAGACTATACATACGTATTCATAATGGCCAACTGATCACATATATCATATCATATCATAAAGGGAACGCCGGGGACTAATCACACCGCCCCAAATAGTGTCATGTCATGCCATTGGTGCATCAATGACATGGTCATGGTACCTCCATGACTAGTTAGCTCGGGCAACTAAACAAAACGAATCATATCATCTCAAACTGATCATATCAACATAACGCAATCATATCAAGTAATGATCTCTAATAGATATCATATCAAAAGAATAACTAATCGAATATCAAATCAGATGATCATACCAAAACGAATCGCATCAAATGGATCATATCGAATCAAAGCAAGGAGAATCTGTCGAATATCAAATATGGACAAGAGTCATGAGAGAAAAGAAGTGTCAACGAAATGACGGAATATCACGTACCTCAAAGTGTGTGCACGAGAGCAAAGCACACAAAGCCAATAACCTCTCCCTCTTCACAAGATCTATAGTAAATATACTCACATATCACAAACGTATTCATTTTATAAGCTTCTCATACATTTATAGGTGTTTTACTTATTGATATTATCATTGTGTCTTTTATTTTCTTAACTTCACATCTGGACCAGTTTGATGACTATACTCCTAAACCTGAAAAAGAATATGATGAGTCCTTATTTGACTATAGAAAATGGAAGAACCCTAAGCGATTCTTCTGGACTATTCCATTGAATTCATGCTGTCAATCCATGACAGGTAAGGATTATGTGAGAAAAGTTGACCCCAGTGTTTCGAAGATAAGACCAGGTGGTACTCTTCTTGTCAATCTAATGGCAATGAAGGACCCACTAGCGGTATCTGCATGTTCTCTAGAACTTAAGGTGAGCCCACAGGATCTCTAAACATCAACAGGTTAAACCTAGTGTGTCTCCATCTAAGCTAAAATCGATTCACTAGCTTTGTTCCTCTAAGAACAACTCTTAGGCAGAAAATAGAAATACATAACACTGACAAGGTTAACTGGAATGCTAAAATGGTAAAGGAGTTAGGTTCAGGTTACTCCTTTGGGGTTAAAAGATGTTTTGTATGCAATAGCTTAAGCCATCTGATTAGAGATTATGACTTCCATTAAAAGAAAATGGCTAGAGGCGCTGTAGCATATTGGATTTTACTAACACATCAAACATAACAAATATGGGCGTATGAATATATGGTTTTAGAGAGAGAAAGTGGAGTGTTTTAGAGAGATAAAACAAATGAAAGGTTAGATTACTCAATGAACATTCAACCCTCTCCCTTGAGGGGAGAGGGCTATTTATACAAGTTACTACACCCTCCTTCGGGCTGTGGATCAGGCATACAATGGGTAAAGACCCGTCCTTCCTCCACGGTGTTGCACTAGACTACACTATGCTAATAAGTAACTAACAAATAACGTAATAAATGATATGTCTACGAGCTAACTTAAGCTAGATAATATTTGGGATGACCGATGCTTCACTATAGAATTTCCAATTCTGTAAAACATACACAAGACAGCTGGTGGAGCATTGATAAGCACAGCTGGTGGAGCATTGATAACTGGATAATCAGAGGAAGTTATGTCTGCCATTGTATTTCTGTAAAACATACACAAGACAGCAATAGTGACCAGAAACATAGTTAGGTGTTATATAGTTACTGAGTCAATCTTCATAACAATTCCATGCATACTGGATACAATTGTGAAACAGACCAATCAAGACTAACAAAACTGCATGTAAGAGAGTACAAATCGCATTCTACAAATCGCATGTAAGTTAGGACAAATCGCATCACTTGACAACAAATCGCATAAAGTGGAGCATTAAGGACAAATCGCAAGAATCAGCCAAAACAACAAGTCGCATGCGTCAAGACCCATGAGACAAATCTCTTAAATCAAATCGCGATTACTCTGAGAACCAGACAAATCGCATAATGAGTGTGAAGAAAGACAAGTCGCTTTATTTATTGAGACGACAAATCGCATCAATTTTCAATAGACAAATCGCTTAACTTAGGGTGAGTTGTTCAAATCGCATACATCAGTTATAAGAGACAAATCGCTAATATGAACCCTGAGACAAATCGCTACCAGACATCATGAGCACGAAATTACACCAACACACAGAAAAACACAACCACAGAAAATTGACCACTACCAATCATTCAGGAAGGTGATGTAATACATCAAATACGGTGATGCATATAACCCACTAACTAAATCAATAACACATATCAAATCCTCATTCGAGCGAGTTGCGCATAAAGGGAGACAAAGATCAAACAGAATAAATCAAAGTTACAACATGAGTCTATTCATAAAAAAATCATACTAGCGACTAAATAAACAACTCAAGCAAAAGCAACAAAAAAAAATTAACTCATCAAACCTATAGAGATTGATCAGACGAGGGATATGAAAGATGGATCTGCAAGGGGAAGATGTTGGTTAGGTTCTAATAATTGATGAATAAGAGAGATACATGTGTCAACAAGATTAAAAACATACCACACAACAATTTATGCTCAAGTCGCTTATATGAATGAAGTTGAGAGAGTATAGTATGTGGGTTTGACTAGATTTAGAAAGCCTTTGACCAAAAGACAAATCGCAAACTATTTATACGGTGATTGTAACTTTAGGCAAGTTGCACAAATAGTCCATTAGCAGTCGCTAGATGAGAGTGACAAAACGCATATCTTAATTTTAACACAAATCGCATATTGTAGCAAGTACACAAGTCGCATATCTTAAACTCATAGCTATAGAAAAACACAAATCGCATCAATTTAAAGCACACAAATCGCATCACTTATCTCAATAAATTGACAGGTCTAATACAAATCCTATCATGGAAAGGTCACCAAGCATAGAACACACAAATAAGCATGATATAGCACAAAGTAAATCATTTCAAATAAGGTAATATGCAGCAGGCCAGAGATCACAAGACACATGTAACACTCATGCAGAGACCCATACAAATCCTCCCCCTCAATCAATGTCACGATTTAAGATTGAGTGAACATTGATTGAAATAAAACCACCCGTTTTAAAATAGAGTATATCTTCTGTTCGAACTTCATCTAAGGACCCGTATCATTATTGAACGACATTTCTAGGACCGTAGATGTTATCGATAACAAGAGATACATTTTTATTAGATTATGGGTAAAAATTTAATTTTGAAGATTATTTTTTTAAACAAGTGTAGATTAATTTGTACATGGATTAATGAGAACGAGCCCTGAGTCAAGTCGAACAGGAGTCAAAGTACGAGGTACATCAATTCTGACAAGTTACAATTCCTGAGTGAGCAGTCTTCATTTCTGTTGGAAACCATGTCATGATGTTCATGATTGAATTGAGCATTGTTGAAAAGGCCGAGGACACTTTGCACTAATAGCACATGTAGTATCGCAAATAGATGGGTTAGTGACAGGTGTATCCTCATTTTGGATGTTGTCTGATCGAGTCTAGGAGTATCATTAATAGAAATCCCTTTAAGTCCAACATTCTTGAAGATTTTACCTGTGGGCATCCACTTAAGACAGGATCTAGGTGAGTAAGTCCGTTTGGATCTTGTGAACTTAAATAATCTACCAAAGGGAATCCACTTAAAACAAACGCTAGCGAGTTAGATGTAGCCATTTCCACTTCGAACATTTGTCCTTTTGCAATTAGTTTGATTCTTAGGGATTGGTCACCATTTGATGCTTCTTGTATGAACTGGATGATCTTCCTATATTCCTGATTTTAGAGTGTTGAACATTTGAGTGAGAAGGCTTTAGTGAGTGACTTTGGAAGCGGTGTTCTCTTTGACTTGGGAAGGATTTCTAGATTCGAATGGTTTAATTCTTTCTGTCCTAAATGCATTAGGTTGCCTAACAACAGATCGATCATTAGCCTTTTGTGAATTTGGTTTCTCCAAGGTAGACAATATTACAGACTTAGTATTCCCACCATTCCTAGTAATTTTCCTAAGCTCATGTTTTAGGGCAACTATGGTGAAGCTCTTGTTCTGAAGATCGGTTTTGAGGTCATCTTTGTCAACCAACAAGGAACTAGTCTGATCTAAAAATTTTGTTTTATTCTCTAATTGATTCTTCCTTAAGGACTCATTTTCCCTTAACAACTCTGCCACACATAATGCCAATTCATCATTCCTAGATTTAACCTCATTACTAACTTCATTGTTAAGACAATTCACTCCCATTTTCATATTCATGTGTATATCTGAGATTTGACCTTTTAGATTACATATGGTTGAGTCTTTGTCTTGAAGCTGTATCTTTAGCCGATTATTTTCAAAAAATTCTCGAAATTCTGGGAATTCCGGATTTCGGTGAGCTTTTGTAACAAGAAAACTTTCTTCCTTTTGTTGTATTGAAATTTCTAAAGAAATGCGATGTTTTTCAAGAATTGAGTATTTGTTTGAAAGTTAGTCAAAACCTTTTATCAATCATATCATTTGTATTGAAATTATTAGACTTCGGTTTCAAGGAACATACATCAAAGTCATGTTAAGCCTTAAAGGTCGGCATGTTTAGATAAGTTAGCGGATGCATTATATTGAATGATTAAAGGTACCTCATCAAATGACACCTGATCATTTATCTGTTTGATATGTGCATCCACATCATGTGTGACGGAGTTCTTGGCGGCCGGTTTCATCATTCTTTGTTGTATCTGATATTCTGCATTCAACAACACCCGACCTTTCAACTGAAACATTACTCGACTCATTACAACTTTCTTGTAATTGCACCTGATACTCATTCGTGTTATCATCCTTTTGAACCGCTTCCTTAATGAACTTATCCACATTATCTATCAGTTGGATAAGTGTATTGATGAACTCATGGATTTCCATTCCAGTATGTTTATTGAAAGAGATTCCAGTTAAGTGTTGATCGAAGTCTGCGGAATATTCCCCATTGATGAACGGCTGAAATTGGTTGTGAATTACTTGAAGTGCAGCATTGGAATCATCCATTAATAGCTTCCTTTTGGTAAGTTGAGACTTTAATTGCTCTAAGTTCAGCAGAAAATTTCTTGTCAAAGTGGGTAAGAATCGTGGAAAAGAGCACTACATGTTCGATCCATAGTTGTGGATAAAAGGTGTAAAATGTGAGAGTGAAGTAGTTGATAGGGCTCGATACTGCATTCAATTTGCATTGCGTTATGTAGCATTAACAGGTGTGGTTCTTTCATATTGTACTCAGAGTAAGTAGTGTTTTGATCATCATTTGTTGAATCAACCATGGTTAAACTTTCAAGTAGTAAAGACTTTCTTTGTTAGGTATCATAAAATTTGAGCACATTAGAGATAACTTGGGATCCAGGTGGTGTAAATGACAAGTTGGCAGGATTAAATCATCAGTCAGGTACAAATCGATTAGCACAAGTCGATCAAGTCGAGGATCAAGTCGTTCATCGATCAATCAAATCGCTTAAATACAAGTCGCTCAAGAATCGCTCAATGGATAAATCATCAAATCGCACCAATTCCACAACATCGAGAAGTCGGAAAATGACCACTACTTCGCACAAATAAAAGCTTAAATAAGTGATTTGTAGCAGACACAAATAGCATCCAAACAGGGACAATGATTCAACACAAATCACTAACTTGAAAACAACACAAAAGCCACTTTTAAATCCAAAAACAATCCAACCACAGTGATTCAAGCCTTCCAAATCAAAACCTAAGCACTTATGATGATTCTAAACACAAAAGTACAATCAAAATCCAAACTTTAACACTAGAAATGGTCCAAATGAAGCAAATACCATTAAACTTTTTCAAACCCAAAAACCATATAAAACCACTAGAAATCCAAGAATATGTAAGAGAGATGATCAAACCATGGCTCTTGATACCATTTGTAGCATATTGGATTTCACTAACACATTAAACATAACAAATATGGGCGTATGAATATATGGTTTTAGAGAGAGAAAGTGGAGTGTTCTAGAGAGATAAAACAAATGAAAGTTTAGATTACTCAATGAACATTCAACCCTCTCCCGAGGGGAATTTATTATACAAAGTTACTACGCCTCCGGTCGTGGATCGAGCATACAATGGGTAAAGACCCGTCCTTCCTCTACGGTGTTGCACTAGACTACACTATGCTAATAAGTAACTAACAAATAACGTAATAAACGATATATCTATGAGCTAACTTAAGCTAGATAATATTTGGGATGACCGATGCTTCACTATAGAATTTCCAATTCCTAAGCCGAGGAAAGAAAGAAAAGGGCTCAGAAGGGAATGAGGTAAATAAACCAATGTGGAATAATGTGAACATGATTAACCATGCTAATAAGTTTGTTGCTAGACCATTACTGTTAATATTGGTAGTACTTATGTTAATCACAGACCAAGGGTGGGTACTTGGTGTTCAAGTTAATCTGGTAAGCAATTTTAATACGTAATATGTTTAGAGTTATCTTGGTCATGTTAAACTGGCCAAGCTAAGGTTAATTCGGGTATATGAAAGTTAAATCACAACCTCCCAGTCCATCACGGTCCCAAGTTTAGAAAACCACAGTGAAACAGTTCAATCAAAGACTTCATTATGGTTCTCACTCACCTATGAGAATACCCATGTCTCAGAATCTTTGCTTAAATGTTTCAATCCTTTCTGCAAAGGGTAAATTGGGGATTGCAGTTAAGCCTTTGCGGGTTATACTTGGAGACAGGCAGACCAAACTTCAAGTATAACATGGACCGATTTCTTTTAATCTTTGAAAAATCTAAAGTCCACAAGCGGACCAAACCTCTAGGGCACGGGTCCCCAAGCCTCTACAGCTGGGTCCCCAAGAGAAACTAATTTCTCTTTTAGTCAGAGAACATCCTTATTTGAATATGGGAGATAGAGGAATATTTGACAGTGGATGTTCTGGGCAGATGACTGGTAACAAGGATCACTTGGAGGAGCTTGAGGAAGTCCAAGGAGTTTCTGTTACCTTTGGAGGAAGCATAGGCTAATCTATACATAATTAGATTTTTATGGAAGTATTATGAACAATTGTGCGTTGGTTCGATTTGGTGGTTTTGTGGACATCTTTTGATTTCTGTGTTTGCTACAATATCTTTGGTGTGCTTGAACAAGTTTATTTGCTTTCTTTATGGATTAGTTCTGGTGGTTTTGAGTTAATTCTGCTTGTTAGTCCTGCATATTGTATTTCTCTTGGTTTTAGACTAATTTTTCAAGGAAATGCAATATCTATCAAAGATAGGGGAGATATGGAAGCTATACTGATGGAAGTGCTACTATTTAGAGTTAAAACTGGTGATGTCACACTTAAGTCTGGTTGACTATTTTAAGTCTGGTAGTGCAAAAATATTACCGTTAGTGTTGGTCGAGGGAAAATTCGTTTTTACTGTATAAAAAGTATCGTTACCTACTCGTAGGGGGTAAGAAGTATATATATGGATATTATTTAATAAAATCTATATTTATCCTTTATTTACTTTCTTTAAAATCTTTAAAAGCTCAAATCTTTTCTCTCGATAAAGTCTATTTCACCAGCATTAACCCTATATTGTGCCGCACTACCAATTTGAAATTCACCACCTTCATGGCTCAATTCAAGTTTAATGACAAGCATAACCAAGTGGGCTTCCTCAATAAACCACGAAAGCACAAGTTTTGAGCAAATTGTGGATTTCTTGAAGGGATCTCATATTCGGTATGCACTTACACATAATCCATTCATTTATATCTCTGTCATCAAGCAGTTTTGGCAGTCAGTTACTGTCATAACTCTTGATGATGGAACTATTACTTTAAAAGCAACCATTGATATGTTGGATTATACAGTTATTGAGGAATCAGTCAGAAGTTATCTTCAATTGGCTGATGCCTGAAGAACTACTATGCTATCAAATGATGAACTTTTCAATGGTCTTCAAAATATTGGATATCCTAATGATGGCTCTTTTACTTTCTGGAAAATTCACTTTACTCCTAAATGGCGTTTTCTTGTGCACCATCTTTTACACTGCTTGAGTTCTAAAAGTGGTGGATGGGACCAATTTGGAAGCACTATTGCTTCTGCATTGGTTTGTCTATCCATTGGAAGACTCTTCAACTTTTCAAAGATGATTTTTGATGCCATGGTTGCACATGCCAATAAAGAGAAAAAGTTTTTAATGTATCCCAGATTTTTGCAAATAGTTCTTAATGTAGAAAGAGCCAACAAGCAACAATACATTGCTGTTGCTTTTACCAAAAAGATTTTTGCAAATATGAAAAGAGGTTTTGAAGGGGTTGACAGGCCTTTGTTGCCTGCTATGTTTTCTGGCGATACTAACCTTGTAGGTACATCTGCTGCTGCTAAGCCTGAGGAAAAAGATCAACCACAAGAGCCTGCACATAGGGTATTCACTCCATTACCTCAAAGGACTCAAACACCATCACCACAAAAGGACACCTACTCCACCTCTACCTTCCCCACCAGTAAATGAGGAAGAAACAACTGAAATTCATCATTCCAACCTTCAACCGCATGGATCAACAATTCTATCTCAGGAGCTCATCGGTCCTAATTCCTCAACTTGACCCGAATTGAAAGATTGGAAAGGATCTAGAGGTCATCTAAGGCTCAAGCTAATACTGTGGTTAGATTGGTTCAAAAGGTCAAGAAGTTGGAGGCAAAGTTCAAAGCCAAAGGAATTGAAATCACTAATTCTGAAGGGGAAGAAAATTCTCCCCGGGGGAATATGGAGGAAGAAGGGGAATCGAGTTGAACACCAATGAAATATTCTAAAAGACCATCAGTCCTCAAGGTCGAGCTGAAATCTTAGCCAAGAGTTTAAGTCAGAAGAAAAGAAAATCAGAGAAAAAGGCTACAGGTTCTGAAGTTAAGTCTGGTGGTTCTTCTGCTGTTAAGCCTGGAAATGATGAAGTTAAGTCTGCCAGTGAAAATATTAAGTCTGGTGAAGAAATTCCTCAAAGAGAAGGCAAGGGAATACTGCAAGAGTTTCCTAAGCCCAAAAGGACAAATAGATAGATCAGAGAGAATGAGGCAAGTATGGCAGAGATTGCCAGGATTAAAGCTAAGGAAGAAGCTGCTGCAGCCAAGCGTGAAAGACAACAGATGGATGATGAATATTTGGCTAGAACCTTGCAGCAACCTCCAGTATTAACTGAGGAACAACAGAAAAGTCAGGCTGAGATTTTAGAATCTGCTAAGTACTACACTGATGAAGATTGGGATACAATAGGCAAAGTTGAGGTAAACAGGAAATTTTACGGACATTGGTGATGAGGATTTTAAAGAAAGATGGTTGACATGATCAATGAGAAGAAGAGACTTAGAGAACAAAGGTACGAGGAAAGGAAAAACAAGCATCTCACCAGGAGAACAGAGAGTATATGATCAAATTCATCAAAAGTCGAAATCGGCTGGAAGGTTACTCAACCGAGGAAGCGACATCGATGAACTTAAGCAATTTGAGAAGGTGGTTGATCGAGTCAACAGGTTTGTCCTAATGGATTGAGATGGAAGCTTCTAAGGTCGAAAAGGGTTTAACCTTCATCACGAAGAAAAAGCGAAATTGGAAGTAGTAGCGAAGCGAGAAAAGGTTCTGGAATAAGCGAGTATTGTGAAACCACGAGGGAAAAGCTGATCAAAAGGCCTATCATCAAGTGGACTAGAAAAGGAAATCTCGAGGTCAAAAAGAAACCTTCAGAAAGAAAAGCTGAATCAAGAAGGAGTGGAGCTTATATGGAGGGAAGTTGTGATGTGTATATGTTAATTTTAGTTTCTTTGAGTGATATGTCTAGGGTTGACTTGAAGTGTTTGTATACACTAATGGTGGAAAAACATGGTAAGAAGAGGCCTGACGAAGAATATGAGAGAGTCCTCTGGGGAGATTTGAAAACCATGTTTGAAGCACCAGATGCAAATGATGAAATCTGGAAGCTGTCTTGTCAAGAACAAGTGATAAGATGGCGATATTTCTATACCTGTCAAGTGCATTGTCTGGTATTAGAAACTGTAAATATTTATATGCTAACAGAAGTGGAGTATCCACTTCCAAACAGGGTTTGCAGGATTATGCTTGAGAAGAACCTACTTGGTGAAAGAAAGGATGATGCATGTTATCAGCTTTTGAGGTTAATTGAATCAAAAGCTCAACAACAATAATTTGAAGTGTTTGGAAGAATTTTCTAAGTGTTGTTGGGCAAGTTTTAAAAGTTGATAAATAAAATGGATTTTGAGGGGTTTTCACTTGGTGAAAGTACTTTGTCTTGACACAACAAATGGTTATCGTTCACCATGTCTAACCCACAAGAAGCGGACAATCCATGAGCAACGGCTCGGTAAAGATATCTCAAATCCGTTTATGGCGACAATTTGCCAAAATTGTATGGTGTTCAACTCACCATATCTGTGTGGATGAAGAGTTGGCTAGCCCAAAAGATCATGGCTTATGGTAAAGGCTGTGGAAAACCATGACTAGTCCAAAAGGGTACATCTTTTTATAAAGACTTAATGATAAGGATTTAAAAGGTACACTTTTGAGGGGTCATTTAAGCCCTTAATCGACCACTTTTATATCCGTTACTTCTTAATTTTGTTCCTTTTCACTTTTTAGGTCTCTTGAAGGCAAATTGCTAGAATGACACTTATTCGGACAAAAAGGCGTGAATATATGAAGAAAATGACCAAGTCAAGATCAAGACACTCAAGCTGCTAGAATTGAAGGTGGCAATCCTGATTAGAGGCGACGCCTGCTATAGCGTTTTCAAATTTATGATGGATCGATGGCAAATTGCTATTTTGTACCGACGGCATCGGGTTTTAAAGAATAGGGCATCACAACTCATACAACCTAGATTCGGATCGAGCCGTTGTCGAAGATGGCCGACGGATGTCATAGCCATAAGGTGACACCGTCTACAAGGTTGACGTGGTCAAGACGAAACCCTAATGGCGAGGATCCAACGACGTCACATTTAAAGAGTGGCCATAAGTTGTAACTCTATATATAGAATTCAATTTTAGACTTTTAGAGAGAGGTTTTTGCGGTAAAACCTAATAACGATTGTTATCTTGGCTAGTATCTTAGGGTTCTCATACCTATTTTACAACAAGATAAGTAATTTACTTCATTGATTCAATTATGTCTTCAATTGTATGTGTGTATACTTGCATGTTTTCCATGTCCGGCTAATTTACTTGTGTGTTTGCTTAGATCTATGAAACCTAGGTATTGCATATTGATTGGTTGTCTCTTATCTTAATTGTAATTGACCTAGGATTGCGATGGGTCATTCGTTGTGTTTTTAATGCTTGAGTAATCTTTGTGAACATTAGTTTATAATCGGCTAGAGTTATTGTAGGCTAAACATCCAAAGATAACCTTAGAGTTAGTTTATGAATCCTAGAGATTTGTAGGCAATAACCTTAAGGTAGTCTCAAAAAGTTATGGAAGAAAGCATACCATACGACCTTAGAAGACACAACGCGTTAAGAATAAGGACGTGACAATTCAACCATCAATAGGAGATAACTAGGGAGTAATAGTATCTAGGTAAACACATCTTTAATCATCATACGAGCACACTTCAATAGACATAGACTACCCCTTAGCTAAGTAATTAGATAATTAGAATATTAGAGTAATCGTAGAAATACCAACCCCCAAATCCAATACCCAGATTAAAATTTCATTTTTCAAAAAATATAAAAAAGATAAAAAATAATCTTCCTCAACCCCAACCTTAGCGTAGTAACTTCTCACTAGCATTCCTATTCCCCTAGAGAACGATATCAATCTCGAGGCTTACCCTAATACTACACTACAATGATTAGGTTCACTGCCTAGGTGGTTGAAAAACTTTCTTGAAGAAAAGGAAGTTTCCTTTGACCCTAGAACGCGTTGTGCTGCGTATCAAGTTTTGACGCTTCTTGGGGAATAGAACAGCTAGTTAGATTTCCACCTTTTTTAGGTTCCCTTGCTTGATTCCTATCAAGTAAGATTTTTTCTCATTTTTAGCTTCCTCGTAGTCTATCCCCCTTCTTCGTGACCTTTGTTAGTAACACCATTACTTTTCATCATGGAAGGTGATAACCCACAAAACAACAACCTACCACTTGATCCAACTTTTGCCAACCAACTTCGAGCTCGTATTGTTAGTGAAATTGGAGAGCTTAAGAAATTTAATAGGATAATTGAAAGTGCAGGGAAGCCCTTAGGAATCGGCACTTTAGATAGTAAATCAACCTCAAGTGATTAGGATGATGAGTTAGAAGAAGGAGATTATAAGGTATTAGAAGTTATGGGGAAGGATGGGAGGAAGAACTTAGGGAGTATTTCGATTCATACCTAATAGGAAGGAAACCTTTATCACTATAACGTAGTTAATTCCGCATCTACCTTTTGAGCCTTGCATTAGAAGTCGTGACCTAAAATATTAAGATACCGTACATGATTGGATACTTATATAGGGATCACACTTACATTGACTATAAGGCACCCATGAACATAATGTCTAGGCTCTACTACAATTGGATCATGAGCGAAAAGTTAGGACCTATGAGGGACCCCTTTTCACCCAGGTAAGTGAGTGAGTATGTTGGGAGGGCTAAAGGATTGCATGTCTTCATAGGTAACTTCACATATAGGTGTGATTTCATGATCTTGGAGAATGTTAATGGCATCATTGATGGGTTTTTAGGAGATGTGATACTTGGGAAACCATTTATTGAGGAATCTAAGATGGTTTATGATCAAGAGGAAGGAATAGCGAAGTTCTCAAACGGGAATGAATGTTAAGTATATAATGCCCTACAAAAATAAGAAGTTTGAGGGTATTGACGATCTAGATGTAGACAACATTCTGGCCTTTGAAGTAGATTGGGAGAACAAGGTTTACTACACCGCTTGTCTAGAATTAGGCCCTGAGTATATTCGTGATGAGAGAAGAGTGAAGGAAATCGAATGGACCTCTAAGATTAAGGGAACGTAGGGGCACACCAGTCTAGCTACAAGACTCATAAATAAAGAAGCTTCGTGGGGCAACCCATGCTTAATTGTTTGCTTGTTTTTGTGTCGTATATCTTTTATTGATTGTTTATTCTCATGTTTAAATTTGTGAAAATGCTTTATTTTGTCTTTAACCTGGTCTTAATTACATATAAAGGTATTTTACAAAAGGGATAAGTGTAGGAGGATTACACACGTTTTCAAAAAGAACGTGAACATGAGAATTACGATTATTAAAAAGATATATACATGTGTGTTTAGAGTCAAATCGTTATCGAGGAGTCATAATGGATGTTTTGCAAATTTTTCCGATTCTAAAGATATAAATTTTCCATAATTTTTCTAGAAAATCGCACCGAGTTTACGTCATGATAACCGACGGCATCGGATCGCAACTGACGGTGTGAGGAGAGTAAACGGCTTATTACTTTCTCGTTTTCGTGCTACTTATAAATTTTGGAAATTCTCGGATCTTAATTTTCCAAAAATGCAAAACATCCATTCCACAAGCATTATATTCTAGTTTAGTAGAGTCATATATAGTGTTACCACCGATTTTACGTGAAGGTTTCATTTATTTTCTTCAAGTGTGCGTGTTTTATTTATCAAGAAGATATACATATGATGGATGGAGCTTTCACGCATACATTCTTCTTGAAGAAGAATTTAACCACTACTTCACACGGATCCTACCGAGCTAATCAAGGGAGTATTAGTTTCTTTCGTTTTTAATTACCTTCCATTATCATAACTTTGATACTTTCGGGCAGTGTTGCAAAAAAAGGTCTACAAGGCTGATTACTCACCGATTAGGTGCTACTGGGCCACCGACCTTTCCGATTTGTGTAAATCGTTCAAACAAATCAGTCAGCCATGGTCAACAGCGATTAATGATGGTTAAACTTGCCAAAAACATGAAAATCTTTCTGGAAATACCTTAACTCGACGTAAATT
>OU343216.1:81366230-81393215 GCA_910596185.1 Chrysanthemum makinoi
TTTCAGCAACATTCAGTAAGCTCCATCTTTTTAGCAACCTAAGATAATGTGTACATTTAATTCAGTTAAGTTTCAGTCTATTCTCATCACTTCCAGGTGTGTAAACTCCTGTGAGAGGTGAATCATTGAAAATTTAATGGATTTGAGTTCTCTTTACCAAAGCCATTAACTCTAGAGTAGCCAAATGTTTTGATGTGTAAGATCATGGTACATTGATAACCATATGATTTTTAGCAAATCATCACCTATCAACAGATTTGATTTGTCTTTACCAAAAGCTGTACACTTTTGGACTAGTTAGTTCTTTCATCATGGTGAACTAATTACCATATAATTATTTTTCCACAGCCTTTACCACAAGCCATTTTCTTGTGGGCTAGCCAACTCTTCACACATCGATATGGTGAGTTGATAACCATACAACTTATTAGCAAGTTGTTAACTAAAAACGGATTTGAAATATCTTTACCAGAGCCGTTTGCTCATGGATTAGCCAATCCTTTTGTAACCATGGTGGATTGATTACCTATTGGTATTACCATCTCAAAAACCATTTATTTCTTTTAACCTTTGTTTCAAAAAATTTATTACTTAACAAAAGTTTTTTTTAAATCAGTAACTAGTTTAAAAACTACAAGCAGTACTTTGATGAAAGTAATGTTTGATCAGCAGTACTTTTAATAAAGTACTGATATATTAAAAATTTAATCAATTAAGATTCATACCAGTTATTCATCATCATCAGAATTGTAGTCCATCTCGATAAACCTTTGATGACCAGACGTGCTATTTCATTATCTTCTTCTACTTCCATTCCATGCTCAGCATCCTCCCTCATAAGTTCGTGTAAGAGGATATCTTCTATCAGCTAACATGTGAATCATAATTCCATCTTCTAACTCTAGAACATGTACCAGCATTCTTCAAAGAATCTACAGCTAACAATCTCCCAATTCTCTTGATTCTTCCAAATTTCAGCAGTGCTTTGTTCTTCAGTTTCCCATACAGTTGTGAGTTCTCAAAGCAATACTAAACCAACTCCTTCTGATGAATTTTGTTCAAAGTAATCTCACACCACATGATATAAATAAAATAAATCCACTCTATCTATGATGTGCAATAAATCCCATAGCCTGTTGAACACTCTGAAGCTTTCATCATCTCTATGAAACATCAGATAACTTCCATCTTTTGATTCTACAACTTCAAAAGCAATAATTTGAGATTTGTTCATTTTCATCTCAGATCATCTTAGAATACTCAAAATCCACTATTCTTAAGTAATTCCTTAGTTCATCATTAGTATCGATCGAACTCAACTTTTCTTTCTTTGATGACCTATTTCTTCAACTTTAGTTTTTCTTTTCTTTTAAGCCCTTTTTCTATCTTTTTCTTTCTAAGCAGCATCATCTTTATAATCTTTGATGCTTTCAACATTTTTATTGTAAGCTTCCCTAACAAAGATCATACAATTCTTTCATCTCAAAATAATTAAACCTCTGCAATCCTTTATAGCCTTGACTTTTTAAATAAGCCATCATTGCATTTCTTCTTAGCTTGATTTGGTCTTCTTGGTAGAAAAGAAACAGAATAGGTGACTCTAATGGTTCATCAGCCTTCAAAGATTCAATTCCTCTTGCAATTCTTAGTCTGCTTCTATTCTGAGCTTCTTCAATTTCCTTAGCTTCTATCTTTTAGCATTTAATTCCTCTTGAAACTTTCTAGCAGCTTCCTCATTCATAGCAACTTGAATGCTCTTATCTGGCAAAGTAGGTTTTTCTTCTTTGTCTGTACCAACTTGCCCTTACCTTTATCTTTTGGATCAATAACAGATTGAGAAGCTTTTGGTTGTTCTTCTTCTTGCACTCCTGGAATACTAACACCCCTTGGTTGTGATAAACCTTGCAAAATTACAGCAATGGTTTCATCATCACTTGCAGTATGTATAGGCTTGAGTGTATCAGCTTCTTCTTCATGTAAAATAGTTGAAGGACCAGCTTCCTCTTCAAAGTCTAACACCCTTGGAGTAATCAATTCCTGCCTGTAGGATTCTTGTTGTTGAAAAGCAGTACTTTGATCTTGAACATCAATAACTTGCTCCTCAGTACTTTGAATAACCTATTCTTCAGTTTCTTGTGACTGAATATTTGTACTTTGAACTTCAGTCCTTTCATGTTCTTCAGTACCTTCAGGTTCATTCTCCTTAACAACATCTTCTTTCAAATTCTTTTCTTCTAAATGCCTCCCCATTTGGAATGAAGATTGTTTTTGAACCTTTTGGCGTTCATCTTTTAAACCGCTTTTGCTCCTTTTAGATTTTACCTATAGACGATGATGTTGAACCAAAGGCCGATAAAAATTCTTGAGACTTAAGCTTCAACTTCTTAATCTGTTTAGCTTGTGCCTCAGATGTTTTCTTCAATTTGACTAACTCCCTTGTCTGAACATAATTATCCAATGTCAAACCTTCAGGGGGTATAATATGTGAATCATCTCTTTGAACTGGTGAATGTTCCTCTGGTTGAGAATCAGGAACAGATTTTTGAGGAGATGGAGAAGGTGAAACTGCAACATCATCTTGAACTTCAGTACTTAGCGAAGCAGTACCTTGTGATGCAATACCTTCTTGAGATGCAGCACTCGAGAAGCTAAAGACCTTCGTAAGCACCTTCTCTATCTTCATCTTCAAGCAAAGACGCCTCAGCTTGAACAACTTCCATCATAGAAGTAGGTAAGGGAGTGTCCCTTCCAGTGAATAAATCACTCTTCCTAGCCATAAAAGTGAAAATCTTGGCTTGTTGTACCACAACAGGTAAAAGACTTGTAGGTTTAGGTACATCTGAAAGTTGTTTATTGAGGAATACTTGAACATATCTTGGATACATCAACCATTTTGAACCATGAGCGATATGTGAAAGCATTCCATCTAGAATTAGCCTTGAAAAATTGAAAACACGATCAGTAGCCAATCCTACTATAGAAGATGCTATGTTAGATCCAAATTGCTCCTATGATGTACTTTTAGCACTAATACAATGAAGCAACACATGCACTAAAAACTTCCAGTGAGGACAAAATAAGGGTTTCCTGAATGTTTGTTCAGTTAAGGACCCTTCATAAAAAATGTGCCCAAAAGTATCCCAAATCAGTTGCTTAAAAACCAACGTACCCCATCAACATCATCAAACAATAAGTCTTCACGAATAGAGGCTTCAGTAATCTTGACATTTCTCCCAGCAACCATAGCATGAATATATTCTTCATCATTCTCCATATGAACCCTAGCAGTGTCCCAAAATTGTTGAATCCAGGGCTCAATAACATCTGGTTCTACTAATAGCGCATAATTAATTGATGATCCAGTAAGAAAATCGATAATATCATGAAAGATTACATTCGCTTCAGTCTTGTCTAAATTCGCCACCATGTTGTGTTTGGAAACAGTATTATGACTTACCATTGATGATTATATAATCACAGTAAGAAATAGAACGAATAATATAGGTGAAAGTGAGAGAACTATGGAAAAGATTAGGAGGTATCAATATGAGAGGGAAATTCGGAGAGTAGTTATTTATAGGTGAGATTTAAAAAATCACAGCCATCAATAACAAATTTACCGTTAGGTGTAATTACCCCACAATATTACCGTTAGAACAGTACTTTCCACGTGTGCAGTACTTTCCAAGCAGTACTTTCATAAAAGCAAAAAGTAGTACTTTTCCATTCTCTTCCTAACAAAGAAATAAACATGAATATACTCCCCTCAAGCAATGCATAGGACTATACTTACACTAAATAGTCCTCCCTTAAATGTAGCTCAGTAATTGATCATGCCAATACTCACCACCAAGTGAGTAAATCTAGAAACATCAAATCCTTTGGTGAGTAAATCAACTACATTATCATCTGTATGCACCTTGACAACATTAATGAGCCTATGCTCATAACAATCTCTAATGAAATGGTGCCTAATCTAAATATGCTTGGTCTTGGAATGATAAACTGGATTCTTCACAATGCAAATGGTACTCTCATTATCAATATTGATAGGAGTATTCTTGAAATTGAACCCATAATCCAAGAGTTGATTCTGCATCCACAACACTTGGCCACAACACAAGCAGCAGGCCCATATTCTGCTTCAGTAGATGATGTTGCTGCAATTGTTTACTTTTTACACTGCCATGAAACTAATCTTCTTCCAAGATATTGGCATCCACTTGTGGTTGATCTTCTGTCATAATTATCACCTGCATAATCACTATCTGAAAAGCTTCCAAGTGAAAAGGTGAATCCTTTGGATACCACAACCCCAACTTAGGTTGTTGTTTTAAATAACAAAATTCTTTTCATCGCATTCATGTAGAGAGACCTGGGTGAGACTTGATATCTTGCACATAAACAAACAACAAACATGATATCGGCCTAGATGCAGAAGATACATAAGACAACCAATCATGGATCTGTATAACTTAACTTCTACTGGTTGTCCATCTTCATCCTTGCCCAATGAGTTGATAGATTTAATAGGTGTAGTAACGGCTTCATGTCATCAAAATTGAACTTCTTAAGTATGTCGCTACATACTTGTCTTGACTTTAATTTCCCTTGACCGCTTAACTTGAAGTCCCAAAAAGAAAGTTAACTCACCCATTGAACTCATTTGAAATTCATTCTGATCGCCTCTCAAACTCCTTGACCATAGATTGTTTGGTAGCTCCAAAGATGATATCATCTACATATACTTGAACTAGCATGATATCCTTCTTATCTCTCTTGATAAATAAGGTCTTATCTCTAGCTCCTCTCCTATAACCATGTTGCAATAAAAAGGTAGAGAGCCTTTCATACCAAGCTCTAGGTGCTTGATGTAAGCCATAAAGAGCTTTGACAACTTTGTAGATTTTGTTTGGATGTTTAGGATCTTCAAAACCAGGAGGTTGTTTGACGTATACTTACTCTGTAATCTTGCCATATATAAAGGCACTTTTAACATCCATTTGATAAACCTGAAATCCCATATAAGAAGCAAAAGTAAGGAAAATTCGAATAGCTTCTATCCTTGCTACAGGAGCAAACACTTCATCATAATCAACTCCTTCTTCTTGTCTGTAACCTTGTATAACTAACCTTGCTTTGTTTTTGATGACATTCCCTCTTTCATCTCTCTTGACTCTGAACACCCATCTTGTACCAATGACCTTCTTACCATTAGGAAGATCACATAATACCCAAACTTCTTGAAGTTTGAATTGTAGCAGTTCTTCTTGCATAGCTTCAACCCAACTTTCTTTAGTCAATGCTTGAGCAATATTCTTAGGTTCCTCTTGAGAGATAAAGCAAGTAAACAGACATGTTTGATGGTCCTTATGATTCAGTCTGTTTTGTTTATAGAAAAAGCTAAGTAAAGCATTATGAGGTTTAGTAAGAGTCTTAGCTTTGTGTCTAGTTATCACTCCATAAGTAGAAGGACCAATGATTTGATCAGTAGGATGATTCTTATGAATTCTTAAGTTTGGAGACTGTGGAACTCCATAAGTATCTTCCAAATTAGTAAAATCAGATCTTCATTGGAATCGAGAAAATACCTTCATCTTCAAACTCATCATCAAGTATCTTCTAATCCGTGCATGGTAGGATCATCCAAAGCATCCAAAGTATGGTAATCGGTAAAGACTTTGATCAAAAGTACTGTCCAAAGTACTATGAGAGTACTCTGCAGTCTTGTTCTTCTTCTTTGCCTCTTCATAAGCTCTTCTTTGATCATCGGATAAGAGTGTGCTAAAACATCTTGAAGAAGCATCTGATTAAGTTCTTCTTAAATAGATTGATCCTCAGCAGAAAATGAGGATTTTGGTTCATCAGTACTTTGCTGTGGTGCATCATTACTTTGCTTTGGTGTAACAGGTAGAGGTTCTTCATCAAAAACAACATCAGGTCTAATATGGACTCCATGAAAAACATACTGTAAATCTTCTCCATTGTACACAGGTTGATTTTCTTCTCGAATAGGTACATAATTCATAGAAGGAGTCAAAACTTCAAGATCAAACATCCAATCAGGACCTTTACCCTTTTGATTTTCTTGATCTTCTAAAAATTCAACATGAAGACAATCTTGAACCTTTTTAGTGACTCTGTTGTATACTCTGAATCCCTTGCTGTTGGTACAATAACCCAATAAATAACCTTCTTCTGACTTGCCATCAAACTTACCCAGATTATCAATTGTATTCAAAATAGTAAGAAGGCATCCAAAAGGCTTCATAAATCGAATGTTGGGTTTGTTGCCCATCAGCAATTCATAAGGTGTCTTCATCTGTGGCTTAGTAACTGATACTCTGTTAAGTACATAGCACGCAGTACTTACAACTTCAGCCCAGAATTGAATAGGTAATTGTGAATCTGCAAGCATAGTTCTGGCTACTTCAATCAAAGTCCTATTCTTCCTCTCTGCAACACCATTCTACTGTGGTGTTCTTGCATATCAACTCCCTGATTCCTTTGTTTGTACCAAATTCATCCATAAGCTTGTTCTTGAATTCAGTTCCATTGTCACATCTAATACCTCTAACCTTGAGTCTCAATTGGTTTTCAAGTGCTATTATGAGAGTCTGAATAGCATCAAAAGTATCATCTTTAAATCCCAAGAAAAATACCCAACTAAATCTACTGCAATCATCAGTTACAACCAAGCAAGATTTCTCTGTTTAAACTTGCCACAGAAACAGTCCAAACAAATCCATGTGTAATGTACCCAAAGGTTCTCTAATAGTTCTCTCCTCAAGCTTCTTGCAAGAAGCTTTGTGTTGTTTACCCTTCTTACATGCCAAACAGAAGTGATCATTCTTGTAAGTCTTTGAAGGTAAACCTCTAACTAAATTCTCTTGACCGCTTTGTTGATATTCTTGAAACTGACATGGCCCAATCTTCTATGCCACTGATGTGCTTCTTCAGATGTTGCTTTTGCCACCAAACATGTGGCTCTCCCATAAGAATGAAGACTCTTCATGTCCAGACTATACACATCATTAGTTCTTGGTATTCTAAGTACTACCAAGTTATCATCAACAGTTTTGAATTCAGGGGAAAGGATGAGACATTTTGTGTCAGTGAATAACACAGGATGCTTTTTATCACAGATTTGAGAGACTGACAATAGGTTGAACTTGAGCTCCTTCACATATCTAACATTCTCAAAATCTATAATACCGCTTGATGGTTCCTTTTTCCAGTAATTCTTCCTCCATTGGGATCATTCCCAAATGCAACTCTTCCTCTACTAATAGATCAAAATCGCATGAATTCCTTGTCTCCTGTCATACTTCTAGAGCAACCACTATATACAATCAGATGATCTTTAAGCTCCTCTTCTGTCCTTCCGCAAAGATTTAGAGAGTTAGTTTTTTAGGAACCCAAGCCACATGACTTGTGTTCCCTTTGTGGAGTTACAAACTCAAATTCTTTTAGTATGTAATTCCCACTATTTTTTAAAACATGATCCAGAATTATCTTTTGATTTTTAGCATGTGGATTTTCAAAACTTTCAAAACTCTCTTTTACAAGTTCATTCTCTTTTTCTTGTAGCACAAAAACATCTGATTCACTTTTTGTTGAAAGTACTGTTTGTCCCTCGCAAGATTTCTCTCTTAACCCATTCGGTTTTAACACTTGGTCTCGTGATCTAGATCCCTATGTGAATTGTAATACCTTCTAGGTTGATAGTAATGAGATCTCCCTAGGATCCTGTTCCAAGAAGTGTTAGCAGTACCTTGTTTTGATGGAGTAGTACTTTGGGAAGGTACTGCTTGTGAAGGTACTGGTGGTTTAGAAAAAGGTTTTCTCTGGTGAGTACCTATGGTCTCTGTGAGAAATTGCCGTGATTGACCCTATTTGAATTATTCCAGACTGGTTTGTGCTCTCTAGGTTTCGATTGGCACCTATGCTTTGGAAATTTTCTAAGGTATTCTGAGTGATGTTCACAATCCTTGATTAAATGAGTAAGACTAAAGCACACAAAACACAGTTTTTGACCCATAATCCCAAAGTGACTTCTTCTATGTCTATGACCAAAACTATTTTGCCTTCTAGGTGAATGATTGAACCTGTTTTGACCAAAGTTATCCCAAAAAGGTTTAGCAGTACTGTTTTGAAAAAGGTTTTCCTGAAGGTATGCTTGTGGAGCAAGTACTTTGAGTTGAAGGTACCGCTTGACTTTGAACGTTGTTTTCAACAGCTTTTTTGGGGTTTCACCTAGATTGACCAACTAGCTTTTTCCTAAACTCTAGACTGTCTACTCCAAAACGAAACATCGGCCTAGGGGTTGATGAATTCCATGGGATGGGGACTGAATGATAACCATTATCTTTCTTATACTCAGGAGGTGTTTCACTAATTGAATCCTCAGTACTAGATGTGTCTACATAATTAATGAGTTCATCATCACTAGTGGTTATATCCTCTAGGTCATCACCAGATTGATTCTCTTCTATGTTATCAAAGTCCATACCAAAACCTAAGCCAGCCTAATGTAAGCTCTTCTCTCGTTTTTGAACATAAGTAACATGTGACGACCAGATTCTTTCCGGCATCAAACTTTGCTAACAAATCATCTCTTTCCTTAATCAATTTCTATTCAGAAATTTTACAATTTAGTTTCCATTCACTTAGTTTTAACCGTAATCCCGTTGTTCATACTTTTCAGCCCAAGCCATTTCATTATTTTCATGTGTTATTATTTTGGCTTCCATTGACTTAAGGTTATTTGATAACCAACTACCTCGCATCTAGCCCTAACACAATTATCTCTTTCAATCACATAACGCCAAGTAATTTTGATAAAAATCATGACAATTTGAGCATACCCTAGATAGGGGTGAACTTGATGAAGTAGCCACCATTGCAAGTAGAACAAGATCATCTTCACTCTCCATGCTCCAATCAAATCCTCCAAAACCATCTCCGATTCCAAAGCAAAGATGATCGATTTCATCAAAGGCGCTCCAAACCAATTCTTCTACCATCTTCAACTGCTTCTTCCATACTATACAAGTAGGTCACCGGTTCATCATCAAACACTTCACTCCAGTCAACCTCTGATAAATTCTCTTGAGCAACCAAAGCCTTTGTTTCAGTAATAGGGATTTCTTTGAGCTCCAGCTTTGGTTTCTCAGTCATCCCCTGTTTTTGATACTTAGCAAACCTGCACTCCCTTGCAAAGTGTCCAAGTTTTGACAATTGAAGCATTCAATTTGGATTTTTCAAAAGTGATCCCTGCTTTGGTTTGAAGTCAATGTTCTTTCCTGCTTTCTTCATGTACTTCTTGATCCTTGCAGTGATCATTGCAACTTGCCACATGATATCAATTTCTTCAAAACATCCTCTTCAATCTGGGAGAGATCTTCTTCATAAATTACAGGTAAAGAAGCTTGTTGTGCAAAGAAAGAGCATACAACTTCATCTGAGTGCATGGTAGTAGTTGGTGGAGCTTGTAGCATAGGTGGGGAGTGTAAAGAAACAAAGACTTTGAGCCACGTACTTTGAGTAGGAGAAGCAAGCATTTTTTGGTGGAAGTATGCCCCCTTTTAGATGACATAAAGGCAATATTGTGAGACTTAGAACTTGTTTGGCCATTCATCTCATGCTCATACACCTTCAGATGGTTGTAGAGATCATCAAAGTCCATGACATCCAAACCGATGTCCTTCCATCAGTAGCAATGCCATTATGTTGATGGCAAACTCCTTAAGAACTTCAGATTGGCATCTTCAACAGATACTCTGCCTTTGTATAACTCCAAACATGTTGAGGAGATTTGAAATCTATCATATGCAGCATCAAGACCCTCTCTTCACCAACAAAGTGAAAGTTTCAAACTGCTTGCCAATGTTTTGCATCTTCTTAGAAGCTTCATTCCTCCAAATCTTGTCTTGAGAGCAGCCTGAGTCGCTTTGCATTTTTAGCATCATGAAACTCGTAGATGTCCATCGGTATAGCAGATAAGAGTATGTTAAGAACCTTCTCTTGATTCCTTATGGTAGCTGCCGTAAACTGGTTTGGGTGGTTTAGGTTGTCCAGAATCTCACAGTTCGAACTACTTCATTACCATTGACAATTACATTCCATAGAGCATGGTCTGTAATGGCAATGTATCTGCCATCTTCATGCACAATAGGTCATATTCTGCCTTCTTGATGATTGGAATTCTGAGTGAGGTGATTGATGGTGGTGGAACAAAGATCATCGACATCTTTAGGTTTTGTTGTAGTAGGGTTTAAGGGTTCTTCCTAGTCGAGTTTCCATACAAGCTCTTATACCACTTGTTGGATCGATGTACTCTAACCAAACTAACTTAAATAGCTTGTTAGGTTTTAAATCGGATAAATCCTAAGTTGTTAACAATGAAAACACTGAGCAAACTCTATTAAATATGCGGAATTTACTTAACAAAGCTAAGAAGAATAACTTTAACTTTGAACGATTTTATTAATAACTCTAACTCGCTTATTATGCACTCTTTAACAACTCTAATAATATCGAACTTCTAAAACTCTAATAATGTCAATGCACATCTAATGCCAATCTATGGATCCTTTATAGGCTCAAGGATAACCCTAAACTTTTATAATTCTTATCCTTGCACGTCAAGTAAACAATACTTAGAAAGTTCTAGATAAACATTACTTTCTCTCTTTAATCTAATATAACCGACTTTTAAACTTTACAAGATTTAATGAATAAGTGCGACTTTGACTTCTTGCAGACTTTGTCTTCTCATAGCATTTTGTTAATCTTCAAGATTTTAATCTTCTCAGATCCCAACACACTTTTCTCCTTCAAGGTGAAACCGTAGCACCATCATCAAGTAAGATCCATAATTACACTTTCTCTTCTCCAAGATGGTTCCATCAATACGGGATTTTACAACTCTATGGTTTTAAACCAGAAATAGTTTCTTTCGGGATTTTACAAACCAAGAATAAACCGTAAGATAGATCCGAAATGCACTTTACTTTACCAGATGTTTCCATTGTCAGTGGATTTTAAGTCTATGATTTAAAATGAGAAATAGATTCTTTCGCGGGATTTTACAAAATCAAGACAAAACCATAAACAATGTCAGCTTGAATGTGTTATGACAACTTTGGTTTCGGTGAATATCTGTTTTTAGGAGAACATGCAGTGGTTCATCAGCGGTTAATTATCCAACATCAACAACATCATCAACCATCCAATAAATACTTTGGTGAACACATCATTCACGCAATCTGTCGGCTAATGTTGTGACCTCCTGGTGAAGTAAACCTGATATGCCAAACTTGATCATGAAGTAAAAGTCTCCAGATTTGTTACTTATACTAGTACTAATCCTCGTGAAAAAGAAATGGTGTACCCAATGTACAAAACTTCTTGACGTATCCTCAATCAAGTGAGACACCGGGTGATAGTTACGTTGTGGGTTAGGCGAGAAGGAATCACAACCGTAACTAAATAGCCAAGTCTTTATCACACTCTATAAATGCCCAAACAAGTCATCTTCGCGGAAGAGTAGAAACAAAGAAGACAAAATAAGTAAACGCGCCCGGAAAAACTTCACTTCATAACCAAATAAGAAATACCGAACAACAACCCCGTAGTCAATATTGTTTAACCATCAGACCAAGCCGTGACATAATATTATTCGTGAAAATGTATAAACCAATGTACCAATCCTCATAACATGACGAATCTCAGCATCCCACTAAAACTCATCAACAAGTCTCACAACATCCAAATCACATAGCAATCAAATCTCTTCGACATACAAACCGTACACTGGATCCAACTTAAGCCTATATTAGAATCAATTCCAAGTTCAAATTTGAATTTAATATCCGATCCACGAGTGAAAAAGATCATTATCCAATATCCAAAATCAATTACACATTCATAACCAATTCATATTAACGCTCAAAATCCAACATTTAAAATATCCGATTTACACAAATGACCAAATACATCCTTTTCCAAGAAACAAAGCACAAGTAATTACTCATACAAAACCCAGTCACAGTAAACGGCTCAAAATAATCACACCGGTCCATGAAATTATTTCCGCATTCAATAATCTCACGACTTAACACAAACATCACATATACCATACAATTCTTAAAAAAAAACTTACAACAAGTGAGCCATGTTGGCCCATTAAACAATGACCACAAAGGTCAGGAGTTATAAAAAACGCTTTATAACTTTATACACTCAACCCTAAAAATACTCACTTCATAGTTTCATCCGCCCCCATATTAACAAAACCAAATTAGATAACACATCTTATACTAACCAAAAAAAAACTCTCGTCTGCCTATCACTTAAATTGACGCAACCTCAAAGCTTCCAACACTAATATATTCAAATCTCATCTCAAACCCTAATCCCACCTATCAAAATCAGTTCACCCCTATCACTGTTGCTTACCCATGAATCATTACCAAAAACAGATTACCACACGATCTTCATTAAAACCAAACCAAACACATCTATTTTTTAACATGGATCATCTATTAATTGTCATTAGTAATGACTATGCCACAGTGATGGCACGAGATAGCCACGGAAGCAACATATTAAGCCACAGGGATAGTTACTGAATCGATATGACAACAAGATTGAACACAAGTTCAAGGTAGGTTTGTTTTAATTTGTAACTTCGTTTAACAAATAACCGAACACGGAGAAAGATGAAACCCTAATGGTTTTGTTCTTTCTTCAGTTTGTTTCGAATATTATCACAAACTTTGGATCGATGATGGTTGAGGTTCTAACCAACAAGATCTATCAAGATAAGATCTATGAAGCAAGATTCGATCTACGAAGCAAGATTCGTGTATAAAGCCTTAAGTTCTTGAAATATTTTGAGACACCCGAAATCAAAAACTGAGATCTTTAGAATGATATGGTCTTGAAGATCTTGATGATAACTCTTTCTTAATCTGTTTCGAGTCTAGGACTAGAGATGTGTTTAAGATGAGATGGATATGATTGTAGCTTGATGTTGTTGGAAGTGGTATTCGGAACTGATTTTGTTAATTGGATATCTCGTTTTCTGTTCACATAAGCAAGGACTGATGATGGTATAATACTGAGGTCGTGGTAATATTGTGTTGGTGTTTGTTTTTCATGGTCTAGACTTGGTCTACCTTCTTCTTCATTTCTGTCACCAAGTCAAGTCGCTACCCATAACTGTCAAGTCGCTAGTTGAAATCAGGTCGCTAGCATTGAGTCAAGTTGCTAACAATGACACAAGTCGCTACTTGTTAAATAACAAGTCGCTACATAGTATTGTCAAGTAGCTACGACTTGTAAAGACAAGTCGCTACACAGATTACATACTCAACTCGCTACCCAGTGGTTTTTGTATAACAACTCGCTAGTAAGAAAACATGGACAAATCGCTAGCCATACCTGTTACATAACTCGCTTGCTCAACAACACTAACTGACATGTTAGACCAAGTCGCTATTAAGAAACATGAACACAAGTTGCTATCAAGAAACAAGCACACAAGTTGCTATAAAGAACCATGTTTAAAAACAGTTTCAACTTTAAAACCTGCTTAAAGATTGATATAGATTCAACAAATGTTTAACAAAACAGTTTTAACCTAATCACAACCAGATTCTTGACAAAAATAGCTTGTGACATTTTTTAAAACAGTCAACAAAATCAAAACCACAACATAACTTGCAATAACTCACGAATCAAAACACATCAAAACAACCAACCCATTCAAGAGACCGTATAAACCACACACCACAAACCGTATAAAACCATACGAATCACCAAAAAACAATACAACCTAGGCTCTGGTACCATTTGAAGGATCGTAATATTATTGTGTTTGATGATTCGGGTGGTCTTGGATGATCAAAATACATGATAGCCATTTTAGAGAGAGAAAGTAGAGATATGGGTGTTCAAGCTAGAGACTTGCTTTGTAAAATGTAAAATGTTAGATTGAAAGCACCACCCCTTCTATGGATGGAAGGGGTATTTATGTTACAAAATACACCGACCTCCTATCGGCCTCGTGGATCAGTATACAAAGGGTAAGACCGCCTTCCTCCACGGTATTACACTAAACTAAACTACGCTACAAACTAACTAATTAACTAACAAATAACGTAAATAACTACAAGTCTACGAGCTAACTTATGCTAGATAATATTTGGGGTGACCGACTCTTCATTATGGAATTTCCAATTCCTAACAATATACTTTTAGATGATAAATACAGGGCCAAAGTTTCTAACTTTGGAACTTCGAAGTTCGTATCAATAGATCAAACTCACTTAACTACCTTAGCCAAAGGTACATTTGGCTACCTAGACCCCGAGTATTTTCAATCTAGCCAATTCATTAAAAAAAAGTGACGCTTTTATAGTTTTGGAGTTGTTTTGGTTGAGCTTTTAACAGGAGAAAGACCAATCTCATTAACTAGATTCGGTGAGAATAGAAGTTTGGCTACGCACTTTATGTTGGCTATGGAAGAAGGACGCGTTATGTCTATATTTGATGCAATGGTTATTAAAGAAGGAACTAGAGATGAGCTCTTGGCAGAGCGCTAACCCCACAATGCGATGTCTGATAGGGAATCACCATCAACATTCTTAAGTTCCGATGAGAACATTACTCAATGATGCAAACAAGGCGGTTTTTTTGTTTAATAAGTTGTCATACAATATATTGTTACATAGTATGTAAATATTAGTTGTAAGTAATCATAGATTTATCAAAAGTACTGAATTTGGAAAGAAATATGTTTTCATAAGGGCATAAGGCCTTTTGTAACAATCCTTTTATACTAGGAGCTAGTCGATACAACAATGGAATACAACAATGTAACAATCCTTTTATAGTAACGTCTTCAATGATATATGGAAGTTCAATTGTACTTATACCAATACATATGTTAGCTCTAGGAAAATAGTTACCGGATGTGTTATTTTAGGTAACACCTCAATTTACACCATATATTTATATTTGTTACTCATTCAATTTCTTATTAGTTGCATCTTTTGATGTTCTACATTTTTTTTTGTTGATAAAAACTATATTTGGGGACTGGGAAACCATAGAAGAAAGGAAAGGATAGTACAGTATAAAAAAGATGTATACATATTTTTTCTTCACTCTAAGTAGTTTTTTTATAAAAATTCCAAACTTAGAAGAAGATGGAACCCGTGTGCTACTTTCGTATAGTCACTTGTTATAAGAAGAGTATAGCCTTTATAATATCTAGGTATGAATCATCGACCTCTCTTTTAAGGTTGCTCTACATACTTACTTCCATTTTGTATTGGCTTTGGTCTTGATTTAGCATAAGCCTTGGTGTCCTTTTCTTGTTGCAATCACATATATATTGTGCAAAGTGAGCAAGAAAACAAAGGAAAGGAGACGAAGAAAGAGATTTTTTATACACAATGGTGGTTTACTTCTAAAACAACAAGAAGAAGTCAGCCCGCCTTTAAGTTGATAGCACTATTATTTTCACATCACGCTGAGTTGAAAAGGCACGCATAAGTTTGATAAAAAAAAAGATTCTCGGTCAAGTGGCCAAGGTACGTCTATAAAGGTATGTTAGCCGATGGATGGATTTTTGCACAAGAAATCAAAACGAGTTGATGAAAGCCATTACAATAGCCATCTATGAGGTGGTCATTCTTTCACATGTCATATCATAGGAATGTAGTCAAACTATTGGGATGTTGCTTAGAGACCTACGTCCATTCCTCTAGTGTCTCAATTCATTTCAAATGGTACCTTGTATGATCATATACACAATGGGAATAATGAGTTTCCAATTTCTTTGATCAAGAGATTACAATTAGCGCGAGGTTACAGAAAGCTACCTTATTCAGCTTGTTGTCAAACCACGATTCCTCGTTATCTCAAATCATACAGTATGAATCTCACGGGTTTGGTAAGTTAGATGGATGGAGATAGAGCTTGTCGGTCTGCCTTCTTGGTGGACAAGATCAAGTTGGGATTTTATAATCTAAGTTAACCATTAACTATGAGTACGTAGCGGATAATGGATCTAGTTTAAGCAATCAAGTTAACACGTATAATAAACAAATAAAATATAAAAGGAAACAAGAAAACTAACCCTTGTAGTCACCCGCAAGTTATCAACTAGAAACCAAGTAATCAACGTGATTACCTCTACGAGTGCTCACACAAACACGTAACCCGAATACGCCCGATATACTAGTCGTGTCGCGTTTAACCAAACAAACAAGTGTCAATGCTTAAACCCTCGAACCAAAACGAAACAACCTGCTGTTACTTGTGTCCGAGAACCAGGAAAAAAACCTAATAACAAATCTGCCTGAGAAACAAACAAACCTTTGTCCTAAAGACTGAATGACCCCAACAAGCACACCATGATAAGTGAGCCTACCCTCAAATCAGTTAGGTTCCATGGGACAAACACTCGTAAACAAGTAGCGGAACTCCCTACGTGCCTCATAACTGAAAAGATCAAAAATGCTACTTCATACAAACACTATAGGGAGGCTCTGCTAGCTAAACTTATTAGATTCATGGATGAGATTGTTGCTCTAGTGGTCAAGACCAGAGCCAAGAAAACTGTAAGTCATGCAAGTACCACCAAGCCTAAGTCTAAGAAAACATCAAGAGTGGTAAAGAGGAGAATTCCTGTTAATATTGTCAAGCCAGAACCCTCACCTGAGCCAACATCACAACAAGATGATGATTCAGAAATTGAGTCAGATGAACAAGTCATTTACAGTGAGGTTCGTGTTGACGACTCCACCACTAAGAAGGAGAAAGGGAAAAGCCCAACTCTCACTGAGTTAGAGGAAGACATTGATGCATATGAATCTCCTGAAGAAAGCAACAAGTCTGACAAAGGGAAGAATCCTCTTGATGAAGAAGAAGAACAACAAGATTCTGACTGGGAGTATGATCCGAAGGAAGAGGAAAAACAATTCAAAAAGATATTGAAGCAGAAAAGGATGGAATATCTAGCTTCAACCTTTCCAATTTATCAACCCGGTGGGGCAGGATGTTCCAGCAGTAGCCCTCCACTTATGGAAGATCCATTGTAAACAACTCTTACCCCATCCGATCCGGTTAATCAACCCGGTAAGGATCAGGGTGTCACTGTCTCTACAATTGTTGAAATGAAGTAACTACAACAATAACAACAACAACTGCAAGAAGAAGAGCAAGGTGAAGATGATGAGATGTTAGATGCTGGAGGTGACGATCATGATAAGGATGAACGAGTTACTGATGATGATGTTTTGGCGGTTGAAGAGGAAATGAAGCGAAAAGAGGCTAAAGAAGAAGCTGCTAGAGCTGAATAGGAAAGGTTAGAAGGTCGCATAACCAACATAGTTGACAATCCAACACACAAGCCTTAATAGTCTTCTGAAGCACCTCATGACAATTCCACCAAACCTAAATCATCATCTCAATCCTCACCTCCACCAACACATGAAACAACTAAATCAACCACAAAATCAATAAGAAGAAAGGCCGACATGGATGTCCCAAATCCAAGATTCAAAGTCGCATAACTACTAATCTAACTCAAAACAAAACCATCTCCAAAAAAAAGTGAACACATTGGCCGAAGTGGTTATTAATCTTTTGACACAGATGTCTACATTTCAAAGCCAAAGAGAAGCTATTCAAGAGTTCTTCTCTCGGGATGTTCAGGGTCAAATGAATGAGAAAATCCAGAACTACACTCACGCATTTCTCCTTGACACGGTTCCTAGAGTCACAAGAGAACTTTTCAAAAAGCAACTGCAACCAATGATCAAGCATATGGTTAAGCAGGTAATCACGACTACACCGGTGGTTATGGAAACAAAGTCGGTCAAACCCCCTAATGCCTCGGGAGGAGTTGATTTGTGAGCTAGTAACTAGCCGGCTTAGAGTTCCAGCTTTCTCCAAGGAAGATCTCAAACTTTATGCTCTTCTTGTTGCACGAAAACTTCAAAACTCTTGTAAGGAAGATGCGGGGAAAGACAGACGGCCAAGGAATGATGACGACAAGGATGAGGATCCAAATGCCAAAAGACAGAAGAAAGCTGGAGGATCTTCATCAACCATGCCACCACCACCTGCTAAGACTACCACATCTACACAACAAGCAACACAAAAACCTCCGTTTGATTAACCAAGATCCGGGCTTGGCCACCCACCAATGGAAACGGTGATCACTCTACATACAAGTAGGTAGGATCATGATATACCCGAGCCCCAACCTCAATCCACAACCGAAACATCAACTCTTACAACCCACAAATGCCAAGACCCTAATCATCCTCCGCATGTAAAGGAAGCAAACTGTATCGTTGCCCCTTCGTTAGATGATCTATACTATAGAGGGAGTTCGAATGGTTCAACAACTTGTAGAGGGGCGAATCTACCCATCGCTATGTTAGAGTATGTGGATGGTCGCACTGCAAGCCGTGTTCAAGTCCTAAAGAGGAATTCAAAATCAAAAAATGACCGAAGCAAACCCATCAAGAATGATGCTTTGTTAGCCTTAATAGTTTTATTAGAAGTGATGGTCATCTACATTTAGGAACTTTTATCGTGTTAGATATGGTTAGAATAGTCAACGAAAGCTCGTGGATTGGGCTAAGCTAATTGGCTTTGTTGTTGCTAGCATTTCTTCATGTGTTATCCAATCAGTCCACTTAGGCTCAAGCCAAAGCCCTTTAGGGCGCTTTATGTTTTAGAGTATAAATACCCTCAAAGTCTCATTTGAGGGGTGCTGGGTGTGCCAGTGTGTGTGTGTGTTCTTCCTTTGCAATAAACATCATCTTATTGTGTTTATCTTTCTCTCCACATACACGGTTTGTATAAACATCAAGTCACCAACATCTTAATATTTTCTTCTTCATCTTGTAATGCTTTTGTTTTGTGTTTGTTGAACGTGTTCACGCCGTGGTTTCCCTCAACATGGTGATACTTGTGTTTGTTAAGTGGGTTTGTGATAAGGTTGATAAAAGTAAGGTCCTACAATTGGTATCAATCGCCTAAAAAAGGTTTAGGAGTGGTTGGTTGAAGTTTTTTTGTGTTGTGTTGTTACGCGTAAAGCTCTCGGTAACGAAAGGTTTTCACGCTTAAAACTTTACTTTTTGCACTTTAATCTTCAAGATTCTTATGGTTTGAGGTTATTATAGTGTTAAAGTTTGTTTTTGGGAATAGGTTTGAAGCTTTAAGCACGTTTTACATCGCTTTTAAACTTGTATTTTTGCGTTGTTCATTTCTACACGTAAGAGATATAAGCACTTTGGGTGAAAAAGGTCAAAAGTTTTGTGTTATTTGAGTGTTTTTAAGGCTATCTGTACATTAGAAATCGGTTGAATCATTGAATTTTTTTTACGCGTAGGTCAAAACCCTAGTTTTACGCGTAAGAAAGTCAAAACCCTTTTTTCAGCGTAGTTTCTACACATAACTTTTTGGTGAAGAATCTTCGCAAGTAACAAAGGTGACTCGTTGCTTCCTCACTTGGATAAGTGTGTGGAACACTTCGACTTTCGGATATCTTTTACTGCGTGATAAAGTTGTAAAGGATTTTTGGTTTTAAAACCAACTCTTACGTTATAAGCGTAAAGCTTACTTGTGTAAGCACTCCACGATAAGTTAACTCTTACGCCGAAGGTACTTCTACTTCTACGCTTTAACGCCACGCATAATACTTACGCCAAACTTAAGTCACGTTCAGAACTTGATTTCTACTAAGAATCCACGCCAAGCTCTTTACGCGATAAGGACTCTACGATAAGATCCTACGATAAGCATCCTAATTCGATAAGCAATCAGAACGGGCTTTTTTAGTAAGATTGTGATCAAAACTTCAAATGGCTATAACTTTTGAACCAGAATCCGCTTTTCAGTTAACTATCCATCAAAACGCACCGTGAGAACGAGGAGATTGGCATCAATGAATTGGTCAACCTTCAAGTCCTAAAAATGCCCTCAAAAGAAGTTGCTATTGAGGTTTTAAGTTTTAGAGCAAATTTCACTACAACAAATCAAGCTTAATCTTCATCAACATACAACTCCTTATCGCTGAATTGATCCTACATCAACTTTATCATATCATACCTTCATCAATGGCAACTCAACAAGACATTCATGCAGCCGGCTGAAAACCGCCCTCCTATGTTGGAAAAAGGTGGTTATCTTCAATGGAAAAGTCATATGCTTCGCTACATCAAGACCAAACCTAATGGAAAACTCATGATTAACTCCATTACGAATGGACCCTTCAAGCCTAGACAAACCTAGACCCTCGAACTCCGACGCCCCACCATCTTTTCATACTCAAACTGAATCGTAATATAATCAAGAGGATCGTAAGCAAATCGATGCGTATGACATGGCAATTCATATTGTCCAACCGGGTTTACCAAGAGACATATTTGCTGCGGTAGACAAATGTGAAACTGCTTGATATATGGGAACGTGTTGACTTAATTTTGTCATGGAACGTAAATTGGTCAACAAGACATGGAGAACAAGTCGCTAATCAATGTGGGAAAAGTTTACTTCAACTCCGTGAGAATCCATTGAATCCTACTATGGAAGGTTTTGTACTTTGATGAATGAGCTTATCGTAAACAAGTTGGCACCCGTAACTATCGCTCAAAACATCAAGTTCCTGAACAATCTTCCAGAAGAATGGGGACGATATGTCACTATTGTCAACCAAACAAAAGACTTACATCAGGTGAACTTTAATCAACTAAATGAAGTCAGGAAAGAAAGATTGGCAAAGAATCATGATCCATTGGCTCTTATTGCAAAGACTCAACCTTCAGTGAATACACAACAACAAGCTTCATCATCTTCTAACAACAACAACTTGCAAAAGAATACATTCCACAACAACAAGTCATATCCTCAACAACAAACCTATCCACCGTAACAAATGTTACGGTGAACAAGGAATCACCGATCTTGAAATGGAACCCAAGAAGCTTTGTTACAAGTATTTTATTGGGTAAAGCATTCAGAGGTCGTTATTCCACACCAACTAACAACAACCAAAGGATTTCATCAAACACTCGAATGTGAAAATTGTCACCGGTGTGAGTATGGGTAATCAAGGACAAATGGTTGAGTTATTGAATCAGCAGGATATGCTACCGATTTCGCATGGGTAATCGCGCCAGTTCAATCGTGGTAATCATTGGGTCGGGAATGTTGGGAATGAGCAAAGGTAATCAATGGGAATATTGCGTACTCTAGTTGGGAATTATGGAAATGTGAATCGTGGTAATCGTTAAGTGTTATAACTGGCAAGGAGTGGGTCACATGGCACGAAATGTCCCCACTAAGCCACACAAGAAGAATGTCGAATCTTCGAAAGCTATGGCTTAGTACGTAAGCAAGAAGCAGGATGCAGCTTTGAGTGTTGAGGAAAATGATTTTTTCGCCATCGTGGATGATTTGGAAGACCTCGAGGAAATCAATGCAACCGCATCTTCATGGCAAATCTTCAGAGGCAAGTAATCGACACCTCGACGCACCTCCCGTCTATGACGCCAACGCAGATTCCGAGGTACCAATCATTGATCCATGCTATAACAATGTCATATTTGATGTGTTTACTATGACGAAAGATTTCAGGACGCCAAAGACCTACTTATGATACATACACCGACAATCCCAGTTGTAGCAATACTAACTCAAACTCCGTGTGGATCCTAGTGGAGGTGTGGTCACAAAATATGAGACCGATGAGGAAACACATGCTTATTTTGAATCATTAATCAATAACTGTGGCATTGAAATTGAGAAAGTTAGTAGGTCAATCGCAGTTAAGGTCGCGAATGTTAAATTGACCACTAAGCTTGAGAGTTACAAAGAGAACGCCAGAGCCTATGAATTTCATACAAACAAAATATCAAAATTAGAAATTGGTTACCGAGATTCTGCTTTTAAGAGAAAACAATTGCAAATCAAGTATGATACACTTGATGTGAATCAACTTGAAAAATAAAATCTTTAAACAAGGAAATTTCAACTAAATGACCAACTTTCTAAACAAAAACACCGCTTCTCGATCTTGAAAAAGAGAAGAAAGTATTGATTATCGATTTTTCAAAAACGAGAAGATTCTCTTCTTGATGAAATTCGATAAAATGAAACTATCAAAAAATTTGATAATTTACTTCTTACAACGGGTCATTCCGCTAAAACAAACAAGATGCTTTCTAATCAAGTAACCGATTTTCATACTACACATAAAATGGCTCTTGGTAACTCACCTCCTTGTTTCCTCAAGAAAGCTCGAAATCTCGAATGTGTTAAACAATGGAAAACCTTTGCATGAACCCATAATTGTGCATGATTCTCTTGAAACATTGGAACTATCTAAGGAGAGTAGATCAAAAATGAAACAAAAACATCCGGAAATCAAACCAATTGATTATAACAAATGGAACAAAATTAATGGTATTTCGTTTGTTTCACATAAAGAACAATCAAAGCTTTCCATCACACCGCCAAAACCAGCTTGTAACTCCCAGTAGTTGTCTCCAAAATCCCTTTTCAAAATCGAACAAATGTCTTCAAACAATCCTTTTAACACAAGTGATGCGCGAAGTATTTTAGAAAATGTTAAAACTAGAATTGGGAGACTTCAAGAGACCTGTTAAAACTAAAACCATATTACAACCAAACATCCGTTTAATAGTTTTGATATTGAACAAAAAGTTTTTGAAACTAAATTGCCCCTCCACCATAACATCAACTCTGGGTAATTCATTTTGAACAAGCCTTTTGAAAGAAACAAATGACTTTGTCAAGGACCATAAGTCCTCGTAAAGCAAGCTAATGAAAGTGTTGAACAATCAAAGTTTTGGAAAATTTAAATGATTCTCTTCAAGATGTTCGATCATTTGATATTATGTCCATCATTTTGCAAACATATTCTGTTGAAGATCATGAAAGACTCCACGAGACCTCCTCAAATTGTTTCAAAATATGAAAAAGCTCTTGAAAAACTTGAAAAGAAAATGTGTCATATTTTAAACAACTTGATCGAAAAACCGAGGAATGCAAATATGACAAACTGTCGTGATGAGCTGCGTTTACAATGACATGAAATTTAAAAATGATCTTTTGAGGGCTCACAAATTGAAAGTCAAAAAGGAAAGGCAAAGTGGATACATGATTAAAAACCATTGACTGCGGAGAAAGCAAATGTTCCCAAACCGGTTTCCAAACCAAAATGTCTCTGCTTCTATGCCTCCTCCAAAAGTCAATGAGAAAAATGTTTCATCAAAACCAACCACTCCACCGCCCTACCTAAACAAAATGTTAATAAAGGAAAAGCGGTTATCGAGAAACCAAAAGTTTTAGCACCTGGCCTTTTAAGATGAGTACCACTAATGCGTCAGCTCCACATCCAAAACATATGGAACAAATGACATAAGTTTAGAAAAGCACTCTAAAGAGACTAGGAAAGCTGAAACCACCTCCCTTGATAAAAATGTGAATCCTAATGCGTGAGCCTTACCTTCTACAGGACTAGAAAGCACCTCTAGGAGCAGCAGACTAAAGCCTAAGAGCAATACAAGGAACAATAGAGTCTCGACCGCCTCTAGGAGTAGTAGCTTGAATAAAGAGAAGAAAGTAGAAGAACACCCTAGGAATTTACCGCTTGTGAATAAGAAAGACATTTCATCCAATGTACCTGAACCTATGAAACTTGCTAAGTCTAATGCATGTGTTGAATCTCTTTGTTTAACTTGCAAGAAATCTTTAATTAATGTTCAAGATGATTGTGTTTCTAAGAATGTGAATGATAAGCCTGCGTTAAGAACGCTCCAAAAAGATCTTACGCTAAACAAGTAGGAAGACTAGTTGCAAAACTTAGGCTTTTCACTACTGATAAGAACCATAGTGTTTACTTTAGGGATGATATTTGGAAACCTACGTAGAACTTTCACACCTGAATGGTAAAATGAGTGATAAACCGTAACTCCTCAGAAAACCTCTTGAGTGTGATAAGTGTGATTTTACCTCTAACCCAAAGGAACCAAAATCAAAACGGTTTCCAAAATATTCTTTTTCTCTCAAGTATCGGGAGGTTATCAAATTTGTCTTTGGATCGCCGACTCGGGTTGCTCCAAGCACATGACCGAATCTGCCACATCAATTTCATTCGAAATTCATGGAACCGTGACGCTTGGAAATGATCATGTAGCAGCTATCATGGGTTATGGAGATCTACCTTTGGAAATTATTTGATCACTCGGGTTTACTATGTCGAAGGGTTGGGACACAATTTGTTTTCACGGCAGCTGCGGATGCATTTAGAGGTTGCTTTTAGGAAAAATGCTTGCTTCGTTAGAAACTTGATGGCACTCGATCTCTTAACCGGGACTCGTGATACAAACTTGTATGCTATCGACATCAATCAAATGGCCTCTTCATCACCAATATGTCTTATGACACGAGCATCCGAACACAGTCCCCGTTGTGGCATAGAAGAATATCCCATCTCAATTTTGACACCATCAACAAACTTGCCAAAGACAACATCGTCAACGGACTTCCAAAGTTCAAATACACCAAGGATCACTTATGTCCATCATGCTTAACAAGGAAAAGCAAAAGAGCATCATATAAACCCAAATCCGCACCTAGTTCGGAAGCAAAGTTGCATATGTTGCACATGGACTTATGTGGCCCAATGAGAGTTGAAAGCATTAATGGGAAAAAGTATATTCTTGTTATCGCCGATGATTATTCAAGATATACATGGGTTAAGTTTCTGAGATCAAAAGATCTAAGCACCGTGCATCATCATCACCTTCAAACGATTCAAGTACTTCTTCAAACTCAAAGTAAGGGTTGTAAGAATGCACAACGCACGTAATTCACAAATCGAGTTAAGAGCTTATTTTGAAGATGTTGGAATTACACATCGCATACATCGCTGTTAGAACTCCACAGCAGAATGGGGTAGTTGAAAGAAGAAATAGAACTCTTGTGGAAGCCGCTCGCACAATGCTAATTTATTCTAGTGCACCGCTATGGGTATGTTGTTGCTAACGCTTGTTTCACTCAACCGATCCCTATCATCCAAGATTCAATAAAACCCCATATGAGCTTGTGAACAATGAAAACCGATACTCTTACTTTCACGTGTTTGGCGCTTTGTGCTATCCTACCTAATGACAGAGAAGATCTAGGTAAACTGAAAGCTAAAGGTGATATTGGAATCTTCATTGGATATTCGTGATAACTCGAGGGCATTCGTGGTGTATAACAAAGAACTAGGAGGATCATGGAGACGATGAATGTGAAATTTGATGAACTTTCACATATGGCTTCCGAGACTCGCTTTAGAACCCGCACTAAACCGCAGACTTCTCGACACATCAGCTCAGACTGTACTCAAAGAGCTCAATCAACTTCGAATGACAATCCTAAAGAACAAGAATGGGAGAATTTCTTCGAGTTAATGTTCGATGAATACTATGGTGGAACTTGGACAAATGCATCAAACCATCATTCCATTCACCCGCCAAAATCATCCACCACCACCAATGAAGATGCATCTACAACGGTTAAAACCAATGCACCAACTCCATCTACATCATCTACATCTATCATCTACTACAGCTTATTGCACCCGCTCTACCAGCAGCTTGATGAGCAAAACCAAAACCCTAAACGATGCAACGTTAGATGAAGACTTATTTGAAAACCCGCTTGCTACGGAATCACCGAATCATCCTTAAGCTTACGAGAACCATCTAACTCGCATACGTATAACCAACGGTATCCTTCTACTCCGAAGTGGACAAAAGACCACCCAATTGAACAAGTTATTGGTGAACCTTCAAGGCCAATTCGGACGAGACGCCAACTTGCCACCACTATGTGCATTTACCTTTGCTCCATTAGCAATATTGAACCAAAGAACATTCGTGAGGCAATGGCAGATCCCGCATGGATAGAAGCAATGCAGAAGGAACTTCTCCAATACCGTCTTCATGACTCTTGGGAAATGGTTCCAAGACCAATTGACATTCAAGGCCATTGATCTCAAAATGGTTATGGAAGAACAAAAGGGATGAAGAGATGACTGTAATTCGAACAAAGCTCGCTTTGTGGCCAAAGGATGCATAAGAGGAAGGGATAGACTTTGAAGAGTCATTCGTACGGTAGCTAGACTTGAAGGGCCAGATATTCTTAGCCTATGCCGCCACAAAAACATCACGGCTTATCGATGGACATTAAGACCAAGGTTTTGAATGGAACTCAAAGAAGAAGTATGCGAGTCACCGTAAGGCTTCATCGACTTGGAACATCCAGACTACGCCTACAAACTCAAAAAGGCAATCTATGGTTTGAAACAAGCTCGAGAGCGGTATGACGAATCTTCCTCTTCCTTATCCAAAACAATATCACCAAAGGAACAGTTGATCCTACCTTGTTTACACAAAAATGCAAAACGACATTTTGATTGTTCAGATTTATGTGGACGACATCATCTTTGGGTCCACTAATCCGAATCTTTCAAAACATTTTGAAAATCTCATGAAAAGCAAATTTGAAATGTCCATGATGGGGAACTAAAATTCTTTCTTGGTTTACAAATACATCAATCCCCTCGTGGAATTTTTATAAATCAAGCTAAATACACAAATGAGATTTTGAAAAATCATGGTATGGATAATTGTGACTCGGTCGGAACACCAATGGTAACTTCACCAAAAATTGGAGCCGCTTTGTTTGGGAAACCTATTGATCCGAAGAAATATCGGAGCATGATTGGTTCTCTCATGTACCTTACTGCTAGTTGACCCGATATTCATTTTGCTGTTTGCTTATTAGCACGGTTTCGTGCAAAGCTCACTAATCAAGCACCTCAAAGAGGTTAAACGGGATCTTCGTACCTAAAGACATCCATTCACATGGGACTTT
>OU343216.1:81393315-81404128 GCA_910596185.1 Chrysanthemum makinoi
ACAAATCAAAGTCATTCGGAAAACTTCCGCACTCATTACCTACATCACTTACATTGTGAACATTGCCAATCCACTAGGGATATTGCAATAGAAATTAGGGAAGAAATGCGAGTCATACTCAACCTCATTCTTGAAATGCGAGTCATTTTTAAGAACAAGTCTTGTTTTTACTTTTACATGCTTGTATGTGGCATAAATACCACTACATTTTGTTGTTTTATTACAAGGCCTTGTTTACATACCTTGGCTCCCAATCTTGATTCTCATCAATCACAAGATTATTTATGCATGTTACTACTAACCCTTTCTTTGTAGGATTTGTTTTTTAATTTTTCTCACTTGACGCCCCAATATAGGGGAGCTACCGTCAAGGGGGAGTAAGCGATATGTGAACTATTTTTCCACATTTTGTTTCTTCGTTGGGTTAACTTTTTGTTTCGACAAAAAGGGGGAGAAGAAGTAAAACTTAGGCTTTCAAAACATACATCTAATCTTAACTTTTACTCATCATAACATTATGTTTTGTCATCAACAAAAAGGGGGAGATTGTTAATACAAATAAACCGTAAAAACGTTTACTAATATTGAGCGATCTCTTTGTGTTTTGTTGATAACAAATATAATGTTATCATAAGTAAAAATATAAGGATACATGTTATTTTTGTAAAGCATTTACATATAGTCATTTAATACAAATTGTTGTAATAAATCATTTGTTGTAATAGTTTATTAGGATGGGTAAAAATCACAACCCATGGAGCATATCCATAACCCATAGTATTGACCCATATCCATTTGACTAGATGCATTGCATCTATTAGATACATTGTATCTAATGAAATACCCATGGACCAACCCATAACCCATGACCCATGACCCATAACCAAAAAACCCATGGGCAAAGAGGAGCGTCCCACGGATCCCTGGTATTACCATAGAAGGATCCCTTAAGGGAGGGATCCGTGGGATCCGTGCTACAGTGGCAAGTTTTTGCCTATAAATAGAGAGCCATTTCTTCATTTCTCTTCACCCCTCTTCTTACTAATTCTCTCATATACTCTTACTCTTTTCTAACAAAAGATCACTTGATCTAGAGAGTTGTTCTTCTTTCTTCTATTGTGATTCTCATATAGGTCCTTCTCTAAGGCGAGATCACGAGCTTACTACAAGTCATCCAAGCAAGGGGTCCTTGATTGATTTGTTTCTCCACAAGATTTCTATAGGAAAGATCTTGTACTTGATATTTCACATAGTTGTTGTGTAATAGTCGTGTTTGTTTGGTCCTCCGTGTTACGGACTCGGTATTTAGCTTTGTACCGGAAAAAGGTATAAGCAACGTTGTGAAGGCTTCTCCGCCAAGTTGAAGGAGTTTGTTGACATAGTTCTTGAACTCTCGAGTAGGTGACTCGAGGAGTGGAGTAGGGCAAGGAAGGTGTCCTTGTAGCCGAACCACTATAAATCGGTTGTGTCATTTCTATCCCTTGATTTACTTTATTTAATTTCATTACTCTTAGATCTATACTTTATCTTCATCCATACGATTTCACATAACTTCAAATCTAAAGTTTTTAGAAACTAACATAAATTCGGCAAAAGTATTCAACCACCCCTTCTAGTTTTCCACATAGTGTTGGGAATAATTCGTTACCACGGATAGTTGTGGTTTACATTGCTTGGATTAACACTAGCAGTGGAAACGTATTCCCACTGCCAGTATATTGTTACCACTGCTATCAGTTTATGATAAGGTTAACGCGTCTAGATAAGTATAGAATAGATCTTGTGTATATTCTATTATGTTAGCTTTATACTTATCTTGTAAAGGACTCCTTGTGGTATAAAAGGAGATCCTAGGTCATTGTCTTAGGTACTTGTTAATTACCTACATATTACTCACAAGAGCTTCAAGGTGTAACCCTAGTGATAAGCTAAGATCACTCGTATTATTCATCAATAATATTGGAGCTTATGTTTTGTGTTTAATCTGTGTTTACATACTATACATCATACAATCCATCTTCTAAGTATTACTAAGTAAATTCCGCGTGCTTAATAATATCATACAAAATACCATTGACACAAGGAGTGTGTCTAGATCCATCAAGTGGTTTCAGAGCGCAGGTTCTGATATTTTGTTTTAGAAGATCCAAGGAATTAGCTTAACTCACTCACTTCATTCAATGGAGATGGAAAACAACCAATCAAACTCTTCTACACCAAGGCTACCAAAGCTCAAACTTAATGAGTTTGAGATGTGGAGGATACTGATTGAGCAATACTTCCTCATACAGGACTATGCTCTATGGGAGATCATTCAAACTGGTGATTCTTTCATGCCTGGGACATAGTACTGTGAAGGTTGGTGAAACAGATGTTTGTTAAGTGTCTGTGCCTGAATCTCGTATTGAAAAGCTTGTAGGAAAAATGATCTTAAGGCTAGAAGTTTGTGCTAATAGACTCTTCCTAGAGACAAATCATTGCATTTAGCACGCACAAGACTGTAAAGAACTGTTTGAAGACATTTGCTCAGTGTTTTGGTTGTAATGATGCTCAAAGAAGACACAAAAGACATTGTTGAAGCAAGTTATGAAAACTTCTCTGCTTCAAGAAATGACTCACTTGATAGCATTTTTACCAACTTCAGGAAGATGTTCACAATGACTGTGTTTGGCATTGAGGTAGAAAGGAAGACCTCAATTTGAAGGTTCTAAGAAGTTGCCTTCAGAGTTTTCAAAATAATGTACTGTCTGGGAAAACAAATTAGATATAGAAACAATGAAGCTCAATGACCTTTACAACAACTTCAAACTAATTGAGAAAAGGTTGAAGAAGGTAGGGAAACTTGGCACAAGCTCTAGTAGTTTGGAATTGTTGTCAACCTTTGTTGACAGTGATGATTCTGAAGATGACAGTGATGATGAAGTTGCCATTGCTGGTTCTAAAGTTTCCACTGGAAATGTGAATGTTACCACTGCATGTTCAAAGAAGAAGGTTTCCAGTACTGGAGACTCTACCTTTTATGCTTTTATATCCACACAAGTTGATGGCTCTGTCTTAACTCATGAAGACATAGAGAAAATTGATGAAGATGACTTGGAGGATATGGATATTAAATGGCAGATAGCTCTTCTTAGCATGAGGGCTAGGAAATTCTATAAGAAGACTGGCAAGCCTATTCATATCAATGGGAGTGAAACTGCAGGTTTTGATAAGAAGAAAGTGGAGTGCTTTAACTGCCACAAGTTTGGACATTTTGCTAGAGAATGTAGAAGACCAAAGACCAAGGATAACAAGTCTACTTGGTACAAGCAAAAGAAGGAACCAACTGTGGAAGAACCAAAGGCAATGTTGGCTATTGATGGTGTGAGCTATGATTGGAGTTTCATGGCTGATGAATAAGAAGAAGAACATTCTGATGCTGCTCTTATTGCTACTGAATTTGCTCTCATGGCTTTCTCTGACCATGAGGTACAAAACTTTGATAGTTGTTCTAAAACATGTAGGGCTGCTAAAAGAATTGAAAGGCTTAATGATTTATATTCTAATAAAAGACAAGAGTTGTATACTGCTAATTATACTGTGTCTAACCTTAGGAGAGCTTAAGCTGTATTAGAAAAACAAATAGAGCACTATCAAGCTAATGAGTCAAAATATAATGATGATATGATTCTTCTTAGAAGAGAGGTAGAACATACAACTGCTGTGAATGAAGCATACCAAAAAGAGCTTGAAAACTTCAAGAAAAATGAAAATGTTAACTTAACTTTAGACACATGTTATCATCAGTCTAAGTCAATTGATAAAATTTGGAATGCTCAAGTATATAATAAAGATAAGTTTGGTATGGGTTATAATACAGTGCCTCCACCACTAAGAGGTGTTCCATCACCTCCAGGTATAGATTTAGCTCATACAGGACTAGAAGAGTTTAAGGATCTTGAAAGAGAATATGGTCCTTTAAAGGACACAACTGTAAAAAATGAGAATGAGGTTAAGTAAGATAATAATGTTTTTGAGAGTGCTAGTGACTCATCTGTTGTTGATGAGAATGTTAAAAAGAATGAAGAGGCTTCTATCCCAAAAGTTGTTAATACTGTTACAGAGGAACCTAGGAAACGAGTTAACAAACCTAGACCAACTGTAAGGTATGCTGAGATGTATACGAACAAGCCTACAGCTCATAGGGGTAACCAGAGGAGTTGGAATCATGTTAAATCTCAACAACTAGGTAGTGATTTTGTAATGTACAATAAGGCATGCTATATCTGTGGTAGTTTTGATCATTTACATGCTTATTGTGACTATCAGGTTGGGAGAAGGGAAGTCCATGGGAATAAAAGGGTGGAGACTAACAGGTTTCAACATAATATACACCCTAATTCACATTGCAAAATGATCCCAAGAGCAGTTCAAGTTAGAAGTGGACTCAAAAATTTTGCCACTACAAAAACTGTTAACAATACTCACCCTAAGTCACCTGTTAAAAGTGCAACCTCCAAAACAACTTTTGCAAAATCTGCACAAACAGGGAAAAGAACCTTTCAAGCTAAAAAGGTCAATTATAACCAACAGTGGGTGCCTAAAAAGAAACCAGCAGTTACCACTGCTCATTCAAAAGTTACCACTGCAAGGGTTGTAAACAAGAAAAGAGGGGACATGGGCAATGCTGTAAAGGCCTCAGCACGTTGGGAATGGAAACTAAAGGAAATACCTCTACCACCAATCCCAATGGTGTATCAATGACCTTTGATAGATTTAACTATATTGATACACGAGGCAGATCCAAGTCAATCATGGCTTGGGTCCCCAAAAGAAACTAACTCTTTACTCTTATGTTCAGGAACATCCAAGGACAAAAAGATCAGATCAAGGATATACAAATAGTGGATGTTCAAGGCACATGACTGACAACAAGTCCTATCTTTCTGATTTTGAGCATTATGATGGACAGTATGTCAGCTTTAGAGGTGGAGTAAGTTGTAATGCAAAATGTGAACAATATGTATGATGCAGGAACACTTATGGTAAAGGAAAACATGGATTATTATTATTTCACAAGACTGCATACTAAGTGCAGCAGTTACATCCATGGAATACTAATTGCATGCATCATTACATCAACTGGTAACCAACTACCAACTACCTACCCCAAGCATAAGCTTCACAACCTATCACAACCTTACTACATCTGACAACCATTCACCTCCTATGGTTTCTTTGGGAAGCCCTACTTTGGCATCACTTTAGGAGCTCCACGCATGTTAATCCACTCGTACACTCTAGGGCTTGCTAATCCCATCACCACTATCCCAGTAGGTGGTGAGGATGATGAAGCACTGGCTGATGGTGGTTCTGATTGCAATGGTAGAAAAGGTGATGGTTGGAGCTCTTCAGGAGTAGCTATTGCTGTAAGAGGGGGAACACTCAGGACTCTTCCAGAGGTCTCATCATCTGTATCTACATATGGCGATACATAGGAGCTGATCTCTGAGCTATCTTCCTTGATTAATGCATCCTGAGGCTCTGGTTGTAGTGATGAAGGACCAGCAGAAAAAGGATTTGAAAGAACAATTGAATGTTTTCTCTTCCTTGATACAACCTTCTCATACTCTTCTTTTTCAACTCTCCCAAGGTTTTTCATAACAAAGTCATCCCATGAACTATCAAATGAACTGCTAGAAGAAAGATTGATTGGACTAGATTGACTCATGGTGTTGTTGGAGAAATGATCTTTGAGAGTGAAATTTTTGGAGTATGTGATTTGAGTGGTTTGTGTTAAAAGGTTTGTTTAATATATGTTAAGTTGGATTCAAAAAGTTAATGAGGGGAAGGTGTAAGTGGTTGAGAAGTAAATTGGAGTCCTGTGGCCTTGGAAAGTGTATCAATGCTTATGAGTTGACTTAATTGAGTATAGCCACTGCTATGTTCATTCGTTTAAATATACTATCCATTGCCAAAACTCAACAGTGATTCCAGTGTTTGGTTTATGTTTGTGATTTGCAGATTTGAAGGATTCTTTGTTTACATTGAATGGTTACTTTTTGGTGTTTGACTTTCTACTTGTCAATTGATGTTTATGCAGAAATTATCTTTACAGTGGGAACTATATTGCAACCAGTGGTAACAAGCTTGCTTTTACAGTGGAAAAAGGAAAGTAAAGGAACTTTATTTATTTTATCAAACATGATTCATTACAACCATAGTGAAAGTACTTCTTATCATCAAAACACAAAAGACTACATCCTAGCACATCCTACATCTAACTTCAACTACTCCATTGGCTTCTTGCCTTTGCCCACATAGTTATGCTTGTTTTTTTGAGTCCTCTTTCTTTTGTTCTCAAAAGTGGATTGCATTCTTGGACATGGAAGACCAAGAACTTGTGGAGGAGGTTTTGGTAGCATTGCAGACTTTGTTGGGATGGATATCTGCTTCATATTGGAGATAGTTGTTTCCAGTGCTATTGAAAGTGCTTTTGGCAAATCTTTGGCCTTGGAATAGGTTTCATCATTCTCCTCAACATCATCTGATGAGCTGGAGTAAAACTCAAGTGATGGTACAGGTTTTGCAGTTGGTACACACTTAGTAGTTTCTTTGGTATACTTTTTGGAAGAAGTGCCAGCCCCTGGTGGAAAGTATCCAAACCATCCTGATGTCTCTGAGGATGTCTCTGACTCGATTACATACTCTTCTTCTGAATCAGAAGAGATGTTGATGGTGTTGGAAGGATTGCTCATGATTATGTTTTTGGGGATATTGTGTTTGAATGTGTATTGATGAAGTTTACCTAAAGTCAAGCCTCCTTATATAGACAAAGTCGGTTGAAAGGGTTAATTAATGAGTATATTTACTTTTTCCTAATTTGGTAGGTTAAGGAGTAAATATAGATATTATTGGGTTGACTTTGGAAGATATTTTACTTGGATAATGGTTTGGTTAAAGGTAATGTTGGTTAATAACAAGTTGGTTGTTTCTGTGTTAACCAAGCTTTGTTGGGTGTTGAATTTAAAAGGTGTATATCTGACATACACAAAAAATGGTTATTGATTCACCATGTCTTACACACATAAGAATCAACTAGTCCAGAGCAAACGGCTACTGGTAAAGACTTGTCAAATCCGTTTATGGTTGATAGTTTGCCAATAACTATATGGTTATCAACTCACCATATTCTTTATGATTAAGAGTTGGCTAGTCCATAGCAAACGGCTCATGGTAAAGACATATCAAATCCGTTGATAGCTTGTAGTTTGCTAAAAACTATGATAAGAGCAATTTAGTTTTCAAATGATTTTATTCACCACTGCTTTTTGAAATTTTTGTGAAAAATTACCACTGCTAGTTCACAGTTTCCACTGACAGTGTTATTTTACCACTGTTGTTCTAGCTATTACAAATGATTGTGTCAGTAACTTATTTTTTACTAGCCGTTGAAAGTAACCACGGTTTGTCATATATATAGGGTTAAAATATTAAGGAAATTATCTTCTTTCCATATTATGATAAATACTTTGTGAAGATAATTTTACTTGCGCAATACTTCTAAACCCTAACCCTATATATCTTTCTCTCTCAATTGGCTAGTTATTCTTTCAATTCTTACTGACATAATATTGTTTTTCATCAAAAGTTTCTATGGCATCTTTAAACTTTGCAGATGAGCACAACCTAGTGGCCTACCTACAAAAGTCTAATGAGAAGAGTGGCCCTGTTTATCATCAAATTGTGGAATTTATACATACCACACATATAAGGTATGCTTTGCTTTTAAAACCCACAATTTATATCTCTCAAATCAAACGGTTTTGGACTTCTGCTAAGTCAATAACACTTGAGATTGGAGATACACATGAAACAGTGGATGCTCTACGAGTCACTATGGATGGGGTAACTATTGATGTTACTGAGGTATCCTTGAGGAGAGTACTCCAATTGGGTGATCTCAATGGTCTCATCACATTACCTATGCCTGAAATTCATGATACTTTATCATCCATGGGGTATGATACCACTGATAAAAAGGCTACTTTCAAAAAGAGTGGTTTTTGTCCCCAATGGAGATTTTTAATTCATACTCTGTTGCATTGTCTCAGTCCAAAGAAAACATCTTATGAGCAATTTAGTTCAACCATGGCTTATCCTTTGGTTTGTCTAGTCACTGATAAGATTTTAACTGGTCAAACTATATTTTTACAAGTATGAAAGGCAATGTACAGAGTAAAACAAAGTTTTTAATGTATCCAAGGTTTGTGCAAGCAGTGCTAAATGAGTTTCAACTGCAACCCCATACTAATGTTTATAAAATCAGTTGCCTTAAGCCTAAAGCTTTTCAAAATTTGAACAAAGATGGCAATATGATTTTTACACCTCTCCTTCCACAAATGCTTGCTAAGATCACAACTGAACAAAACACACCCATAATTAATGTTCCAAACATTGATTATGTTCCACCAGTTTCAAACATCTATGAGAGAAGGTCTAAACAGCCAACTCCTCTCATGACAACACAACAAGTTTCTGAACCTTATGGTTTAGGAACAAGCAGTGGTGGTTCTAGAATTCCACCTAGTCCAACTAGGGAAGAATCTGAACCTTTGCCCCATGATTCACCTCTCCCAACAGGTAACACAGTTGGAAGTGATGAGGGCAGTGGGAACCAATTGGAATTGATGGTTTTGTGTACAAAGTTAGTCAAGCAGGTTGAATCTCTACAGAAGGATTTGGCACATGTCAAGAAGCAGCATGCCAAGGATGTTAAACACTTAAAGGAAGAGATTCAGACCATAAAGGAGGAGGTGTATGGGTTGAAAAAGCACAAGAAGACTACAAAGTTGGTGATTTCATCTTCATCTTCACTTACTGATGGTGATTCAGCTGATCATGATTTGGGAAATTCTCCCAAACAGGGGAGGAAAACAGGTGCTGACACTGAGGGGAGGAAAATTGTTTTTGAAGATGAAGGAGATACAAGTAAAGGAGCAAAGGAAACTGATACTCATGGAGAGCAAATTGAAGATCAAGACATTTTCTGTACTGCAACTAATTTTACCACTGATTTCATTTCTACTGCTTAGCCAAATATTGCCACTGCTGGCGGAGCCAAATAGCGCTGCAGAGTGAAGAATTTGATAAAGCAAGAAGAAAAGACTAAAGAATAAGCAATTATGGAAAGTGTAAGTGTAAGAAATTTGGAAGAAAGATTTAAAAAGAAACAACAACCATGCAAGTTGCTGCTTGATAAATTCTTTGAAAGGTTTAATATGAAGAAGAAGTTGCTAAAAGAAGAAGCTTGAAGGAAATGGAAGTTGCAAGCTTTTTGGAGACTAAAAGATTGAATAGAATGGAAGATTTTGTTGAAGATCCATTTTCAATTGTTCAACCTACAATTCTCAAAGAGAAGACTCCAGAGTTTAGTTATGTTCCTCGAAGATGATATTGAGTTCTTGATTGCTAATAATCTAATGATCAGAAAAGGCAATTGACTTGGTAGCTGATGCATCCTTAACTGGAAAACGAAAGAGCGCTAAGTTGAAGGATTTCATTCAAATGAAGAACAATCAAGCACTTGAACATGTGATTAAATACATTCAAAAATGGCCAGAAGAAATCAAGCGTCAGAACAACCAACCAAAGCACAAATTCTTTCATATATGAAGACTTATTTTGTCATGTATGAAAGGTGGTTGGAAGAAAGCATCAATTCAAAGGAATGGCATTTGATGATCAGGTTGAAAAGGCTTACTACTGAGAGTTCAAAAACAAGATAAAGATTTTACTCCAATGGGCTCATGAAGAAAGAAGCGAAAGTTTCCTGAATTGAAGAGAAAGGCCAAAGAATGTGATTCTCAAACTGTTAAGAAGACTAAGATTCTCTGAAGAAAAAGAAATTCCTACTGAGAAATTCACTAAAGAACAATTGACTGGAATGATTGTGATTATAGAAGAATATTTTTATCCATAACCACTGCAAGTTCGACATCCTATTATTGATTGGGAAGTTTACACTGCTAGCAATTTTGCTCTAACATGGAGATGCACAAGGTTAGGTGGTGAAACTTCATCATTCATTCAATTTGAAGATCTTATAAAAGCTTTGTGAGAGATGACCTTGATACATTATGGAGGTTAGTTCAAGAAAGTTTAATGCTCAAGATCTCAAAGATACAAAGGAGATGGATTGTGGATTATCTTAGAGGCTTTATGAACCTAATGTTGATGATGATTTCTGGAAGTTCTCATGTCCATGTTCTAGTAATAAATGGTTTTACTATGATTCATGTGAAGTTCATCATGTCTCTACATCAAATGGAGTAGATGCATTTATGCTTGCTGAGAAAGAATATCCAATCAGAGCTAGAACTCTCACTGTGATGTTATGTACCACAATAAAAGTTCATGAAGACAATGAGAAAGTCAGAGTATTGTTACATAGACTTCAAGATCAATGTTCAAGAGCCATACAGAAGTTAAGGAAGAAGTGAAGTGTTTGGTTGAATTCCCTAAATCCTTAAAGATAATGAAGACTGAAGAAACATATTGATTTGCAAAGAAATTATAAGTTTAGGGGAGGATTGTTGGGAATAATTTGTTACCACGGATAGTTGTGGTTTACACTGCTCGGATTAACACTAGATGTAGCGTATTCCCACTGCCGATACATTATTACCCTGCTATCAGTTTATGATTAACGCGTCTAGATAAGTATAGAATAGATCTTGTATATATTCTATAATGTTAACTTTATACTTATCTTGTAAAGGACTCCTTGTTGTATAAAAGGAGGTCCTAGGTCATTTTTAGATACTCGTCTAAT
>OU343216.1:81404228-81471849 GCA_910596185.1 Chrysanthemum makinoi
TCACTATGCAAAACATATAGCCTTTCTTTTCCTATTTAAGAGGGTCTATCACTATGCAAAACATATAACCTTACTTTTCATAACTTGTAATAAAGAAGGAAGAAAACACAATGTCTAGACGCCCTAAGTGTGATCAGCTTAGAGCAGAAGCCAATTCGAATAACTGGTCTGAGATGCTAGTGTTGTACTGTCGCCAAGCTGCAGTCGGACATTCAAATGTCACAACAAATGAATATCCTACGCGCTAGCTTGGTGAGTGTTACTCGTGAGAGGCTTACTTTTATTCAAGAGTTAGAAACAGTTGGGAACATTTATGCCGTAAAACTGCAGAATATCTAAGAGAAATTCATGCAAGAGATGAAGAAAAGCTCATGCAAATGCGATTTTGGCAAATGGATTGGAGCTAAATTTTCGCAATCATGATGTGTTCATTCAGAAACTTATGGGCTTAATGGATTGGTAAGTGTGTTTGCATAGCTAGGGGAAGCTGTTGTTGGTCATGATGTCTTGTTTATGCTGTGTTAGGAACATGTTTTATTATCAAGTGTAGGTCATTTCATTTGTAATAGGTCATTAATAATTATGGTTTATAAATGTTTGTAATTAGTTTCTCAGCTCATGTAGTAAGCTCATGAGCTGTGATAGAAGGTTCTTCTAGAACCAAGGGGAAACACCCCTACTTATGTAAACACTATAAATACCCCTCCCTAGAGGGAGAAGGTTGTTGGTTCTAATTGCAATTATCAAGTTTTCTCGACAATCAACTTTGATTGTCTCCTTGACATAGATGAACAAATTCGTCAAGTTTCTCATGATATAACTTTCTCTCTCTAGAAATACATATTGTTGTGATAATATGGTGACCTAACAAGTGGTATCAAGAGCCAAGGGATAGTTTAGGTTAATATTGATTAGATTTAATAGAAATCCGTACTTAAAAACGTGTTTTAGATTGAAATTTATGGACTTTTGGATCTGAATACGTGTTTCTGCAATGAGTTTCACGATTTCTATGAGTTTAATGAGTTTTGGCGAGTTTGGCGAAGTTAGCCATGAATTCTGCAAGAGTTTCTCATGAGTTTCTGCGAGTTCTCTTTGCAGTTTTGGCGAGTTCAATTTTGACTTGAATTTCTGAGTTTGCAGTTTTGGCGAGTTTGTTGACATCTTGAAGTTTCTGCTTGAATTCTCTGCGAGTTTGCAGAGTTGGCGAGTTTCTGCGAATTTCTGCGAGTTTGCAATGAGTTGGCGTCTTTAGAGTCAAGGAGCCGGTCTTGAATTTCGCGAGTTTGCGTGCAGTTGGCTTAGCGTTTCGAGGTTTAGTCTAATTCTGAAGTTTGTGAGTTGGCCTGTTTGCAATTTCTCATGAGTTTGCGTTTGGCCATGAGTTTCTTCTGCGAAGTTTGCTTACTGGCAAGTTTCTTTTCTGCAAGTTTCTGTCTCATGAGTTTCTTGCTAGCAAGTTTGGATTTTTGCAAGTTTGGTTTTTCTTCTACTCATCTACTTAAGTCTAAACAACCTCAACCTTAATTATCCTTAACGATCAACATCACTTCACAAATATGTCTCAACCACCATCATCCAACTATTTTCCTTACACTCATAATCAACAACAACAACAACAACTAAGTCCATAACATCAACAATGGAATCTACAACAAGCAATTTATCAACAACAATTTAATCAACAATATACTCCAAACCATCCTCAACAAGGACCACAACGAACGTCAATGGTTCCACAAATCCCTCAACAACAAACTTGGTTCTCTCAAATGTGCGAAGCACAAGTCAAGAATCGATTCATGAAGCTGGTTCGGATACTCGTCCTCCAATGCTTACACCAGACAATTATGTGCAATGGTCAAGTCGATTTCTAAGGTATATGGAACTCAAGAAACCTCATGGTAAGTATCTAAAGAAGGTGATATTAGAAGGACCGTTTCAAATGCCAACTGAAATCGTTCCCGAGATCCTACAAATGTTCCACCGAGACCCAATACTATCACAATTGTTCCACTTAGTCGTTTAACACCAGAACAACTACTTCATCTTGAAGCCGATGAGCTTGCTATGCAACAAATACTTTTTGGAATTCCTAATCCGATCTACAAAAGTATTGATGCACATATAACTGCAAAAGCTATGTGGGAACAAATTCATCTTTTAATGGAAGGCACTGAATTGAATAAGATCGACATGGAGTCTAAGTTATATCACATCTTTGATGTGTTTACCATTGAGCCCGGGGAATCACTTGAATCATATTATCATCGTTTCACAAATGTGGTCAATGATTTGCATCGACATAAGATTGATCTTCCAACAATTGTTATTAACACCAAGTTTCTGAACTCATTAGGACCGGATTGGCATAAGTATGTTACGTTTGTTCGACAAGTCAAGGATCTTCATGAAGTCAAGCATGGATTATTGTATGATTATCTAAAACATCATCAATATGAAGTTATCAAAGATAAAGAAGCTCGTGGCACACATGGTTTCCCTACACCACCCATTCTTGCCGATCAGATTGCTCTCATGGCACATGGTTATCCAACTCCTTACCCAAAGTCAAATCATATTTTCGATCAACAACAACGTCACTTTAGTTATGCTCCACCCACACCTTCTCATCAACTCACACCCAAAGGAGATTCTAACAATGCATACTCTGCTCAAATCAATGATGATCAAGTTGATGCCTTTGAAGCATTAAATCATGGAATGGCCTTTATTGCTAAAGCCTTCTCCAAGTTCTCTACTCAGTCAAACAATCGTCTTCGTTCATCATCAAATCCCAAAAGTCATGCTGTTATACAAGGTGGCAAAGTTGAGGTTCAAAACAGAACTAGTGGTCGTCGTATGATTACAAGTGGGTATTCTGGTAATTCCGGAATGGTCAAACATCAGCAGGAGGATCGGGTAATACTTTTAAGAGAAATGTTCAAGTTGTGGAAAGGGGGATTCACCGCTTCGGATCTACTATTCGCTTCTATAATTGCAAAAAGCAAGGACATCTTGCTAATGCTTGTCCTGAACCACGAACAAGAGGAGGAGATTACTATAAGCAAGTCATGCTGATGGCATACAAGGATGAAGCAGGAGGAGAACTCAGTGAAACTCAGCAAGGTTTTATGGCGATACTCTCGATGATGAATATGAAGATTTGGAAGCAAATCACATCATGCAAGAACATCACATCAGCCAGAGAATGGACCCAGCCTATGACACTGGACGGTCTATCTCAGGTACCTGACATGATATATGTCTCATAAATGCAATTGTGTCTGATTGCATCGATGAGCAGAATTTGTTCAACATGAATCATTATTTAATCATAATGAAGTTGATCAAATTAACCCCGTGGTTACATTTGATGACTTAAGTGATGATGAAAATAATGAGCATATTGAACAGAGTGAAGCAATTCATGGTCCGATTCCAGAATATCTGACTTCATTACTTCTGCCATTTCAAGCTCAAATTGCAAAATGTAATGAAATAAACCATAACCTTAGGGCTGAGATTACCTCCTTGACTGCTGAACTTGAGAGTTGTCGAAAACGGATAAATGATTTTGAAACAAAAACACCCGAGAAAAAGTTTAGAAAAATAGCGAACAAGATTTCTAAAATTGAACAAGAAAAAAGTCCTGAACTTCAAAAACATCGACAATCTTCAAACGGAACTTTCAAATACTAAAAAGATTTTTCAACAAGTCGGTCAAATTTTTCTGAATTCAAGAAGAAATCTAAGAAGCGCATTGATGATCAAATCGAGGAAATTCTTCGATTGGAAAGACGGTTAAAAGATTTTGGTAATGTTGTATATAAGATTGGCCACTCAGTAAAACAGATTGAAATGTCAACTTTACTTGAGTCGATGACTCAAAGCGTTTTGCTCTGGGTATAGTCACCCACGTTTTCTTCACACAACTCTCAAGGAAATGCCCAAATTGTATAGTGCTCAATGTCTTTTAGATCCAAGCATGCAACTTGTTGTATTTGATTGTGAGGAACAATGGGCACAAGATGATCGAAGTCGCTTAAACATGCGACAAAATGGAATTTTACCATATGATTACACAAGAGAAAATGCTTCTTACAAACTGAATGTCATTTCAACACCATCGTATAATCTTTCTGAAAAAACTGAGGCATCTTGTGTAGAAGGCCCGCTCACTGTTGCACAAATAAATGGTCCTTTACCGTCCTCTTGCAAAAGCAACTCATTGCCAAAAACTCCTAAATCTTGTTTAGTATTACGATACTTTCAAACGTTTATGGAAGATATTTCATTTTTAGAAACGACAATTGAGAAAAATTCTGAGTTAAAAGCATCTAATTTTCAATCTGCTTATGCAAGAGAGCAAAGACAAATGTTTCAAACCCAAATCTCACCTCATGTCGCACATTTGCGTCTGTGTGCAACACACTGGGAAAGGGAACTTCAACAAGAGGTGACTTCAATGATTGAAGCTTTTAACACACTTGAAAACTCAGTTTCACAAGAACAATGCAAAAACCAAGATCTTCAAAATGCCCTTGATCGATTGTTAGAAGATGCTCTTTCTGCTAATATTGCTTCTGTGGTTATATATTGTGAATTTGCTTCTGGGAATGAAAATGTGTTACCTGCTGAGAATCTCAATATGGTTCAAACGTTGGAAATGGACAATCAGATGTTAAGGCATGAAATTGCGAAATTAAAAGAGGAAAATGAAAAACTGTTTTCACAAAATGATGATGTCCAATCTAAACTTTCAATGGAGATTTCTGAACTTAAACGAAGACTTCAATGGTGTCAGTCTAAGACAATTGAATCTGAACTTGCTTTGCAAAATCACATGGAAAAGGTGTCTTTGGATCAGTTGCGAATTTCAAAAGTCGAATTTCTTGATGATGAAAATGCATCGTTAAAATGTCAAATTTTCAAATATGAACAAGAGATGGCACAAGTCAAACAGGAATATAAAACGATTTTTGATTCTCTTAAAACTGTTCGTTCTGAAGCTTCAAAAGAACTTGATCACCATGTTGAATACACTCGACAAATGTTGGGTGAACAAGGAAGATTAAATTCCATCATTCAGGATCAAAAACACATCATCATTGAGCTTAAAGAAAAGCTAGCTAAACAAGAATCTAGCAAGTCTAGTAACACAAAAGTGATTGCTCCTGGCATGTATATAATTGATAAACCTCAGGGAACTAATTTGCTTTCTTCCACTTCTACAGGAATAGTTGCGTCTACTAATGTTAGAAGATCCGAGCATAAGAGACACCAAGAAAATACTAGGATCTCGCAACATAGGAAGAGCACTCGTCCGACATCAGAAGTAGAAGTTCATCTTAGGAAATCGAATAAAAATCATGTTGCATCTGCTTTAGATTCAAATTTGGCAACTTGTAATTCTAATGTCAGTGTAACGAATGATAAGTCTGTAAACGTTTCAAACGTTAATGCTTCTTGTGTGTTTTGTCGTAAAAGTATGATGTCTGGTAATCATGATAAATGTGTTGCAAAATCTCTGTTAGCTCGTTCTAAGAAATCTATAATTGGCTCTCCCTCTAGGTCCTCACTAGTTGCAAAATCAAATTTAGGGAAGGTGCACAATGTAGTTTCTGAGAAATTTGTAGACACACCCATTGCTGCAAAAACATCTCCTAAGCAAGTGTACTCACCTAGTGACTTCACTAAGACCAAAGCGAAACATAATTGGTTATGGCAACAATTGTTGCAGCGTACCTCAAGTTTTAAATGGATTCCTAAATGTGCAAATGTGTGTAACACTAACATAATGGAACCCACTAACTCTTTGGGTTCCACTGCTTCTATCATACCACCCTCGTTGTCTTAGGTGTGTTGCAGGTGATTCAACTCGTTCTGTGGATTGTTGATAGCGGATGTACCCGACATATGACAAGAAATCTAAAGCTGTTAATAAACTTTTTTTCAAAGTTCATCGGTACTGTCAGATTCGGGAATGATCATTTTGCTGCAATAATGGGATATGGAGATTATGTCAATGGAAACATCGAGATCAGTCGGGTTTATTATGTTGAAGGTCTTGGACACAATCTTTTCTCTGTTGGACAATTCTGTGATGATGATTTGGAAGTTGCGTTTTGCTCCAAAACATGTTACGTACGTGACTTGGAAGGACATGATTTACTCACCGGCAATCGGAGCACAAATCTTTATACGATTCCTATGTCCGATATGATTGCATCTTCACCAATTTGTCTTCTCTCCAAAGCAACTTCGACTAAATCATGGTTATGGCACAAAAGGCTTTCTCATTTAAACTTCAAAACCATGACTGAACTTGCTCGTCATAAGTTAGTTGATGGTCTTCCAAGGTTCCGATACACCAAAGATCATTTATGTTCGGCTTGTGAACAAGGCAAGAGCAAGAGATCTAACTTTCCCTCAAAACCGGAACCAAGTTCTCAACATGTTCTTAACTTACTTCATATGGATTTATGTGGCCCTATGCGTGTACAAAGTGTGAATGGAAAACGTTACATTCTGGTTATTGTTGATGATTATTCACGATGGACTTGGGTCTATTTTCTCCGCACTAAAGATCAAGCTCCAACAATGATTATCACCTTTCTCACAAAGATTCAGGTTCAACTCAGAAACATGTCGCATTATAAGCAACGACAATGGAACTGAATTCAAAAATCAAACACTTCGTGCTTATTTTGAGAAAGTTGGAATCATACATCAAACCTCGATTGCCGTACTCTGAACAAAATGGTGTTGTTGAAAGACGAAACCGAACGTTAGTGGAGGCTGCTCGAACAATGTTGATTTTCTCACAATTACCGGATTTCTTGTGGGCTGAAGCTGTCTCAACTGCATGCTTTACTCAAAACCGTTCCATCATTCATACACGCCATAATAAAACTCCATATGAGATTGTTCACAACCGCAAACCAGATATCAGATATTTTCATGTTTTCGGTGCACTGTGCTATCCGAAAAATGATCGTGATGATATTGGTAAACTTCAGCCAAAAGCTGACATTGGAGTGTTCATTGGTTACTGTGAAAATTCGAAAGGATTTAAAATTTGGAATCGTCGAACTCGAAAAATGATGGAAACCGTTCATGTCAACTTTGATGAGCTTACAGAAATGGCTTCTAAGCAAAACCGCTTAGGACCCGCATCTAACCGTCTAAACTTTCCTTCTTCATCAGCTGTTCCACCCATGGAATTCACTCGTCAACAATTGGAAACATTGTTTGCTCCTCTGTTTGATGAGATTCATGAAAGTAGTGCTCCAGATGTATCGACTGTTTCCGCTGCACACCCTGATCATACTCCAATACCCGATACACCTGCTCCATTGCACCAGATGCACCGATGCATGATTCTCAATCAACAGAAGAACACATTGCATCCAACACTGACACAGCTGATGAATCACAAAATCAAGAAGTACCAGTACCCGCAGATTATGACGGAAATGCTTTCTTCAATCCATTTGCTCTGGCTCCAACCATTCCAGACATTGGCGAGTCGTCTTCACGCAATTTGGAACCGTCTAATATGCATGCAACATTCAATCACCACCCTTCGACACATAAATGGACGAAAGATCATCCCTTAGTAAATGTGATTGGCGATCCTTCTAACCCAGTTATGACGAGACAACGACTTCATACTGATGCTGAAACTTGTGTTTATGCACTCACTGTTTGTCATGATGAACCACGAAACATCAAAGAAGCTATGACATATGACAATTGGATTGAATCAATGCAAGAAGAGTTGAATCAGTTCAAACGTCTCGAAGTCTGGGAACTTGTTCCAAGACCAGATGGGATTTATGTCATTGGACTCAAGTGGATCTGGAAAAACAAACTGGATGCTGAAGGCAATGTTATTCGCAACAAATCTCGTCTTGTGGCTAAAGGGTATTCTCAAGAAGAAGGAATCGATTATGAAGAATCGTTTGCACCAGTGGCTCGACTTGAAGCTGTACGGATATTTCTGGCATATGCTGCACACAAGAATATCACGGTTTATCAGATGGATGTAAAAACGGCGTTTCTGAATGGTCAACTCCGTGAAGAAGTTTATGTGGGTCAACCGGACGGGTTCGTTGATTCAGATCATCCTAACTACGTGTACAAGCTCAAAAAGGCTCTTTATGGTCTTAAACAAGCTCCACGGGCCTGGTACGACAAACTGTCAAAATTTCTTCTCGCTAATCAGTTTACCAAAGGAACTGTTGATCCAACATTTTTCATTCAACGTCACGGGGAGGATATTTTGATTGTTCAAATTTATGTTGATGATATCATTTTTGGTTCAACACATAAAAAGTATTCACACGCTTTTGCAAAATTAATGAAACAAAATTTTGAAATGTCCATGATGGGTAAACTAAAGTTCTTCTTAAGACTTCAGGTTCATCAATCTCCCCATGGCATATTTCTAAATCAGTCCAAATATGCTCTTGAAATCTTGAAGAAACATGGAATGACCAGTTGTGATACTTATAACACACCTATGTCTGCAACCTCACCAAAGTTGGATGCTGATTTACATGGGAAAATTATTGACCCTACAAAATACCGAAGTATTATTGGGTCTCTCATGTATCTAACAGCCAGCAGACCTGACATTGTATTTGCTGTATATCTTTGCTCCCGTTATCAGTCAAGACCAACTGAAAGACACCTCAATGAGGCTAAAAGAATCCTTCGCTACGTAAAGGGAACCATTCACTTGGGAATCTGGTATCCGAAGGATTCTGGTTTTGCACTAATAGCTTTTCAGACGCTGATCACGCAGGGTGTTTAGATACACGCAATAGTACATCTGGTGGTTTTCAGTTCTTGGAGATAAACTTGTGTCTTGGCAGTCAAAGAAACAAGACTGTACATCTATGTCATCAACAGAAGCAGAATACGTTGCCATGTCAGCATGTTGTGCTCAGATAATTTGGATGAGATCACAACTGATGGACTACGGTTTTGTATTCGACAAGATTCCGATGTACTGTGACTCCAAGAGTGCCATTGCAATCTCCTGCAACACGGTTCAGCATTCCAAGTCAAAGCATATCGCTCTCCGATATCATTTCATCAAAGAGCATGTTGAACAGGGTACAATTGAACTATACTTTGTGGGTACTCAATACCAATTGGCGGATCTGTTCACCAAAGCCTTGCCACCAGCAAGGTTTACTGAGCTTGTCCATCAAATTGGTATGCGGTGTTTGACTCCAGAAGATCTGGAAAATTTAATCAAACGTTCTTAAAACGTCAAACACCAAAAACATTTCTTTGTAAATACATATTTCAAAATCAAAATACAACAATATAAAATCTATACAAAACCCAAAAAGATTTTTTCTTTTTCATTTTTCATTAAAAAAAAAAAAAAAAAAAAAAAACGTTTTTAATACTCTAGGGACTAAAAGTGTCATTTTCTCATTCCACTCCCTTTAAAACCTTAGTTTTTATTCATTCTTCAAATACCCTTCATTCTCAAATTAACAAACACCTGCTACTGCTTATTTTCTTTGGTCCCATTCGATCCATATCAAGCTTCTTTTATTCCAAATCAATTGTAAGTATCTTTAACTAATTGTTGCGTTAAGTATGTTTTAATTGGGGTTCCTATTCTCGTATATAGGACATAATCGATCTTAGGTTATGACACTTAGGTTATGGGATCTGATCTAGTTTAGGAATCGGCTAATCTGTTGAGCTTTATGAATTTAGGGTTCTTGATTTATATGAATGCTTGGTGAGTTCCCTAGTTTTGTAAAGTTATGAATATAGGCGAGTTTTGTATGAACTTATGATTTTTGGCGAGTTTGTAATGTTTCTTATGAATATTGGCGAGTTTGCCAAAGTTAATGAGTGCTTGCGAATTTTTTTTCACTAGATTTGATTATTGGTGAGTTTGATATAAACTTATGCGTTTTGGCGAGTTTATCCTGGATTTATGAATTTTGGCGAGTTTGCCGACTAATTGTGATTTTTCGCGAGTTTGTCGTCTAATTATGAATTTTTGGCGAGTTTTCCGTCTAATTAAATTTTGGCGAGTTTGCCATTTACTTAAATTTTGGCGAATTTACCATTTACTTATGAATTTTGGCGAGTTTGCCATCTACTTATGAACTTTGGCGAAGTTTCTTCAGTTTGTATTTTGGCGAGTTTGTCTATCTATGAATGTGGCGAGTTTCTCTTTGCTAAGTTTGCTAGGTTGTGAGTTTGAAACTTTGGCGAGTTTGCTATTAGGATTAGCGTCTGGCGAGTTTGTTTATATTTTGGCGAGTTTGTATCCTTGCGAGTTTCTCTTAGATTTGGCGAGTTTGCATCCTCGAGAGTTTCTCTTAGATTTGGCGAGTTTGCATCCTTGTGAGTTTCTCTTAGATTTATGTTTGGCGAGTTTTCCAAGGAATAATGGCGAGTTTGCCTAGGTTAAATGTTTGGCGAGTTTGCCTTATACACATGAACTTTGCGAGTTTCTCTTAGGCTTAGAAAGTGGCGAATTTGCCTTATACACATAAAACTGGCGAGTTTGCTTGTTCCTTGAATAATTGCGAGTTTATAAAGTGGCGAGTTTGAAAACCACACACAAGAATTTTGGCGAGTTTGCATGTTTGCAAGTTTCTAATTTTTTGTTTAACTTATGCATGTTTGCGAGTTTGTGTTGCTTGCGAGTTTCTTGTTGTGTGATTGAATAAATGGCGAGTTTCTACCTGCCCTATCATTACTTGAAAGTTTGTCATTAGTTCAAGGTTTAAGGACATGTTGTGCATTTGTATGCTTTGAAATTTTTTGCGAGTTTGTGCGTTTAAGGTTTCATAATTGAGTTTAATGAGCATTTAGGATTCCCTTAATAAATTTTGGCGAGTTTTTATGCTTGTTCTTCTTCTAGAATTTGATGTTTCTAGTGTGTTTCAATTGAGTCTTAGCAAGTATGACTTAGTTAATTTTTGAGAATTTCACTCATAAATGATTTTGTGTGTTTGCATTGTTTGTATGTTAGGATCATATGAGTTATCTCTCTAACATATCATTACCAATTCTTGGATATCTTGGTAAATGCTTTGTTTCAGGTCTAAACATGTCTCAAGGATCTCTCACAAGAAAAGACATGTATCCCATTGACGATGAACGCAATATTGCGCTTTCAAATTCTCGTATTGATTTCGAACAACTTCTATGCCATCCCACGTGTCAGATTATAGTGGAAATTCTTAAGAAGCACTTCTGTCGGCATCTTCTGACTTTATCTGCAAGTGTCCCTGAGATCTACTTGCATCAATTCTGGCATTCACTCAAGATAAGTAACGATTCCACCATCATGACAGTCCAGATTGACAGAACTCCAGTTGAATTTGATGTTAGCATTCTTCGTCATGTTCTTCATCTTCCTCTTGAAGAAACAAAGACCAACACTTCATTCATACCATCTCCATCGTTTTCACAAATTGCATTATCTCTTCGAAAAATGGGTTATGATGAGTCTTCTCAACCGCTGTCAACCAGTTCTGATGTAAACCGGAAATTCATTCCCCAACCATGGTTATCATTGTTTACCATACTCAGTCATTGTGTTACGGGAAAAGCTACAGGCCATGAACACCCTCGCTTGGAACTACTTCAAATCTTCTGGGGTATCATTAATACACAACACCTTGATTATGCACAGCTAATCTGGAATGATATGATATATCAAGCACGGCAGTTTACCAATAAGAAAGGGCATAAAATTCCATTTGCTCGTTACACCAAGCTTCTTATTGAATACTTCATGCAAGTAGATCCAAGCATCGACAAACGAATAGCAAGTGCTGATCAGTATCATACTCCTCACATGGATCATGTGCTTAAAACTGTTAAAGTTCAAAGCACTAGCACAACAAACAAAGGCTTAAGAATTCCTGACCGTCTCTTTAATGATGGCATCAAGTTGACTACCGCTTACAGGGACTATGATCAAGCAGAAAAAGCAGGAACAGTTGGAATTATTTCTGACAAATCTAAAGGTAGAAGAAGGAAATCCACTGCAAAACACAAGCAAACCTCACTGATTGATGAAGATTTGTCCAAATCGAACATGTTGTGAAGAAGAACAAGTCCATCATCACGACGAAGATGCTAACCCTACAGAAACTCAAAGAATTCTCAAAGTGAAACAAGAAAAGCTGCAAGACAATGTGGTAAAACCATCAGTAGTCAAACTCAACTACTTCAATCTCCTCGCACTCACAAAGAAGACCAAGCAATTCTGAAGAAAACCTTGGCTATCACCAAACGTCATCACCAAGTTGATCTTGAAAGGTTGCAGAAGAAGGGTGCAGGATCAGGTTCTAAGGTGATTTCTGAACCACTTCAACAACCCATGAATGAATCAGAATCTTCCGAATCGGATAACTCAATTTCTGCAGCACACTCTTCATCCAAAGATGAATCTGATCAATTCATTCGTTCTGATAATGAAGAATCTATCAACAATGATGAATCTGAGAATGATGATTTTGATGATGTTTTCACTGACAAACCACATTTGCAAGGTGCCGCTCATAACCAACAATCACTAACACAACCACCTCCAGCATCCTCAGATCAACAGTCTAAGACGAATGTTCCTTCCAAAACCACCTTTAAGATCAGGCTCCCTTCTCGACAAACATCTGAAGCAACTGAGAAAGATAAATTTCAAGACATTCAAGCACAGCTCACTTCTCTTCAAACCCAAGTTCAGACACAACAAAAGCAACTTCAAGAACAACATCAACAGATTCAGAAGTTTCCATTACCAGAGCAGATTGAGGAAATCCTTAAACAGGTTCTTCCTACAGAGGTCAAGAGTTGCATTAATGAAGTTCTACCATCGGCCTTACGCACATATGTTAAAAACAAGCTTCAAGGTGCTGTAGCCACTCATCTTCAAACACACCCGATAACCCTTGAAACAAAACCTTCCACGTTGCCTGTCGTTGATCTCAAAAGTCAACTTCTGGAGAAGATAATTGATGATGATGAAGAAGTGGAACTTCGAGACGCTCTACTCAAATCCATGAAGAGGGCTGATAAGAAAAGTGCATCTGCATCGTGCAAAGATATCCCGCCTCGTAAACGCAGACCCGATGATAAAGATGATGAGTCACGTCCACGCGACAAACGTTCCAAATTCACTGCACCGTCATCTTCAGTTTTCCAAACCACTTCTCATGATATTTCACCTGAAGATGAGATTCAACCACAATCTTCCAATCAACCTCCACAACAGACTGTCTCTCAAGTCATATCCCAGCCACCATTCAACATGCAACAAGATGATGCACTAGAATGGATTGACTCCTCCACGACTCAGTTTGACTGGTTTGAAGATATGGTTGATGCTCATCCAGAAGATGATCTTCCTAATGAAGCTTCCATTGTGGGTTTCACAAAGAATTTGAAAAAGATCATGAAGGTGCAGAAACTTCAATTGTCTCACATTGCCACTATTCGCCGAGCAGGGTTTACACAATTTAAAACTTCCACCACTTCAAGGCTTCAATTTGAATACAATCTTGAGGAAGCTGCACGAGCAATGTCTAAGAACATTACTTGGGATGTTTCGCTGCCCTCTAGTGCTCCCAAAACGTTCAAGTTTCATGACTATTCTCAACCTTTACCACTCATGGGTCATACTCACAATCTCAAGGTACCCACACCTTATTTCTTTAATCATGATTTAGAATATCTGATGTATGGAAACACAGATCCAGAGAAACGGTATGCAACATCATTGTCTAAGTTTCATGCTGCGGTTTACACTCAAGAGGGAATGGAGGAAGAAGTTGCTGACTTGTTTAGTTCTTCGGTTGTTAATTATAATGATGAGGCAGAACTTGGCATCTTCCACTGGCCTAATATGCGTAAATGGTTTTACAAATGGCGGCTCACATTCACCTCCAAACACAAAGTGTGTTATAACCACCGGATCTTGTCCATTAAAAGTGCAGAGATTATGGATAAATACGGGTACAACTTTTTAACTAACATCAAGGTTCGCAGAGCTGACGACAACGAGTACACTTTCAACGAAGCTGACTACAGGATTCTGAACCTCAACGATATCGAAGATATGTATCTTCTCAAAGTTCAAGGAAAACTTGAGCATCTTCCTGGAAGCTTACGATATGATATCTTCAACTCAATCCTCATTTTTATCCGCAGTCTTGTCATTAAGTCAAGAGTTGAAGATCTTCATCTTGGTGTTGAAAGTTATCAAAAACGTCTGAATCTTACCAAACCTGATCTCCAACCACCCGGCATTTATGACCAGAAACCGTATACATTCACCACAACACCATTTGGATTACACTTCATCCGAACAACATCGTCAAATTCATGAGATATGAAGAAATTCACAAGTTCGTGACGATACGTTGACACGCGAGTAAAGGTTGAGCTTGTCAACATTCTTGAAGATCTGAATGCGGGCATAAAACAACGTTGGTTGCGGAACATGACATGGAAGAGAAGCGATGTTAAGCAAGCTGAAAAGTTTGTCAAGAAAATTGATTCACGACTCAAGTTCCGAGTTCAGATGCGACGACTTGAAGGCTATGTTGGAGGAAGAGCAAGGGTTCTGAATATCTTGACGTTTCGTCGACCTGAATGAAGTACTGCAGTTAGTTAGTTTATTTGGAACATTACTGGAACATTTAAACATCTGTCTGTAATAACTCTAACTCTTTACTTTCAGTAGTATGCTTATCTTATTTGATTATGTTTTTCAGTTAAACCTTGAGCTCGAATTTTTTCACAAGCACAACAAATCTGATAATATGTTTTTTACAACCTGTAATAAACTGTTTCAAATTCGACTCAAGAAGGCTATCTCTTGAATATACTTCCATATTTGAGGGGGAGTACTTTGTTCAACGTAAAACAAAATCGATTCCACGAAAGGACCCTGTGGTACGTTTCAGTGCCTCAATCCTAAATTAAAAGGACCGAAAGCTTCTTAACTGTTTGAAACAAAATCTTTGTTCAAAATCAAATGTTCTTGAAATCCGTTTCTTCCCAAAAGAATTTCAAACACCTCAAAAAGCATATTTTAATCACCATGTTTTCAAAACAACATACATATGCTATTTTTGAGGGGGAGAAATGTGATTAAAATTGTTGATCAGGAAGTTATGGAATCTCATAACGTGCTCGACTCAGATATCACCAATGAATTGACGATCTTTGAATGTCAGTAATCGAAAAGATTTGTCTCTCAAGACTTATCTTAGTAGAATGTACCAATCCGAGACACTCTTGATTGACATGAACTTTGATGGGTCTAACCTCCTTTTCAAGGAGAGTTTACATATTCAAGGTAGTTATTAGAGCTAGTTGTCACCTAAAAGCTGATAATGGAACTCTTTAACCATACAACGTAGCCGTGTCTCGCGGGGAATTGTCTATCAAGAGTCGATCAATTCAAAAGTGCGAACTTTTCCCTCTCTGTGCAGATTTCAGTCAAAACTCATAAGCACATGTGGAGGGGGAGTATTTCTGAAAAACCAAAAACTCTCAAGGTGTTAGCAAAACATGTTTTTCATCATAAACATATTGAGAGATTTTTCAAGAAAAGGTTTTGTGGCAACATAGGATAGTCATGGAGTTAAAAGGTGACTAAGTTTAGGAATAAACGTCCTATGATCCGCCAGAGCCGGAGGGATCTACCCAAGGACATCACAAATAGTTAGTATTTAGAAGTCCTTAGGTATGATTGAAAAAGGAGAATATGAGAATCGGAGAAAGAAGGAGTTGAAGAATTAAAAACAAAAATTTAAAGAAAAGGGTGAAAAGAAATAGCCCTCCAAATTATGCAACTTAGGGCAGACACCGGGTTCAATTCATATGCTACTGGTCGTCACAAGATGACACCGGTATTGAAGACAAAGTCGTCATGGACCCAGTGACGCAATGCACTAAACCTTCTAAGCCACTCAAGTTCTCTTAAAAGAGCTTGTTTCATTCTCACAGGGAACCCTACGTAATCTATCAACTCTCTCTTAGAGATTGTTGGTATTGAAGAAGGAGACCCTCTCCCTAGTCTCCGCTTAGGAAAATCAATGCGCACTAATCGAGTCTAGAGCCATGAGATTCATCAAAAGATCTCTTAGGAACACCTAATATCTCATCACTTGATTGTTCAAACAATATGGACACAAGTGACATATTCCAGAGTCCTACGCAGATCTTAGCAATCTGCCAGAACATTTATGAGGGGATTCACAATTGTGATCCTCAGTGATTGAATGGAAATTCCTGCCAGGGTCAACATCAAACAGCCCTGACAGCAGGTCACTTCGGTAACTCCTTGTGGGTTACGCTGAGTGCGTCTCAAACGGTCTACAGTCGTGGGGTGATACTTCGGTATACCTCAGCGACTCATCTGAACTGTAGGTGTATTTCGGTACATCGCGTTATCTCACTTGTGGGACTCCAGTTCAGGAACAGCCTTTGTGAGAATTAGAGATGTGTTTTCACACTATGCTGTTAACACTCTCGAAGTTCAAACTTGTAAGTGCTGGATTATTTCTAACCCATGTTTTATGTTTTCTTCTTATGGATGCTCACGGGTGGAAAAGATCGTGCAGACTCTTCACATGCTCATACCAACATCAACACAAATTGAAGTTCTCTCAAAAGGCAAAGAAAATTTCAGAAAGATTCTACATCAAGTCAAAGAATCTGCAAAGTTATGAGATAAAGATCAAAGTTAAAGAATGAGAGCTTCAAATATATGAATCACAAACTTCATCGGAAGTATGAGCATGCTGGAAATGACTTTCATCACTAACAACAAAGATGTTGATAAAAGGCAGATTTCACAACTGATCACAACAACAAGAACAAAGAACAAAGATTCAAAGAATCAAAGACGTCACAATCTATGAACGCCAAAGAAGTTCAAGACGTCAAACGACCTAAGCAAGACATCAAATGATGACCAACCCTTAGGGGAGATTGTTAGGAACATGTTTTATTATCAAGTGTAGGTCATTTCATTTGTAATAGGTCGTTAATAATTATGGTTTATAAATATTTGTAATTAGTTTCACAGCTCATGTAGTAAGCCCATGAGCTGTGATAGAAAGGTTCTTCTAGAACCAAGGGGAAACACCCCTACTTATGTAAACACTATAAATACCCCCTCCCTAGAAGGGAGAGGGTTGTTGGTTCTAATTGCAATTATCATTTTCACTAATCATTCATTAGTTCCTTCCACTTTCTCTCTCTATAACTTTCTCTCTCTAGAAATACATATTGTTGTGATAATATGGTGACCTAACATGAATTTTACAAAAGCTTTAGGATCATTCGAAACGTCGATGATAGCATTTCAATCGCTTTCATCATCAATAAACAAAACTTCACTCTTCCTCTCAACACCTTTGCTTAAATTCTTCGCATTCCTTGTGAAGGAATTTGTATGTACTCTCAAGATTGGGCAATTAACGCTCAAAACCTTGCACTTGATCCTAAGCCTCTCTATAACACTCTTATTGATGAACCCGAAACCATCCGAGACACTATTTTCAAAATAAGAACCGAACCAATCCCGTTTTCGACCGAAACAAGAAGCTCATTCACCGTAATCCCTTTCAAATGGAACTTTTGGAAATGCACCCCATGTTTAGAAAATGGGAAGAAATCCTTAGGGAAAATGTCATTAGCCTAGTTGGAAACAAAGATCATCCAAACGCATGTCTTGTGAAAATGATCTATTGTCTTATCCAACAAAGGCCATTTAATCTTGCCTATTACATGGTAAGGAGAATGGCTGGGGTATTCAAAGCTTCCAACATGGTACTTCCGTATGGTATGCTTCTAACACGACTTTGTAAGTATGTTGGTACATTGCAACCATCTCCTATCAACGATGATCATTATCTTTCAGATCACGTCATGGTACCTCTTACCAAACGACCCTCTAAGCGGTTCATGGTCAATGGAGAGCAACCGGAAGCTCTCTAGGACTCCTCGGCCGATGAAGAAGAAGAAGATGAAGAAGATGTCGACCCTGTAGCCAACATCAAATTGGAAATCCTTGAATACCACAAACAACTTCCGACCATTCCAAACGAGACCGCATAATTTAAGCAATTGAGGGGCATGATTCAAAATCTCGCATACAACCTCACTAAGCTGTCAAAAAGGAAAAGAAAGGATTGACGAAAGAGACAATAGGATTGTGCTTGTTTTCCTTGTCTTATATTTGGATGATTACATTTTAGCACTTTTGGTTTATGATTACTTGGATATTGTCTTTAACTAGTGTTTTGTGATAAACATGCTTGTTTCTACTGTTTATCTTTGGATTTACTAGTGTGCATAAACTGCGCATCATTCTGTGTAGGTTCGTATTGGTTCTGATCTGCAGATGCCGGATCCCTAGGATTAGCCCAGCCGGATCCCTCCCTTGAGGGAACCGTGGGATCCGTGACATCGAAGGATCAGCAATACAAGCATTCAGGTACATCAAAACTGCTTTCTAGATAACATCACGTTAGCTTAGCATATGATTTTAGAACCCAACTAAGTCCACTTCAAGGATGAGAAAGGCTTAGACTCACTAAAGGCTTACTTAAGATCTTAGTCTGATTTTATCAACACATCTAAACTCACCATATTTCCGCTTCAACTACTCACAAACTATTTCTCACCTCTAAAAACACTTAAAGAAGACAAGCTAAGTAATTTTAGGAAATTGCTTCTAGTCATTTATATCTCAAGGTAAGACAAAAATTAGTTTTTTCAAAATTTTTAAGAACTTTTCTTAATATCACCTCAAGCTAAAATCTGATCACTAGGATCATTTATTATGACTTGACACCTTCATAACTCTTAGTGTTATCCTTGGACATCCATTGGTAGTCATCTTGTCCCATTCCTCTTCCATAAAAAGTAATCATTTGCTATAACACTTATCATTCAAGTACCCTTTCATCCTAAACACTTAGGAGAACTGAAACATTCAAAATGAGATAGACTTTAGCTCCTAGAAACCTCATTTCAAACCTGTCATAACTGCTGAGAGCCGGATCCCTAGGATTAGCCTAGCCGGATCCCTTCAAGGAGGGAACCGTGGGATCCGGGGTAACAGTTTATGCCAAACATAGCTAAAACAATCATTTCAACTCATCTTCCTAACTCAAACACTCCATCTCATCTTAAATGAGTTCCTAGATAAGTGAAACTCTGAATCTCAACCTTGTGCATGTTAATCATCACATTTCCAAGAACATTAGTGGATTAAGTCTTAAATGCAATTGCAAAGCTCTTCTCTTTATAACCCATATTGCCAAGAACACTTTAGTCATCAAACACAAACACAATTATCAGCAATTGCAACCATCCTTCTTAGTCATCTCATCATGAGAAAAGCTCCTAGTGCTTACTCATCCACTCAAGAACCACCAAAGAAACTTGCTAGAATCATACACGAAGTTTTCTCAACCGAATCATCTCCGGTTAAGTCCACCAATGCTAGAATTTCCCCTACACCAAGGAAACCAATCAAACTAATCCCAAAGAAGAGTGTTCCCACTAAGATTTCATCACCAAATCCTATTATACCAAACATATCCTCCATAACTCAACCAACATCATTAGTGCCTAGAGCCACCTCACAATCATCTCCACACTCTCACAATGTAGAAGATTTACCCTCTTGGCCATCTCATCTCTCACCATTACCAACTAATTCACTTGAAAAGATTGAGCAACAAAATCAAAGTGTTGAATCAACATTTGCTCCAAAAGCAAACTCTATCATTCCTTCCAATAGTCCATTTTGGATTATGAGAAGACATCAAAGGCAACCACCCGACCAAATGGAAGTTGATGCTTCTTTACCTCTACCCTCAAACATTTTAGAACCACCACTTAATGAGCCTCAATCAAATCCTCCTTCATTTGAAGATCCTCAACCACTTCACTTGAACTTTCACTTCAAGAAACTCAAAACCATGACAAGGATTGCTATCATTGTAAACATGTTGAAAGGTTGATGCATGAACTACGTGAAGAGCAACGTTTCATGTTTTATCACCTCCTCGAATGTTTCGAAGAGGTTAATAAGCCTAAACTACAATGAGCATCACATTCAAAAGCTGAAACTTAGAACGTTTAGGAAACCTTTCTCATCCTTAATCATCATTTAGTTTAGTTGAACCTTGAATTGGGGTAACTCATTTAGCATTACTAGCCCTTGTTTGGCTAGTTCATTCTTTTAGTTTTATAGATTTGGTTGTGTATCTCTTGTTTTATTGAATGAATACTTATATGCTATGATTATTTTGTGTTGTGCTTGATATATTGTACATATATCTCATTTTCTCAAATAGCATTGCTTGACATTTCTTCACTGCTGAAGACACTGTCAACAGATAGCCGGATCCCTTCCAGATAACTAGACGGATCCCTCCTTTAAGGGAACCGTGGGATCCGTGGTACAGAAGAAGAAATTTTTACTAACTTGAGTCTCATTTGCAGGAAATTATGCACTATACTCTTGTTTTTCTAACGTTTGTTTTGTAGTTATTCAAAATACACATGAAGATATTGACACCATAAAGCTAGGGGGAGCTTTGTGTCAAACGACATTGCAAAATCATTTGCAACTTAATCCAATCTTGGATTACACTTCATGACACCCCATTGCAACATTGCAATATTCAAGGGGGATCACGTTCTCAAGGGGGAGCACGTTCTCATCCTTGACGCCCTTACATAGGGATGGACTCGTCAAGGAGGAGTTAAGACGAGTACCATTCCCGTCACTTGCTCTCTTTACATTTTTTACATTTTTCTTATAAAAATTGTGTTAGTTTCTTTTAACACTTTTTGTTTCGACAAAAAGGGGGAGAAGAAAGTAAAAACTACAAGTTCAAACTTTTACGAATTTTAGCTTTTCCTTAAAATAATTTTATGTTTTGTCATCAATAAAAAGGGGGAGATTGTTAATACAAATAAGCCGTAAAAACGTTTATTTATATTTTACGATCTTCTAATGTTTTGTCGATAACAAACGTAAAATCATATTAACGAAACAAATAAAATACGTAAATGGTTTGAACTAATAGCTTCTAACATATTCACATTTTCACATAAAACACTAAAACAAGTATAAGTGTTTTTATGATTTAGATACATATGTACAACAACTAGTGTTTACATATTGGGTTAAACATATACTTAAACTAAGTATACTAAAATGGGTAAAAACTAAGTGTATGCTAAAATGGGTTAATACAAGTATATACTAAATGGGTAAATACTAGCAAATGGTTTTGACCCATAACCCATGGTTTTATATATACCACTTAACCAAGTTCATTGTATCCTTAAGATACATTGTATCTAGAAAGAAAACCATGGATCAACCTATAACCCATGACCCATGACCCATAACCAAAAATACCTATGGGCAAAGAGGAGCGGACCACAGATCCCTAGCTTTGTGCTAGCCGGATCCCTTGTGGTAGGGATCCGTGGGATCCGGGGAACAGAAGAGAATTTCTTCTATAAATAGATAGCCATTTCTTCCTCTCTACACATGACAATACACACATACTTCCCCAAAGTATTCTAACCCTCTAACCTCATATCTAAGTGATCTATGTAGTTTTTCTTTTGTTTTTGTGTGATCTTTTAGGTTCCCCTCAAAGGCAAGATCACCACCTTTGAAGTCGAGCAAGCTCAAGTCCATGAGTTGCCATGCTTCGTCATCATCAAGACTACTAAGGTTCTCTTGTTGATAGTTCTTCCTTTCTCCATATATGTTGGGTTAAAGGCATTAGTGAAGAATTTCGAAAGAGTCAAGATGAAAGCATTAGTGAAAGGTGCTCATCATCCATGTCAAAGCATTAGTGAAAGATGCTAAAGGTGTCAAGACGAAGGCATTAGTGAAGGGTGCCAAGCGTTGTGTCAAAAGCATTAGTGAAGGATGCCAAAGAATCAAATCAAGTAGCATTTGGGAAGAATGCCTAGGTCTTATAATCGATGAGGTGCATCGTTATACATATATGTATTTGTTTATCTTCAAGGATGATGATATCCTTGATGGTGTTGTAACAAGGAGAAGATCTCCTTGAGATTAGGTGTTGTGTCGTGAAGGGTAGTAGTTCCTCCATAGTAATGGAACTAGGTGCTTAGCCTAGTACCTAATAAAGGGTAGGCGACGTTGTGAAGGATTAGTTCTCCTAAGGTGTGAAAGAACTCGGTGGTTAGCCTAGCACCGTTTAAAGGGTAGGCGACGTTGTGTTAGGTGTGGTTCGCCTTGGTGTGAAAGAACTCGGTATTTAGCTTTGTACCGGAAAAAGGTTAAGCGACGTTGTGTAGGCCACCAAAGGAGTTGGTGTAGTAATTACGAACTCTCGAGTAGGTGACTCGGGGAGTGGAGTAGGGCAAGGAAGGTGTCCTTGTAGCCGAACCACTATAAATAACTTGTGTTGTAGTGATGTGCTTCTTACTCTTTATATTTCATTACACGTTTATATATCCATCTATCAACGTCCAACATAAAAAATCAAATAGATTGACATAAGTCGATCTAAATATTTAAAAGGAAGTTTTAAATTGGTAAAACTAGTCAACCCCCCCCCCCTTCTAGTTTTCCACACCAAGCATAAAAGATGTATGATGTTTATGAAATAGGCTCAAATCCTCACAATTTAGTGGAAAAAGGGTATGATATGTGCTAGCAAATGTTTATCGATCCCAGAATGGATTGCAATAGTAATCAGAACACATCTCGAAGTTTCAAATATTACCAGTTTTACCAGTGGATTGATCCAGTTATTCTAATAGATAATCCTAAAAGCGTGAAAACAACTAGATCACAAGGGCAAACAAAATTTATAATTTAAGCATGAAAACTCTAATTTTTCCTATTCACCCCCCACACTTAAGTTAGACATTGTCCTCAATGAAAAATGAACTTCAAAGTATAGAAATAGGGAAAATAGAGATGAAACCAGATATGTCAATGATTTGTCAGCTTAAAATTCTTCCTTCATTCCTAGCGTTCACGGGAGAAATCATTACCTGCACAACATCTTATAAACAAACAAAAGGTTTTATTAAAAGGTGGCACCCCCTCACACTTAAGTTCAACCAAAGGTTAAGACTTTGGGGAGTGACCACAGAAAATCAAATCTAAAACACACGGGTTGCCTCCCAAGAAGCGCTTGTTTTATTACCGAGTCATCACCGACTCGAATCTTCCCGAATCTATTTGGCTACAAGAGCAGCCTTGAACATTTTGAAAAGTTCGGGGATGTACATGAATTCTTCACCAGTAGCTTCGATATCGTCCCAGACGAATTCAGCAGATGGTTTCCATGGAACAATTTGTGGGATTCTTCCTGGAAATGGTGCTACAAAGGTGATAGTCTCGAATTCATTTTCATGGGAAACTGTTGCACATGAAACTTCATTCGTTTGCTCCTTGTCGTAATATAACTTGATTCGGTGCCCATTAACAATGAAACTTTCATCCTGTTTGTCATAGAGTTCGACATACCCGGATGGATATCCATGTTTAACGATATAAGGTCCAAACCATTTTGGTTGTAATTTAGGAGCTTTGAATTTGAATTTCATGTTGAAAAGCAGAACTTTATCTCCGACTTTGAATTCTTTCGAACTCGTAGCTTTTTATCGTGATAAGCTTTTGTTCTAGCTTTATACAGTTTGGAATTTTCATAAGCTTGGAGTCTTAATTCATCGAGTTCGTGCAATTGCAGGAATCTCTTTTCTCCGCTATTTTGAGATCGGTGTTACAGTTTTTGAGGGCCCAATAAGCACGATGTTCAACTTCGAACGGCAAATGACAAGTCTTTCCATACAAGAGTCTGTAAGGAGTTGTGCCAATTGGAGTTTTATAAGCCGTACGAAATGCCCATAGAGCATCGTCAAGTTTCTTTGCCCACACTGAAGGATTGTCCTTCACTGTTTTCTCTAGTATTCTCTTGAGAGCTTTGTTGGTGTTTACAACTTGACCACTGGTTTGTGGCTGATAGGTTGTTGCGAATCGGTGATGAACTCCATATCTTTTTATGGTTTTCTCCATTTTTTGGTTACAAAAATGGGTTCCTCGATCGCTTATCAATGCCTTGGGAATTCCATAACGAGCGAAAAGCTTTTTGAGGAAATTAACGACGACACAAGCATCGTTTGTTGGTAAAGCTTCAGCTCGCCATTTGGACACATAACCTATAGCAACGAGAATGTATTCGAATTTGTGGGATTTAGGGAAAGGTCCCATGAAATCTATTCCCCAAATATCGAATATTTCACACACTTGAATGCTTGTTAGTGGCATTTCATCTCTTGAGGAGAGATTGGTGGTTCTTTGGCAAGCGTCACAATTTTGAACAAGTGTGTGTGCTTCTATGAATATTGTTGGCCAATAGAATCCAGCATCAAAAACTTTTTTAGCTGTTGGGCCATGATGACATTCGTCAAGAATCTTGCGGGTTTCAGAACCAGAAACACATCTTCGGATCATTCCGTCAGGACACATTTTGAAAAGATATGGCTCTTCCCAAAAATAGTATTTAAGTTCCGAAAAGAATTTGCTTCTTTGAGCATGAGTTAGTCCTTTTCCGAGAATTCCTCCCGCGAGGTAGTTCGCAAAGTCAGCAAACTAAGGATCGTCAGTTCCATCGATGGTCATGAGAGTTTCATCAGGGAAATAGTCATCGATTTCTTCTTCTTTTAATTCCGCAAGATCGGGATTTTCTAGACGAGATAAGTGATTAGCAGCAAGATTCTCTGCTCCTTTCTTATCTTTGATTTCGATGTCAAATTCTTGGAGTAGCAAAATCCATCAAATAAGACGTGGTTTAGCATCTTGCTTGGTGAACAGATACTTGAGCGCTGAATTATCGGTAAAAACGACTGTTCTTTAGAGCACGAGGTATGATCGGAATTTGTCGAATGCGAAAACGACGACCAGTAATTCTTTTTCGGTGACGGTATAATTTTGCTGAGCACTATTCAGTGTCTTGCTAGCAAAATATATAGGTCGAAAGTGTTTTCCTTCACGTTGGCCTAGGACGGCTCCAACAGCAAAATCGCTTGCGTCGCACATAAGTTCGAAGGGTAGTGACCAATTAGGTGAAACCATGATCGGAGCACTAGTAAGTTGAGATTTCAATGTTTCGAAAGCTTTTATGCAATCAGCGTTGAAGTCGAAGATAGATTCTTTCTCAAGAAGTTTTGTCATCGGACGAGATATTTTTGAAAAATCTTTGATAAATCGGCGGTAAAAACCAGCATGTCCTAAAAAACTTCTAACGGCTTTGACGTTAGTTGGTGGTGGAAGTTTCGAGATAACATCGACCTTTGCTTTGTCTACTTCCATTCCTGCACTGGAGATTTTGTGGCCAAGCACAATTCCTTCGGTTACCATAAAGTGACATTTTTCCCAGTTAAGGACAAGATGTGCAGCTTCGCATCTTTCGAGCATTTTATCGAGATTAGAAAGACAAGCTTCAAATGAGTCTCTGAAGACTGAAAAGTCATCCATGAAAACTTCCATGGAGGTTTCTAGCATGTCTTGGAATATGGCAATCATACACCTTTGAAAAGTCGCAGGTGCATTGCAAAGACCAAAAGGCATACGCCGATATGCGTAGGTTCCAAAAGGACAAGTGAAAGTGGTCTTTTCTTGATCGTTAGGATCGATAGGAATTTGGAAATACCCTAAAAATCCTTCGAGGAAACAAAAGAATTTATTTCCTGCCAGTCTTTCAAGCATTTGATCCATGAACGGGAGTGGAAAGTGATATTTTCTGGTGGCTTTGTTTAACTTACGATAGTCAATACAAATGCGCCAACCAGTGACAGTTCTAGTTGGAACTAGTTCATTTTGCTCATTAGTCACAACCGTCATTCCTCCTTTCTTGGGAACACAGTGAACAGGGCTTACCCAAGGGCTATCCTCAATTGGGTAAATGATTCCAGCATCGAGAAGTTTTATGATTTCCTTTTTAACAACTTCTTTCATGTTGGGATTGAGTCGACGTTGACGTTCTACCACAGGTTTAATCCCTTCTTCAAAATTGATTTTGTGTTTGCAGAAATTAGGACTAATTCCTGGGATGTCGGATGTCTTCCAAGCGAAAGCTTGTTTGTGATTTTTGAGGACAGAAACTAAACTTTCTTTCTTACTATCCTCGAGCAATGAAGATATGACTACTGGAAGAAGTGATTTTTCCTCCAAGTAAGCATATTCAAGATGATCTGGGAGAGGTTTGAGTTCGAGATCTGTGGGTGGTTCTTCGATAGAGGATTTAATTCGCATCTCGTCATTGAAAGTTATTTCTTCAAAATTTTCATCCTCTTCCTCTATTTCTTCTTCTTCTGATTTATTTCCTTCGAATTCTACTTTCATGAAATCATCAAACTCTTTATCAAAGTCTGTTTCATTGATTTTTTCAGAAGTAGTCATGAATGGGTCGGATTCGTTAAGTAATGCGTCCAATTCTTCATCAATGACTTCATCAATGATATCGATGTTAAAACAAGTGTCATCACTGGAATGTGGGTAGCGCATTGCTTTATCAATTAGAAAAGTGATTCGATCTTCCCCAACTCCAAGGTTGAGTTCTTTTCCTTTCACTTTGATGATTGCATCGGTGGTATTTAGGAAAGGTCTTCCTAAGATGAGTGGAACTTTACTATCTTCTTCCATTTCCAAGATTACAAAGTCCACAGGGAAAATGAATTTACCGACTTGAACGAGCATATTCTCGGCAATACCCACAGGATATTGATAGGAATGGTTCGCTAATCGGTTGCTCATCTTTGTTGGTTTCAGGTTGTTGTTGCATAACTTGGAATACAGCGAATAAGGCATCAAATTGATACTTGCACCAAGATCGGCTAAAGCATCACATTTAACATTATTTCCGAAAGTGCATGGAATAATAAAGCTCCCAGGATCTCCGAGCTTTGGTGGGATCTTCTTTTGGACAATAGCTGAGCATTTTTTCGTTAAGAAAAGCTGCTGATATTTGCTCAAGTTTGCTTTTGTTATTAAGAAGTTCTTTCAAAAATTTCCCGTAATTGGGCATTCCGGCTATAACATCAACGAGTGGAACATTGAGTCTAACCTCTTTGATTATTTCAATAAACTTCTTATAACGCTCTTCCATCTTTTCTTTCTTTAGGCGTTGAGGATAAGGAATCTTTGGTGTATACGCCTTTACGGATGGAGTGTTCTTTTTGATGGTTTGAGTTGTGTTGGGTTCCTCGGTTTCATCCTCACTATCAATGGTGACAGGAGTATTAGGATTTGTTGGTGGATCGTACGAGAGACCACTTCTTGTGAAGATAGCATTGATATGCTCATTTCTTGTTTGTGGTGGACGGTACGTCTTATCATTTGATGGTTTTGGGTTGGATTGGGTATTACTTGGCAATGAACTAGATGGTCTAGAGGAATGTTGGTCAGAAAATCTACCAAACTTATTTTCAAGATCTTGGATAGATGCTTGATGATTTTTCTGTCCTTGCTCAACTTTGGCTTTGAGATTGAAAAATTGATTTTTGATAAAATCATTTGAAGATTTTTGAGCAGCCACGAATTCTCTCATGGTTTTCTCGAATTCGGTTTCTTCCATCTTTTTGTCTAGGTTTTGTGGTGGTGGATCGTCAGTTCGTGGTTGAGAATCACGGTTGTCATCCCTTGGTTGGCGATCTTGCCAATTTCCAAAATTTCGACCGTAATAATTACTACGATTTCCTCCTCCACGGTATCCTCCTTGAGCGTAACTTGCTTCTCCTTCCTTCGGTCCACCCATAGGTTTATCGTCGCACTCGGACGATGGATGATTTCCTCCACAATTGTTACATCCGTCTCGCATTTCCTTCATTTCATCTATGATATCTTTGTACTGCGAGTCAATTTTTGAGGTTAACGCTTCCATCTTCTCCATGAGTTTTGAAGCATCGGTGTTTTCGACAAAAGCAACAGTTTTTCGGAGAGGTTTGGTTTTGGAATCTTTTGACCAATCAAGTTTAAGAAGTACTCGATCTTCGAGCAATTGATGTGCATTGTTGGGAGTCTTATAGAGAAAAATTCCTCCAGCATCAAGGATGCCTTAAGAGATTTCATCTAGTCCATGGTACAACTACGAAGCAAATCTTTCATTCGAAGCCAAGCTTCAACAAGTGATTCGTTTGGGTTTTGGGTGAAAGCACGAATTCCTTGTACCATACTTTAGCATCTCCGGCGAGTGATGATGGGAAAAGTTTAAGTTTGATGGCATTGACATCGGTGTCGCCATAACGGAACATGCCGCAAATTTCGATGAATTCGGCAATGTGCTTGTGCAGATCGGCCCGCGCACGGCCATTGAATTGACGGTCTTTGATGATAGAAAGGTGATGTCCCTTCACGGTGAAGTTGTCACCAAGATTGATAGCAACAATAGCACTTCCGGGAGTTGGTGCTACGGCTCGGTTGGTTCCCCACATGGGTTGATCGTCCGCCATGGGAAAAGGTAAATTGGTGAAAGGGTTGTAAACAACTTTGGCTTCTACGAGGTTATCAAATGGTGGGTTTGGTACTCTTGGTACACGATTTTCTAATGGTATGAAAAGTGTTCTTCTTCTTCTTCGAATCAAACGTTCGGGGTTGGTAAGAGGTGTAATTGGTTCTATTCCCGCTGCTCGAGTGTTCATACAATGTCCTAGAGAATCCAGGGAATATCTAAACACACGGACAAACAGTGAAAACAGTTTTTATGGGTCAGAGTGGGTAACCAGATCGGTTGCGGGTTGCGACCGATCGGTTAGACCAGTTGGGTAATGGGTAAAATCGTAACCGATTCGGTTGAGAGACAACCGGATCCGGTTAAGGTTTCTGAGAGAAAAAATTTTGGTTGAATCGACTGAGGGAAATTCAAAAACTTGCTGAAACACAATCAAATCCCCGGCAGCGGCGCCAAAAACTTGATGTGCTGGTTGTGTACAAGTTTTAAATTTATAAAAGTTGAATTACCAATATTACCAATAACACATACGAGCAAGTATACTCGTCCGTTATAGCAAGATTATGAAGGTAAGTCGGGATCGTTCGCAGGGATTTGAGTGAATCTAAGCACAAGTTTGAATCAACAGAGTCTATCCAAAACATATAACAAAGCAAATAGATATAATGAAATTCAGATGATTAAAAACTACACTTGCTTAAACTAGTTTCATATCATAGATTAATGTGATTGTGTTAACCTCTTAACATGTTGGTTATGATAATTAGTTGGAAGACTAATCTATTGTTCTTATAAGTTAAACCTTCGTCAAGATTTTAATTCATAAAAACAAGCATTAAGTTTTAACCAATCAATTCAAGATCAATTCAAGTTTCATAAGTCTACATACATAAACTTAAACACAAAAACATCCACTTGTTCATCAAATTGCTTAAGAAATGGTCAATACAAAAGGTAACCGATCATAGACAAAAGGCTACAATTGATTCTCAACAACTAATCTTACGACCTTTTAGATGTTTCCAACCAATCCAATTTGATAATCAAAAAGCGTTTCTATTACAACCACACCTTAGTTCCTTTGTATAATCAAGAATAATGGGTAAAAACAATCATCCATAGACAAAATGATTATGACTAGTTGAATAACAATAAGTTCTTTCGACCCCAACGATTACTATCAATTAGCCAAACTTGATTAACAAATGTCACTATGAAACTTTAGCACAATTGGATCTTAGAATCAACTTGAAATTGAATTAAAACATGTTAACACAATCTAACTAATCATATGAAAATCAACATCATTTAAGCAAGTGTATAAAGAAACTAGCCACTCATAGCAAACATGAACATAAACTCAGAACTTTGAACATTAGAAAACATGATTAAAAGTCTTACAATGCTAGGAATAAGATTACAAAGGGTGTAGTAATGATTCCCAAAGTATTGGGGTAGACTTCTTGGTGGTTTGGCCTCCAAATGTGGAACTTCTGGAACTCCAAACTTCCCTGGGCTTCTAAGGACGAATTATGAGAGCTTAAAGCTTTGTTATGATGAGTAGAGAGATTTGTATTTGAGGTGTTGTTCATATGCTCACAAATGGCCTCTATTTATACTAGTTCCAAAGCCTAGGGTATTAATTGCTGAACTTGGCCTCCAAGGAGTAAGGAAGGGACTAGAATACACCAAGAGAAGGACCTAGAATCGTTTGGATTCAAAGGGAAGGCTTAGAGATGAAGATTTGGCAACTGCAGCTTCTCCAACCGAATCGGTTATACGACCAACCGATCCGGTTGGTCTTCTACAAAAGTGGCCAACCGTTCCGGTTGCGGGTTGCGACCGAACAGTTGGTGGTGGTCACAGTGTCGTTTCTGGTCATATTCCAGCCGATCTGGTTGCATGAGCAACCGATCCGGTTGGATCTCCTGAGATACGAAAACTTGATATTTTCTTCTCTTTATCTTGTAGAACATGGTTCTTCAATCACTATGGTCTTCAAAGGTCCTTGAGATACTTGATTTAAGCTTCACTGAAATGGGAATCTTCTATTAGCTGAACATTTCTTTACTTTCCTTCCGTTTCCCTGCACTTGGTTATAAACACTAGACAAACATATTTTGATGCGTTTAAGCACTATAATTACGAAAATATAACCAAATAACATATATAAAAGCACACATAACGCTACTAAAAATATGCACAATCTGAGCGTTATCACCACCGCTAGTGTCGACGCAAATATCAACTTTGTTTGTGTTTTATAAATCATTTATATTCAAAAAGTCCCTAAAGTAGAAAATGTTTTTTGCGAATTAAAAGGTTGACTAGTTGCAGTTCAAGTTTTAAAAGTGAAATTTAAAGCGCTGATATAAATGTTTTACTTCAGTTTGTCAAACGTGCATAAGCAACATTTCCAAAAGCAACAACAGATGTGGAAGCTACATTTTACCAAAAAAAAGTATATATAGACATAGCAAACTTTCTGTAGAAAAAAGGATAATAAACCGATAAATTCAAACTGTTTATAATTACGGATAAGGCTTATCCAAATACCAAAAAAGGAGAGAAAATCTACAAGTAAATATTGACGTTCCTTCCCTAGAAATTTTATGAAAAATCTAGCAGGAAAAATAGATGCCTAGGGTAGGGGCCTAGGCACGTCCCTACCCACAAAACAGTAAATGAAAATTAATGATAACACGTGTTAGTACAATTTGTGCGACGGGTTATAGAGGGTCTGGACGTAGCTTACTGGGCTGGGCCGGTAAGCCTTTGATGAGCTTGTTTTGTACTAATCCAAGTAATAAGAGTGATGTTCTTGCACAAGAAAGGTAAACCATTAGTCTTACCGTGGGGACGGACCCCACGATTAGACTCCGTCGTGAGAGTAAGTACACATTCTTGAGAGGGAAAGTAGAAGTATGTGTGTGTAATTATGAGAGAGAAAGTTGTTGTACCTTGTATGGGGATTAGAGCCCCTTTTATAGGCGAGGTTTGCCGTTGGGGCTTCTTGGATTATCGCATATGGTGGTTAGTCACCGAAGCCGGACCGTTGGCGGACAAGGGTTCCTTGTTAATTGCGGATGCGGACATGAGAGGCCTATCGGTCGAAGGTTCAGCCTGTTATGTACCGCGCATCTCAAGGTCTGGGCCATAGCCAATTTAGTCATTGGGCTTACTGCTGGCCCAGGGTTTGTGATTGTTGGACCTGAGTCCATGATTTGAAATCATTGGGCCTGATCCTAGAGTAGACGTAGAGTATGTATTGGGCTTAGTAGGCCTGTTGTACATACTATACGTCATCAATTCCCCCCAGTCTAGTATGTTCATTGCATGCGGATATTGTCGCATGCGGTGGATGTCACTAGACTTGAGTCGACTAAGGATTTCATCGTGCATTTTTTCCTTTCCGAAAATGCTTTTTTCTACCCTTTAGGAACTGCTATACCTTCCAGTCCCCCCTAGTCTAGTATGTGCACTGCGTGCGGATATTGTCGCACGCGGTGGATTTACTTAGACTACTTCTTGCGGATCAATTTCTCTTCCGCGTTCTCGAAGCGTTCCTTTGACTCTCCTTTTCCTTGGGAGGTGTTTTTTACAACGTGGACGTTTTACGACTTTTCGTGCTCTGGTTGATTTGACTCCGTGGGCCTTTGGTTTTCTATTATCCTTATCCACGTAGTTTTGACTTTGATCGTTAGATTAGATTGTTTTTGGACGCGTGTCCTTTCTTAGGTTTTTCTAGGTTAATCATCATTCTGTTTGTATAAATATCCCATATGTTGGCTTTAGCCATTTTTTCTTTTTACTGCTCTTCTGTTGCGAAGCTATTCTTCAATCTGGTTTGACTTTTGGCTATATCTGTTTTCCACGTTCCGCAGTCAGGTTAGGTTCTTGATTCCATTTTTCTTTTTCCGTTATGGGTAATTTTTCTTCTACCAAGTCTAAATTATCCCAGAAGGCACTTGATCGTTTCTGTATTGATTATTCGATTTCGCGCTTTGTTCATTCGAAATTTCCTGATCCTGACAAAAGTATTCGTGAAGCGCCAAATGGAAAGATCGGTTTTTATACCCGTTTTTTTGAGTTTGCTAATTTCCGCCTTCCCTTGTCCTCTTTTCTTGTTTCGATTCTGGACTACTATCATATTCATATCTCGCAGCTTTCTGTCATTGGTGCTGCTAAGGTTTCTCAATTTGAAATTCTTTGTTTTGCACTTGGTATTGAACCCTCTGTTGGTTTGTTTAGGTGTTTTTATATCTTATCTCAGAGTCATGGCTGGCTTTCTTTTAGTAAACGTTCTGATAGCTTTGGTGTTTGCTATACGAAGCCCCTTGATTGCGTTAAAAGTTGGAACGATCACTTTTTCTAGATTGACTCATTTGCTTTTCCTTCAATTCATCCTTTCTTCGTTGGTGGACGTCTTCCTAAAGATACCACCCCTAGGGATATTGAATTTGATGTTGAACATGTTGCCTCCCTTGTTACCAATGCTTCTTCCTTTGTTAAGTTTCCGGAGCCTTTCCTTTGTTTGGTTGGGTTGAGCCGTAATTACACTTTGGGCAATGACTTTTATCCCGTGTTTTATGATCAATAGAATCGGGGTGGGTATGCCGTATCTATGTTTTTTCCTTTTACTACTTTATCTTGATTTTCTTCTGATCTATGTTTCTTTTTTGTCTGTTTGCTGCAGCTATGGATTTGTTGTCGTTGGTCAAGAATAAAAACCCGATGGAATTGCTTGTTGATACTCGGCTACGGAAGGATGATGAAGTTCCTTTGCTAAAATTGACCGAAGGTCGTACTGTCTCTTTTGTTCCTCCTTCTTCTGGTGAAGTTGAGCGTGCAGCTGTTTGTTCGAGAATCGGAGTTTCTCAATCATCTGGTGGTGTTGTTCTGTGACCTGATTATTCAGGTTCTGAAATTGGTTTTGATAGTGGGGTGGCTTCTGGTTCTGGTAGGAAGAGGAGGAAAGTTGGTATCAACCTCGTTCATCCCCCAAAAAAGGCAAGGAGCGACCTTAACGAGTCTAGTAGGGCCTCTACTGGTGGTAAGTCTTCAGAGTCCATTAAGAAGTTGCTAGCTCAAAGTTTGCAAACTCTTGAATATTGATGCTTTGCCCACTCATTCTTCTTCTTCTTCTCCTTTATTATCAATTACTCCCCTTTGTGAAGTTGGGATGCCCACTGAATCTGGTTTTGGTTTGCTCAATCCTGATGGTTCTCCTTCCAGGTTTGTTTGTTTATGCTTTTATTTTTTCGTTATTCTTTTGTCTCTTCTCCCTTTTATTTACTCGTTCTTCACTTGCTTATTCGCAGTTCCCCTACACCTGTTATGATGGATGTCGTCATTACTGCTGCTTATTCTATTGAGAAGGGGAAGGGTCAAGTGAATGTTCCTTCCTCTCTTCCAGATGGCCTTTCTCCGGTTTGTGGTGTTTCTCGGCTGAGGATATTCGGACTGTTGATGACCCGGACTCTAGCTCTTTATCTGGTGTTCATATTCCGAAGTGGAATGTTGCCAAGAGTTCGCTTCTTGATGATGTTGATGAGTGTCGTTCTATGATAGACGAGTTCGCTCCTCCTACCTTCTTTTCCTCTATCCGTGATATGGGGTATGAACGCCTCCTGGGTGAGTTTAATGTTGTCGTGGCGTGACAATTGTGCTTTAGTTCTGAAGTTAGTCAGCGTTTAGAATATAATGCTATGGAGCGGAAACGCTTATTGTCTTTGTTGGCGAGTAAGGATAAGGAGATTTTAACTCTGAAGTCTGAAGTTGCTAATGCTATTTCTTCTAGAACATCCGCTGCTGCTGCGTCTTTAGCAGCTTCTGCTGCGGAGCTTTCATCTTTGAAGAACCAGAATTACGCGCTTGAGGAAGAACGAAATTCTCTTCGAGCCGAGGTGGCAACACTTCAATTGTCTCTCGATGCTAAGGATTATGAGTCATCTACCTTGAGAACTGAGGTTGTTGTTCTTAAGTCTCAGAATTCTAGTCTTTCCGGACAGGTGTGCATCCGTGTCCCTATTTTTTCGTTGTTTTCTAACTTTGTTTTGCTTGTAGGTACGGACTTTGGAGGAGTCATGTTTTGAGCTCCGCAGTCGAGCTCCGTCCTTTGCTACTTTGGAGGAGGAATTTTGTAAGATTTAGGATGCTAAGATGGGCGGACTTTTGCGGAAGGTTGATTTGGCCGTTGCTGACTTGTATGCCCTAGCTAGTCATCTCGATGAGGAGTTTTATCCTCGTTTCCTTACACTATTATCAAGCCGTCGTTGGTTATTAATGAACGGTATGAGCCTCGTTGTGTTTAAGTGCTTAAACTCTCCAGAGTATACTGCGGCAATGGCAAAGGTTACTGAGCATGCCGTTGATATGGGTATGCAAGAAGGCTTAGCTGCGGGCATCATCCATGGTAAGGAGAAAAGAGAGCTTGTTGAGCTTGCTGGATATAGTCTCTCTGCAGAAGATCACTATGTTTCCGCTACGAGGGCCTTTGAAAATGTGGAGTTTTCTTTGCTCTCCGTGCTTAAGTCCAACAAGAATGCTGGTATTGCGGAAGTTATGGACCTTCTCCATGTAGATGAGCCTTCCGCGAATGCTCCTATGATTTCAGGGTTACAGCACGATCTTGAGCAACTCATTGTCCCTATTTATGATAAGGGCAGTAATGTTATTGTTGGCAACAGCTCTTTGTCTTGCTCTGTGGAGGTTGTTCAAAGGAGGGTTGATCAGGTTATAAAACGCCTTGATGGTTATCGGTTGTCTATTGCCGATGTTTACAATTCTTCCATTGATCTTTTGTCCGCTCGTAATGTGATGGGTGTGGAAACATCTTCAGATAGTGAGCTAGCCTCTGTTTGTACTGCTTCTTTTCCAGTTGCGCCTCTTCCTATCAGTACCTCTGATATTTCCGCGATACCCCTTTCTGTTGAAGATTATGATGTTGGTGGGTCCAACACCCTTGCTGAGGTTGCAAATGACCCATCTTCTGGAGTTAGCGAGGTCTCCGCTGTTCTGTCCGAGCCTTAAGCGAGTACTACCGCTTTAGTGCGGATTTAGTTAGTTTTTTTTAGATACCTTGTAATTATCTGAACAATGCCTATCTGTTTATTTCGTGATACTTTTGATGATTGTTTTAAGACTTTTTTGCTTATCTTTCTGCAGGCTTTCTTTGTTTTGCATTTATGCTACAACTTTTCCCTTATGCAAGTTCTTAATGCCTTCGGTGTACGTTATTTTCCACTTTTGTTTGCTATTTTTAACGTTATACGGATATGCACGTTTTGTAATAGTCTTTTGCGCACATACTCTTTTTGTCTGTGCGGTGCTATTTTTAACGTTATACGGATATGCACGTTTGTAATAGTCTTTGGATAATTTTGGGCTATCCTCCCAGTACTAGCCTTGCAATACCTCTTATGTACTCTCACTACTACAAAAAATCTCATAAAGACTGGTTAGAATGGCTCATGGAGAGTGGTTTAGGAACCACTCTAGGCGAGGGGGTATCTCTATAACCAAAACATATAGAAACCGGTTCGACAACCGGTGTCTAATATGAACATCAAAACCGGTTTTGCTCGTAAGAACCAGTGTCTACAACTGGTGTCTACATGCCACTAGCATGGAGAAAAGAGACCAGTTTTTATATAAGAACCGGTTTTGGTGAGATATTCTTTTTTTTTTAAATGATTTTTATTTTTGCGAAAAATATAAAATTTTCATAATTCCATAATGTACAACTAAATTAAAGTGCACAAGTCTTGATACATGCCAATATAACAACCTAAAATCAGATTTTCTATGATTGAACTTATTATATTTATACAAACTTAAAATCTAGCATACAATTTATTACCAGTATCTAACTAGAAGCATATTTCATTTTTAGGCTTCTTCTCTCCAATACAAGTTATACATCTTTTGTAGTCAGCGCCAACACTTGCACGACACTAATAGCAGCCAAACTGTTCTCTTGTTGCAAATATAGTTGAGCTACATGTCTGTAGAAAAAGGCAGCTTTCCTGTGGTAACCAACAGTTCCATATAAACGGGCTATCTCAATGTACAATATCAGTCTATCACTTGCATCAATCATAGATTTTGCTCCATCTGCAGCAGCAGTCAAAAGCTCCACTACATCCTTAGCTAGCTCTCGTATGTCAATCACATGAATAAGTAATATGTAACTATTAATTACAGATATACCTGGAATGCAGATTGACTATGATACTACTATATAAAATAAGAAATTCCAAATAGCTTAGCAGACGGTGATTATGCCACATTGGATTCAAAGAACACTAACAAACTCAAATACAATCTAGGTACATATATTGAGGTCAAACAAAAACAAAGTACAGATCATACAAAGGCCCATAAAAAATACTTCAAAACATGGCCACATAGCCAATTAATTGCATCTTTGATGAAAAGTTTTAGTGTCTTCATCAAGCCGGCTTATTTTTCACAATCACATTTTTTTCATCAATTCGGTAAAAACAAAATACACCACTGTCCACAAGATTTAAGACAGGTTATTGAATATAAATTCTTCAAGTGTTTTTCAAGATGGGGTATATATTAGGTCAAGAAAATATAGTACGAAACTTAAAAAGAAATAGGTCTCCATCCCTTTTTAACGGGTCATATGAACTGATTCCAAAGGTCAAATAAAAAGGGACATACGAGCTGATTACAAAGGTCAAATAAGTTGATGGGTTTTTTTTTTCTTGGTAATCAAATGGATCATACGTTCAAACTTAACAAAAACATAGCTAAAAAGACAGGTCAAACGGATAGAATATGTCAAATGGGCCATAAGTTGTCCAAAAGTCACTTTATAACTCACACAACCTCCTAAAATTATTCTTATTGAAAGTTTCAAGTTATTAGTCACCATAGCTAACAAATCAATTAATTATATATATATATAAACTGTACAGATTGTGTTTCGAGTCTACCCAACCCAGCTTGGCCTGTTTGGACCAACACTCAATTTAACCATTTTTACGCATTACCCCACTCCATCCGTCCATCTTGCCACCTCTGATATCAGCTAAATCATTTATACATCATAGCAAATAAATATAACTAGACTAAAGTTGGTTCTATAATTTGAAAGAATCCAAATAAAGTTTCTGTTTCAAAAGGAATGGATATGACATAATATTCCAAAGTATATCTCCTTTCCGCGTACAACGTTTAACATTTAGTGTAGGCATATCTACCATCACACGTGCTTTATATACTTAACGAAGATGTTATTCTAATCAATCAAACAAGCACAGAAATAAACACAAAGACACACACATAAGTAATAATAATAAGTTCTGATTGATCCCTATTTCCTTGCCATGAAAGGTTCGAGAACTAAAACGTACCAGTTTCATATTCAAGCGCTTGCAGAATCATCTCGACCTATAGAGAAAAAACAATAAATGTTTATATAAAAACTATAGGTTTAAAAAGGATAACATTCCTATTATACAAGGGACTAAAGAACCGATAATAAAAGACATACTTCCCCATTAACACCGCATTATGTTTAGCCTCATCTATCCTCCATTAACATTGCAGTTGCAACATCATTAAATAGGCAAATAGTCATAGCCACTAAAATCTAGCTAGTGTATAGAACTGTACATAAAATAAGTTTGATGTGTCAGTTTCAATAAATCAGGATCTTTGCTACTCTTACTATACAGACGTAACAGTGCTAAGTACTTCAGGACCACTGCTACAAACAATCCTTGGATTTAATGCGAGTTTATGAACCAATGACTCCAAAAAAGCACACAAATGTACCAATCAAGGCCAGACACAGGTGTATAAACCATTTATTATATCTATAAAGTTATAAAACTATGGTGTCTACTCAGATAAACAAACGGCAAAAGTATTACTAGGCAACCCTACTTGAAGAATAGGAAAATAAAACATTATATGTGAAAAGAAATTAGTGGGCATACATGCATGGTGGTGGACTCTTTCCTTCTGGTTCTAATTTCCGACATTCATATGGTTTTGCAGCTGTATCCAATGCCCACACATCAGTAAGAGGCCATTTTCCTGTTTACAAAGGGTATGCATCTAAGTCCAGAAGAAGAACACAAAAACATCCACTATTAGTGATGCAGTAAACTGGAAGAGACGAACCATCATTTCCACCAATTTCCATAAGATATCTTTGCCCCACCAGAGCCATGACATGCCCATATCATGGACCAGACCAGGTACTTGAACCACCACTCTACAAAAGACGCCAACATATTATTAACCAACTTGAAAAACTGCATCTTCAGATATGACCAAGTAAATGAAAAAAATATTGCAAATTCAAACCTATGCCATCGAGGTCGTGGTTGTGTTAGGTCAAGAACATGGAGATCCTCAACAGAGAGACCAGCTGGACCAATTCCACCCTGTGATTGATAAACAAACAGAGTTAATAAAAAAAAGTAAAAGGTAAATGCTTAGCAATTTAGGAAGCCTTTTATATTCCAATATGTTCAGTCAAGTGCTTGACTATCATCACTAAATTCGTTATCAATGCATAAAAGCAACAAGAATCTTTGAACCAGCTCCCACCACATGTACTTACCCTTTTAGTCTTTCATTAACTCTGCACTTTGAATGCGTCAAAGGAACTTGATCAATGTTCGTTCTCCCTTATCCTGTTTATAGGAAATCGCATTTGCACATAATATAAAGTAATATAAACCGTCCAATAATCTTGTTGAAAAAGTTTAAATCAACAACCCATATTCAAAGAATACGACAATCCATATCATATAAATCTGAACCAAAACCCAAATCCAGAAATCAGCACGACTAAACATAATTCTGAATCCAACAAACAAACAGGTTCAAAAACACCAAAATTCAACAAGACGAAACATCAAACAAATATCAACCGCGCCGCAATGTAAACCATGCACCAATGACAGCGTCCAGTTCTGTATTCTCTAACCTCCGATCTTCATCCCAAGGTATCTATACGTAATTCAATAAAAAAAAAGATAATTACCTCACAAACGAGATGTACTTTCAGTTTAACAAACAACATGCAAAGCTATTTAAAAGTACTTACTGTGTTCGGGAAATTGTCATTTTGATATTTCAACACAAAATCTTGCATCCACTTCATTACGTAATAACCACACTCCCACTCGCCCCGCTGTCGATTTACAATAGGGAGTTCCCACTTCAAGCTATCACCAAGAACACTAAAAATAAAATAAGCAATATAGTTTTGTTAACATGCGTAAAGCACAAATGAAACCTAAAACAATTACGAAAAATGATTACGAATCCACAAGTCCAGCAAGCATGTACTCGTCTTCAGAATGAAACATTGATGTCTTTAAAGAATCCAAAATGAACCCCCTTCCATGTTTGGGGAAAATTATGAAGAGCACATAGTGACCGCTGCATTATATGTAAACACGTACATTTAAAACAATAATCATATCAACAATAACAATAAAAAAAAGTAGTGTGTGGTACCCTTTAAGATATGGTGCGACATAAAAATCATAACCCTCCAATGCCCGGGCCAAGTAATCTAAGGTAGCCCCTCTATTAGCCCCGTATACATCTGGCGTGATCAACTCAGGGTGCAAAAAACCAACCTTATTTTGTTGTGAACGTCCTTTAAGTTGATATAGTGACCTAATTAAAACATAGAAAAAACATGCTAATGTAACTTATACAGAAAAAACATAGTCTTAGCTGCATACGGAAAACATTAATGTACTTACATCTTAAAGCAAGTCAGAATGCCTAGCTCGAGCTTTTTATTAGTCAACAACTCAATTATATCGGTTGGGTTAATTGCAAAGTAGGAATCTTCAACTTGTCGAAAGACCTCCTTACCAACATGAAGATTGTATGGCTCAACACAATCGTTACCCCTACTCATCCTGCGATTATAGCCATTCAACACACTCTTTGGCCTATGTAACATTATAGCTGGTTTTAGATCGTTTAACTCTTTTCTATGCTCAACTTTTATTTTTACATCTTGCACATACAATGGTATTAATATGATCTCATTATCCCCTAGAATTGAAAGGTCTAGTCGAGTTTAAAAACAAGTATGCCCTTTAGTATTAGATAAGACTTACTACTTTCTTTAGGAAGTAAAAGGAAAATGCATATTTGTAAGATATTGTTATATTTCAATATATATAGTAGCTATAATGTTCTAAAGTTTACCCGCTCCTTAGCTTGAAGTTGTTCTGCAATCTTAGTTGCCGCCATTTTGTGGTTGGTTATTTCTTCAAAGGCTTTTTTCTTGTTCGTAGGTTCTTGAGCAATCTCTAATCCCATTCTTTTCTCTGTAGCAGGTACTTTTTGATGTTGAGGCAGCACACTCTTGGTTGCCACTCTTGATACTGGGGTTTTCGTCAATCCCTACAAAGTCATGTTTATGTACGTTAATAAAGCTTACTACAAAGACACAAAGAGAGAGACTCCACAAATTTAATACCTTAAAACGAGCAATAGCACTAATTGGCCATTGAATAAAGCCCTTTACTTTAACAAAGTAGTTCCTCATCCGGCACGGGAAGCTCCATAGTCTTATAAAAGTCAACAACTTTGATAACTAACACCTTCATGTGCCCGTGTAATAATTTCTTTTTATGTATAAGACCGTCTCCAATTGGAAATACTATCGCAGTAGCACATGTGACCTTCTCCTGAGTGGAAACAGAACTAGGGACATACAAACAGCAGTAGGCTTCCTCCTAGATAAAATGTAGCAAGTATTGAATTAATCACGTGTATGTAAGTATGTACGATATTTATTATACAAACAAGACTAACATTCCATATAAGACCAACAAATTAGGATTACCAAATCGATTCCAAATGTGTCATATGATATCTTAACATAAATTATGCAATATACACATTTGTAGAAAACAAAAACCAAAAAAACTTTTACCTTTATGAAATTTAACTTGATGACATTAGTGGTCGAGGTGACACTCTGTCGGGGGAACTCGACCTCATCTTGCCTGGTTAAAAGCCCCTTGTTAGATTCTGACTGTATTTCCCTCCTAATTTCCCCCTCATTTCCTCCCAAAACTCGGTGATGAATTACTTCTTTCACTTTTTCGTCACTAGATTCTCTATCTCTTCGATGTGTTGATAGGTCCTCTTTTTTCTTATATAGCCTTTTATTCCTTTTTTATATCCAATGTTAGTCCCTACCCCCTAGTGCGACCACCGTGCTCGGGTCCCATCACTAATATTAACGGATCTACTCCTGCTTTAGATTCAATAGTCCTTTCAGACAATTGTTGGCTTGCTTTAGTCTGTTATATATGATTAAATATCAGGACAACATATTCATAAACAATTTTTTTTATATAGTTATCAGTATAATGGAAAGAAAAAAATTACCAACTCCTTTGAAAGATCAACTAACTTAGGAGGCAACGTCGTATTCCCGTCTTTGTCATGGGGAGCCCTTGCCAAACAATAATTACTCCCACGAATGGCTGGTACTTTATGAAGGTTTGTTGCTTTATATGGGTCATTTCTTTCCTTTTCCCACTTTTCTTCAAAACCGCGATACCCTTTTGGTCCTAAGCGAGTCTGATCTATTTCATATTGTTTTCCACGTTCACTCGCTTCTGCACGCAGTTTCTTCACATAGGAGAAATGATGAATTAGAAACATGGAAAAATAATAATGTATCATAGTAATACAGAAGTAAATGAAACCTACAATTTTTGCAGGTGTGTTTTCTTTCTTGCAGAATTCTTCCCATACATGAGGCTCTACATACGTCCATTTTTCCATAGGAGATTTGTTATTGAGCATGTATTCACCTCGTAGTTCTGTCTTCCATGCCTTCCACTTAGTGCCACATGATAATAGTATAGGGACTTTGACATCATTATTCTCAAGTCTAAAATGTGTGCGAATGATATAGAAATAACGATTATTGATTGTTAATAGATGTACTAGTTAGTTATATTGTCTAACGATTTTAGATATTATACCTTCATATCCAACCATAAAACGTCTTTCTGTTCTTTTGTCACATGCTTCCAGTCCTCTATGTTCATGGAAATTAACCTTCGGGTACGAGTTCCGATGTACTTCCCATATAAGTTTTGCCACTTACCTACAACTTGACCTAACCGATTGAACTCAACAACTTCACCTGCTGGAAGATCTTGAATCTTATTGATTCCTCTTGTTTTTCGTGGAATTATGGGGGGGTCCTAAAAAAACATGTAAACAATTGTAAGACAGTAGAAATACGAACATGAAGCAACAGATCATTGAAATAATAACATGTAAACTCATTTAAGCTTGTCAAAATTCGTTTCAGACACATCACCGTTTGTTCATACGAAATAAAGATATTGTTGTAGCATAAAGTCTCAGTGTACTATAATATAAATTCGGCTGAACTGATAAAGTATTCTATCATCTTAATTTTGTGATTCACAACTAAAATCACAAAATGAACGAAAATATATGTACTGCGCAAACACTCACTGACAACACAGCAAAAAAATTAAGCCGCAAGTTACCAACACTAGTGTTTGATCCACATCCGATAAGTAAATAAATTATTATATGACAAGTAATACAGAATGTATTATCTAATTTACATACATAGACATTGCTTTGAACAAAAAATAACTTACGTAGCATTTTAAAGTAGCTGATTCGGAGTATCTAATTATTTAGAAAAACGTTTTACATTGCTTTAACCACTCTCAATAGCTCGACAATTGACAGATCGTGACAATGCAGAGTTAAAAGATAAACGTAAAAAGCAATCATTTATGTTTACAATCTTGTTATTTATATTATTTTCCCTGTTCGTGCTATGCAACACTTACAATTGACCACTTGCAACCAAAATATATGTACTGCGCAAACACTCACTAACAGCACACCATGATGTATTTCACATAACTTACATATTAACAACAGGCAGATCACAAAAGTTACATATTTCACATACCCACCTAATATTTGTTAAACATTGGCAACCCATACTTTACACATAAGCAAACACATGACAATTTATGCATACAAAACATTATTTTGATAAACCTAAATCCAACCCTAATCCAAATTACCAATACTTGTCAACAAATATTAACCTTAAAATAAGTAACAATTGCATATCAAAGTTAAATTAAGAAGAAGAAAAATACCATTTGATGTGCTCAAACTCAGATGAATGGCCCAAATTGAGCTTGGTCGTGATGGCAGATGTGGGTGTTGGTTTAGGATACGATATGATAAAAAAGGTTGCGGTTAATATCTTGTCAAATGATGCAAACGACATCATATATTAGAGGGTGGTGGTTAGGGGTTTATTGGCGGGAAATCAATTGAGAGTGAAGCTGTGAAGATGGAGGATCGTGGTTTTGTAGTAGCGGTAAAAATTGGGGGGAAGTTTGGGAGAAGTACTTCTGGATCGTGGTGTTGTGTCTTGTAGATATCTTCTTTTTTTTTTTTTTTTGAATTTTCATATATAAAGGATAAAATTATTTAGTGACTTATTTAGTTGGAGAAAAGAAATTATAGCATATAATATATGCTATTTATTTAATTTATTCAGCTATGCTTTCGGTTTGTTGCACCTGCAAAAAATAAGAAATGTATAAAAACACCACATTAGTTGTTGACTATAAAATAAATATATTAGCTTAAATTTAGCTATAACTTGAGTAAAGCCCTTATTTTATTACCTGACTCATCATTCTTCGTGTCCTTCTTGATGATCCGATCTTAAATAAACAATCTCATCAAGAATTTCATCTAAAGATTGAATGCCACTAGAAAATAGAGGTAGCTCGTCAAACTGATTATAGTCGTCCTCGTCTACAACATCATCAACACCAATTATATGTCGTTTACCATGCATGACAATGTGCCATCTCTTGTCTTTTGGTCCTCAACAAAAATACTTGGGTGGCTTGGTTTGCTAGAATGAATGGGTCAGATAGTACTTTTGTGGAAAGATTGACACACGTGAAACCATCCCTATCAACTTTAACACCTCCTCTGTCATTGACCCATTTACACTTGAATAGGGGTATAACAACAAATTGTAATCAATTCCCATATTTCTTCAATGACACCATAATACGACTTTTTTGAGCTTGTCATCCTCGATGAATCTGTCATTGTTGCTACAAGTGTCACTCCACTATTTTGCATTGTACTTTTATCATCTTGTTGTTTGGTGTAGAACGTGTATCCGTTAATGTCGTATCCTTGATATTAAAAAACACGACGTGGTCGGTACCCTAATTGTGCCAATTCTGGATCAAGATTTGGAAATATACGACTAACTTAATTTGAAAACCACTGTGAAAATGTTCTTGTATGCTCAGCTTCCAACCAAAGCTGACCTCGATGGCTGTTATTTTGTTTTAAATATGACATGTGCTCATGTGTATGTATGGGTCAACATGTCATATTTTGCAATAAAATAAACGCTCTAAATCATTATTGTTCGGTGTAACATCTTTGCGCCCAATTGTCCCTTTCCCATCAAGTCTACCCGCGTGTCGAGATCGCGGAATGCCGATATTTGGGACACCTTCCGTATAGTTTGTACAGAACTGAACTACTTCTTCGGGAGCATACCCTTCAATAATACTACCTTCTGGTCGAGATCGGTTCCTTACATACCCTTTTAAGAAACCCATATACCTCTCGAATGGATACATGTATCGCAAGAATACAGGACCGCAAGCCTTTATTTATCCAACAATATGAGATACGAGGTGAACCATGACATCAAAAAAGGAAGGTGGAAAGTACATCTCGAGTTCACAAAGAGTAAGAATAATAACACTCTGCCATTCATCCAACTTTTCCGGATCAATAACTTTGGAATGAATCATGTTAAAAAAGAGACAAAGCTTTGTGACTGTGTCGTACTCAAGGTGGCAGTACTCCTCGAATAGCGACTGGAATCATCTGCGTCATTGAAATATGACAATCATGGGGCTTCATACCAAGCAACTTCAAGTCTTTCATCGAAACCAACTGGCAAATACATTTTCTTACTATTCGTCTCTTGTGGTGCAAGCTCGTCTCTAATTCCCATTTCTACCATGTCTTTTCGAGCATTAATTCCATCTTTAGTTTTTCCTGGAATGTTTAATAATAAGCCTAACAAGCTTTCACAAACATTTTTCTCGATATGCATAACATCAAGACAATGTCGGACTTGCAAATGTTTCCAGTACTTCAAATCCCAAAATATTGACTTTTTTTTCCAAATAATTTTTTGAGGTGCCTTAACTTTTTTTCCAAAAACAATATTTAAATCCGCAACTTGGGAAAGTAAATCGTATCCGTCCAATGGTTCTGCCATCACTCTACGCTCTATAGTACCATCAAAAAAATACTTTTTTTTCGGTACGGGTGATCTTCTTCAAGCAATCTTCGATGTCCCATATATATTGTTTTCCTACAATTAGTCAACCATTGAGAGTGAGTGTCCTTTTCACAAACAGGACATGCCTTCTCCCCTTTCGTACCATAACCTGACAAGTTACCGTATGCTGGAAAATCACTTATAGTACAATAAATCATGGCAAACAATGTGAAACTCTCTTTCTTGTATGCATCATAAACTTCAACGCCCGAATCCCACAATTTTTTCATGTCTTCTATTAACGGATCCAAATACACATCAATATCGTTCCCAGGGTTGTTTCGGACCTTGAATTAATAACGACATCATGATGTATTTTCGTTTCATGCACAACCAAGGTGGGAGATTATATATGCATAGAAGAACCGGCCAAGTGCTATGACGAGTACTCAGGCTTCTAAACGGGTTAATTCCATCTGAACTAAGTCCAAACCGTATATTTCTAATCTCATATCCAAATTTATCAAACTTTTTATCAATATTTTTCCATTGAAGAGAATCAGCCACATGTCTCATTTTTCCATCTTTTTTGCGCTCTTCAGCATGCCAACGCAATAATTTGGCATCCTTGGGGTTTGAATATAACTTTCTCAATCTAGGTATGATAGGAAGATACCACAACAATTTAGCAGGGGGGAAATTCTTTGTCACATCGCTATTTAGTTCCGTTAAATTCTTTTCCTTATACCTCAATTCATTACATATAGGACATTTGTGTAGGTCTTTGTACCCTTTTCTGTACAATATACAATCGTTTGGACATGCATGTATTCGTTCCACTTCTAATCCCATGGGACACGTTAATTTTTTCGCTTGATACGTTGAAATAGGCAACTCATTATCTTCAGGAAACGCTTCGTGTAACAACTTTAATAGGGTGGTGAAGCTTTTGTCGCTCCAACCATTTTTTGCTTTTATGTCCAACAGTTTCACCACTAAAGAAAGTATGGTGAACTTCTTACATTCGCTATACAATGGTTTTTCTGCATCGACAAACAATTGCTGTAATTTTTTAATATCCTTTTCAGCAACATCACGTTCCACATCACGTAACATCTCATCTATATTAACATGATGGTCATCGTTAGGATTATCATTCTCATCGTGATCAATGTCTGAAACAAATGCGTGACTCTCAACTTGTGATTCACCGTGAAAAGTCCAAGAAGTATACTCTTTGTCAAACCCTTGTCGTATGAGACGACTTCTAATAATCTTAATATCGGCAGTGGACACATTATTTCTACACTCTTTACAAGGACAAGAAATTTTTGTTTCTCTTGTCTTTTCTCGATGATCCTGAGCGCATTTAATAAATTCAGACAGTCCTTTCGTCGAGGGGTAAAAGCCGTCCTATCTTGTGCATCCATGTACTATGATCCATCTGAAATATATAAAGAAAAAAAAAGTTATATTTTAAGATTAGTTTTGCATAGATAAGGTTATAAGTGTTATAAATTGTGCCTAGTTGACGACATTGATTCAATCAAAGGTATGATCAACAAAAAGTAGCGTCTATTAAATTAATTTAGGTATTTTATTACATGTCTCAACTAGGGATGTTAGTCGGGTAGATCCGGTTGGGTTCGGGTCAATTCGAGTTGAGGCAAATACCTTAACCCGACCCTATTTAAGACACGGATTAGACGGGTTGACCTGAATTGACCCAAGTAAACCAAGTTGAATAGGGTAAATTGGGGTCAACAAAATAAGCCTAATGAAAACAACACTTTAAAATTTGTAGCCATTCAAATTGTTTAAACTTTAAACAACATGCCTGTATAAATTACATAGCAACTCTTTAACCCGCCAAAAACTCCCCATCCTAAAATTGAAGCGCCATTTTTCATTCTAACATTCAAATGAAAACTTTGAATTCCCTCCTTTAGTGTTACTTTCTCTGCTGATACTCCTAATCAATTTGTTCTATTGAAATCTCTCCAATTCACAACCCTCAGCCTTCCTCGTTTGCCTGAATGTACTCGCACTTTCCAAAGGTAACATTATTGAATGTTTACATCAAATTTTAGAATTTTAACTTCCAAAATATGTGTTATATCAGTCTAGTATGGTTAATAATTGTGTAATATTTAGCTTTGTTGTTGGTATTCGATAATATGTTTTGACTTTTCTTGTTTAACACAAGGTGTTCGATCAAAATCCCCACTAAGAGTGTTAATATTTATCGCTTTTGATATTGCAAATAACTCTTAGATTAGGTTCAACTTTTGAGTTTTGGTTGATAAACAAAATAAATTATAGTTGTTTATGATGCTCCATCTCTCGGTTATTGTATTACATTAGCATTATATCCAATCCAGAGCGCTACGGTTCACTACTAACATAGAACAAGCTTATAGAATTTGATATGTTAAGTGACGATTATGAAATTAGTTGTACAAATCTATGTGAAAATCTAAATTCTCTAGCATAATATATGAATGATTTGGCATAGTTTGTATGAGGTGAATGTGTGAAGCTGTTGATTGACTTGTTTGTAGGACTAAACAATTAAGGGGAGTAACTCTAATTTTGAAGTGTGTGGTTCTAGCTGAACCTGACATGATGTTTGCTGTGAGATATATGTAAGGCTGCTAGAATTAGATTTAAGGATTTTTTAACTTTGATGTGATGAAGGCATGTGATGGTAACTTTATGTCACGACGCATGTGTGCTAGCACCTGATTAATGACTTAATGGTGAAAATGGCGGTTCTTGTCAACAGAAAAACGTCCAGGAGAATGGAACTGGTATCATCCATAGGTCGCTACAATCACAACCGCTTGCTGAAAAGATGTTGAAAGTGTTGTCTTTGTTCAAAGACTCGTCTGAAGCTGGCATTTTGGCTCAAGTTTGGGTTCCGATTAAGGAAGGTGATACGTAACTATATACTAAGCACTAGTGAGCAGCCTTACTCGTCTGTACTTGAAAGTATGTTAGTTTTTGTTAATTGACCTATGCACAAACTGTTATTATCTTGCATTGATATATGTTACTCATCCAATCCAGAGAGCTACGGGTCACTACTAACATTGGACGAGCTTAAAGAATTTGATATGTTAAGTGATGATTATGAAATCAATTGACATCTAAGTCATCTACAGAGTGTGATTAATCCAACATTTGAGGATCTAAAGTTTAGATCAGCAAAGTTAAGAATCGCAGGTGCGCATTCACGGATAAGTTGATGTATGATGGGAAATTATTTTGACATTTTTAAGGAGGGCTGAAGAAGCACTTTTAATGGAGAAGATTAGGATGGAGCAAAAAAGATTAGGTGTTGATGAAAGGGATTGGGTGGGTAATGAGAGACAGGAATAAGAAGAACAAGATGAACAAGACGTAGAAGAAGAAGAGGAGGATTCCGAGTAAGTGGAAGAAGGGAAGCATGGTGATGCAATATGCATGAGGTAATTCAGTGTTTTTTTTCGTGTGTTTAGATACTAGCGTTAATAAGCTTTATCTTGTTGTTGGGTCCACGTAAAAATTATGATAATTGTGAAAAGTTATCAAACTAGTACAACAATCACTTTCATATGGCAAAAACAGTTTATTGACCTATTGTAAATAAAGGATTAGATATCTAGAGGATAATATCATATGGTGAAATACATTCTGTCTAATAACTTTGTGGAACTCATTAAGACATGTTGAAGTTGGCTAGTCTCATGTTGAGGTGGCAAACTGGCAACATGGGTGGGTTGGGTAACAAGCCAAAATGGATAAGATTGATACAAGTCAGTATGAGTATTTGTTAAGTTCTGTTGTCCTGTAATCACTTTTTCTCCATTTTTTAAAATTTTAGATAATCAAACAATGTTTTATATATGGTTACAGAAGAAATATTGTTTTTACATTACTAACATGAATCTTGGATAAAATGATATGGCGAGGTGGTGATCGTTCAAAATAAGTTATGGGGGATTTCAGTTTGTTACCCATTTGACCCATTTGACCCATTTAGCCTGTTCCCCTTTCAATTGAATATGTATTTGACATGACTTAAGATATAACAACTTTATTAGGGGCACATTACTTTGACCATGATTAATCAGGTTCTTTGCGGTGATGTAGAATGCTCTAAGGGATCCAAGATCCTGTAGAACTATAATTTCCCTCTGATATCCTTAAGCATCGGTTTGTGGTTAGGTTACACTATTAATAAATAAATACGATGTACTTATGTAGTACACAAATACCCATCATATATGTGTTGTATTTGCTAGTTTCATTTCCTTCGATAGCTAACAGATGTTATGTTTGGTGTTGTGTAAAGGGTTAAAACAAAGATGAAACTTCAGCTTTCTACAGGCGGTAAGTTATTTTTATTTTATGATTATGATGTTTATCCTCCAAAATTAACCAAGTGTGCATCTTGTCTATATTTTCAATGTTTTAAATCAACATCGTCCGTGAAAAAAATGAAATATGTATAACTCCTCCACAAATTTTTTATTCTCAATGTGTAATCACATATCTGCCCCTAATATGTTTGATGTGATTGTGAATTGAAGTATCATATGCTAATTCCATGGGGGATATCTATCTACTGAGTGATGGACTCTCAACAGTATTCCCCACTATGTGTTTATGCCTCAATAAATAATGTTTATAACTTAAAGAAGGAGTGCTCACATGGCACTTTATGGTTAGTATTGATACGCAGAAGAAAGGTTTCCATCTTATTGTAATAAAGGGTTTAATTAATGCATGAATCTTTGCTTTCTTTCCTTTTGTGAATGCATTAAAGATACTTATAATCTATGGTTGATGATTACAACATATTCCCAACTTCCATTTGTCACCAATTGTATAAAAGAATAGTCCAAAGAGATTAAAAGAATAGAATATAAATCACTGCTATTGAGCTCATGTGTAACATAAGTTGTCTGCACAAAGCGATTGATGTGACCAATCTACAGAATTTTGTTCTTTCATCAAAAAGTTACCAATTTGTTCCGTATCCTATCAGTCTATTTAGACACCACCAGATTTGTGGTTTTTTGTACTTGCCTTGTAATCTAGAACAATATTTGCTAACCGTGTTCACACTCATTTTACTTAGTCCAAAAGATTCATGGATAGCAAGGGATATAGTAAATGGTACCCGGTTTTGGTTATGATTGCTATACAGTTTGTCTTTGCTACCATTAATGTACTACTAAAAAAGGTGATAGACGATGGACTCAACCACTTGGTCTTCATCACCTATCGCCTGACTGTCGGCACCATCTTTTTGGCTCTTGTAGCCTTCTTTTTCGAAAGGTATGTATCTCTTTTAAGGCACTTTGAAATGCCATTTTGTATAAATGTTTGTGATGATTTGATTCGGGTTTCTTGCAGGAAGAGTGAAACAAAGCTCACATACAGGATAATATTCTACCTTTTTATAAATGGCTTACTTGGGTTAGTAAAGTAAATTTTAGTTCATCTTCTTATGCTAGTATCTATATTTATCTTTTTGTGGCTACAGGGCATCGCTGACTCAGTACTTGTTTCTTCTTGGTATACAATACACATCCGCCACTTTCTCTTGTGCGTTTCTCAACATGGTTATCACATTTCAACATGGGAGATTGTTTGTTAACGGAAATTACTGTCCTGTTTGTCTAAAGGTCTATAGAGACTCTGAATTAACACCCATGGTCTGTTGTGATTTCTGTCAGCGTTGGGTGCATTGTCACTGTGATGGAATTAGTGATGAAAAATATATGCAATTTCAAGTGGATAATAACCTGCAGTACAGATGTGCCACATGCCGTGGAGAATGCTACAAGGTTAGGGACCTTGAAGGCTTTTTCGAGCTGTGGAGGAGAAGAGACAAAGCTGACCATGAGTTGAGTGCTAGCCTTAGCTAACTATGCACTTTCATGTTGATTCGAGTGAAGATGAGGGTACAACTTTAAAAGAGATTTCAATGAAGATGAAAACTTTTAGTATTGAAGATCAAAGAATTACAGAAGGTTATTTTGTGGATTAAAATCTTATTTTGTGGATTATAAGCTTATTTTATGGATTATAAATTCATATGGATGTTAAAGAATGTAAATTTTTCTATTGTAATAGAATGCTTTTAACGAAATACCTTACTTCAATGGATGAATATGGGTTTAGCTACCAATGTACCACGTATTTCGTATGATCGATACAAAGCAAAATCTTAAACGTGCCTGCATATAGATATTAAAAAAAGAACATAAATTGTCAAAGCAATGATTCAAGCACATTCAAATATGTGACAAAAAAGATATACACCTATTTTTATATAATCAGTTACAATATAATGATGCATTGTTACCTTAATATGGATGAATATTATAAAATCTTGAATTTCTCTAGCTCTTTTTGAAAGCATTTATGGTGTGTTTAATGTTTTTTTAAAGCATTCGTGGGCATCTCAATCCTTTTAAAGAGTAATTGGTTGAAAATTTCCGAAAATGAAGATATGCACCGTTGGAGCAGATTCAAAAATGCATAAGATCATTAACACCGGTTTTTTCGTAAATAACCGGTCTCTATAAGTGAAATACAATTAAAACAATCTTTTTTTTAAAAACCCGGTGTCTTTACTACTATTCTAAGACCGGTCTTCTTTGTAGAACCAGTTCTTCTTCATTTTTATAATAAAGAGACCGGTTATTCTATGACAACCGGTTTTTAAAATTTTTCCTACCCCTTATTTTTTACAATATGAACTGATTTTTATATAACCGGTTTCTATTAGGGGATGTTTATGTGCATTTTTGTAGTAGTGCCTGGTGATTAAGTTGTTCACCAGTTGTGTTATTCATGATAACCTTATGCTATTCGGAAATAGCATATTTTGGGCTGTACCCAATTCATGTGCTTGCGCGTCTTATGCACTTAATAAAGATAAAAACATTTTAAAGAATAAAATAATGAAGGTACCTAATCTTCATCATTCTTTTATTAACTGATCATATTTTTTAAATACATTACAAAAATAGGTAAATTCAAATACATTTTATACTTCCCTGCCATCGGCTTTACTCTTTCACTTCTATGGCTAATGACAAATATTGTTTTCTTTGGGAGATTTCTGTATTACGGAAATTTGTTTTGATTGTCATCCGTATGCTATTCTTCTGTTTTTGCCTTGTTGTTTTTCCACTTGTTTTTTCGGTGTGGATAACGTCTTTGTGAGTATTCGTACTCTCTTCGTAGGCTAGAATCCTCTCCTTGTATGCTACTTTTTCCTCTGAGATATAGTGTCACTCTCTTCTAACGATGATCCCTGAGGAGCTACCAGGCTTGTTACCTTTCATCCTTCGGACATTTCTGTGTTTTTGAAAGTGTAGCCTGTGAGAGTAGCTTTTGTATATATATCTCGGCCCCTGCAAGCTGGTCATTTTTAGCTTACATTCTGTCTGTCCGACCAGATTCACTTTGGTCGGTAGACATGTGCTCGTCTGGGAGCCGGGGTGCAACAACAATAGGATGTATGCTTAGTTTTCATCCTTTGTTGCTTGTCGTTGTAAGGGAAGCTTCCTAATAGCTAGGGACTTCTTGATATAGCTCCTTGTCCCTAGCGTTCCTTCTTATACTTCCCTGATGACCCATCCCTTTTCACACTCCACCATTCTCGCCCTTACCATTTCAGTTCCACGTGCCTCCCGGCCGGCTGCCATGAGTTGACGTGAGAGCACTGTTCGATCTTGCTTCCCAATGGTTGCTGGGAGTCTAATCAAAATAGTGCTCCAGTCACGAGTGCCACTACTCTAATTGGCTAGGTACTTGGAAACGCCGTTGGAGGAGGTTTGAATGACGGGGCGTCATGGTATTTTGTGGTGGTGGGTGATTAGCCGTCATTTTAGAACGACTAAGTATTAGTACTAGTCATTTAAGAACATATTTATGTGCTTTCCATGTTCTCCTTCATTTTTTTCTTGTGATGGTGATAAAAGTTTAGGTTATGTATGTGTTCACTGCCGTTGTTTTGGCGATATGTTGCCATGGGAACAAGCTTTTTCAGACTTTTCTTTTTAGGAATGTTTGATTCTGGAAAACGGTGATTATTGCTTTTTCTTTTCTTGTGTCTTCCTTTTTTACTTCGCGCATTTATAGACAATATTTTACTGTTTTTCACGTGCTAGCATTTGTCCTTTTCTACCAGTTGGTAGGTTATTACATGCCTAGGTTCGTAGCTTGGGTGTCTATTTTTCTGCTTTATTTGACATGATATTCCTTGGTAAGGAACGCGTATCTATACTTGCAGATTTCTTCCTTTCTAGTTATCTGGATAAGGTTTATCCTTTTACGTCCGCACTTGCCTTTTTTGTTATTTATTATCTCTCTTTTCATGACTTGTGTTTATTATGTCATGTCTGCCGCTACTTCCTGCGTACTTCTTTGGTGTGTTACCTCTTCCAGAGATAACTCTTTACAGGTTACGGGTTTCTGTTTCTTTTTATTCTCTGGGAGCTGTTTCCTCACGGTTTTTTCCACTCGCATTCGTAGTATGTTTCCATCCTTGCTGTTACTCCTTTCTACATTTTTTCCTTGATGCGCGTGCGATTCCGTTTATTCTGGTTATTCATCAGCTTCTACCATCGGTCCTTTCTCTTTTTCTTCTCTCTCCTTCTTCAAATGCAAACATTCTTCTGTGGTATGTCTTGCCTTCCCGTGGAATTCACATAACTTTCCATTGACTTTTTCTTTGATCACAGTAGTTGAGGATGGGCCTGGGGACCTAGCTCTTGATGCAGTGGTATTTTTCCTCGCGGCCTTATCAGTTTGCGGAAACCTTGCTGCCTTTCCTTGGCTCATGATTTATACTTAAGTTCTTTCCTTAAATACTGCCGATGCTTGACTGTTGCTTGTTCCATTGGTCTTTGTATCCATGGCCTTTTCCTATCACGTCTTCCCGCAGCTGCTTCCCCTCTAAGAAAGGAAGTAGTTATGTTCATTACTTCGGCCATTGACTTCGGGACTTTGTCATGCAGCCGCTTAATCAGTTCTAGATTGGTAATCGCGTGCATGAATCCTGAGATCTTCATAATTTCTGGGGCTCCCTTTACGTTCCTTGTCTCTTCTTTGAATCTTTGTATGAAGTCTTCCGTTAGTTCTCCATCCTTTTGCTTGATGTGATGAATCTCCACAGGGTATTTGATACATTTCTTTTGTTGCAGGAAGTTAGTCAAGAAAACCTCTTTTAGCTTGTCGTAGCTATCTATTGATTCGGGCGGAAGGTCATCAAACCAGACACTAGTGGATCCAGTGAGCGTGGAGTTGAACATGTGACGCCATGTTGGCATGGCCTATTGTTCCACCTTTGCTGCTGCCTGGAAGATCTTTACATGATCCTCAGGGTCTCGGCTTCCATCATATACTTTCACGTTGGTTGGTATCCGTGTCTTTAGGGGCATTTCGAAGTAGCGAATACGTGGAGTGAATGGATCAATCTCCTTGAAGACCCAGGGTCTGTCTAGGTCATAGTAATAACCATTTGGCATCCGTTTTTTAACTTTGGGCCCTCGGCGTTCGCTCCCGTGAGGTTCATTGTTTAAACAGTGATTCGCTTTTCACGACCGAGTTTCTTCAGTTCCATGACTTCCCAGCCTTGATTTTATCGACCGTGGTTGAGAACCCTTGCGGTTGCTCCTCTCTTTTCTTTCGGTACTGTGGTGGACTTGTTGCCTGCAGTCTTTAGGACATATGGAAATGCTTCCCTCCTTATCTACGAGTCGGTGGAACACACCTTTGCGCAACTTTTTGAACACTGTTTCCCTTACGTCTTCCTTCCTTTTGGGTAGGGTACGTCTTTGGCTGCCATCATTTTGCGTGTTCCGTCGCTTGGCTGCCTCGAGCTGTTTCCACAGGTCTTCACTTGGCGTTTCCACTCTGCAGTGATGCTAGGTTTCATGATAATCCTTCCAAATTTCTGCTACCTTGGTTCTTGCGTGTTCCGTCACAATAGGCAAGATCTTGTCGAAATGCTTATCACAATACCTCCGGAGGGCTGCGTCGGACACATGTCCCTCAAGGTCCGTCGAGACCGTGTGGTCTTCTCTTTCTACTGTACTCCACAACATAGACATGAAGGCAGGAGTTGGTCCAAATCTAGTGCTCATGGTGAGTATTTTCTGGAACGTAGTTGTGTATTGGGTCCCACGGGTGGCACCAACTTGTTAGTACAATTTGTGCGACGGGTTATAGCGGGTCTGGACGTAGCTTACTGGGCTGGGCCGGTAAGCCTTTGATGAGCTTGTTTTGTACTAATCCAAGTAATAAGATTGATGTTGCTGCACAAGAAAGGTAAACCGTTAGTCTTACCGTGGGGACGGACCTCACGATTAGACTCCGGCGTGAAAGTAAGTACACATTCTTGTGAGAGAAAGTAGAAGTATGTGTGTGTAATTATGAGAGAGAAAGTTGCTGTACCTTGTATTGTGACTAGAGCCCCTTTTATAGGCGAGGTTTGCCGCTGGGGCTTCATGAATTATCCCATATAGTAGTTAGTCGGGCGGTGCGGACAAGGGTTCCGTGTTCCATCGAGATCGCGGGGCGTGAGAGGCCTATCGGTCGAAGGTTCAGCCTGTTATGTACCTCGCGCGCATCTCAAGGTCTAGGCCATAGCCAATTTAGTCATTGGGCTTACTGCTGGCCTAGAGTTTGTAATTGTTGGACCTGAGTCCATGATTTGTAATCATTGGGCCTGAGCCTATAGAGGACGTAGAGTATGTATTGGGCTTAGTAGGCCTGTTGTACATATTACACGTCATCAACGCGTGCAAGAACAGTAAAATCCTTGCTATAAATACGCGAGGTAAATAAAGGGGAAAGTACATAAAAAACAAAAAAACAACCATTCCTCTACCAACAAAAATAGTTCGACCTGTATATCAGGCAACAGACAAATTTTAGAAACACCAAAGAGAAGTTGAATATGTTATTCTGAAAAAGAACACGATGGTACACAGTACAAAAAGAATACATCCGTCCGTCAACAACAACGCGTTGCCCACGCACTGTCGTTTCCAAAAAGCCCATACACAGCCTAAACCTTTACCCCCCAAAAGAAAAAACATAAGCGCAAAGCAGATGCTGCGACAACTGAAACATATTCTTAAATGACTACTAATAACAATTAGTCGGTCTAAAATGATGAATAATAACCCATCTCCGCGACCATTCACAACATTCTTTCACCCAAAACCCGTGTCCTTTGAAGTTTGTGGAAACTGCCCGGACCATATAAGTACCAAAGGTGGGAGTTTAAACCGATTAGACTCTCATTAGATATTTGGGATATTCAAAGTTAGGAGTTCCTTCTTAACCTCGCGTTCTGGCGGAACAAGGAAATATCATAGGGTGGCATTCGGCGGGTGATAGAATGTGCAAAAGAGTTGGGTCCCTAGGAAGGGGACAAAGGAAGTTAGGGGCAGCACAATACGTAAAGCGGCCCTAATTAACAAGAAGCTTCCCTAAGAAAGGCAAATAACACGGTGAAAATTATGGCATCATCCTCTGTTGATTGCAGCCCCCAAGCAAGGTATGCATTCTACAATCCTGGCAGATCGGGTTGGATAGACTGGGTTAAAGGTAAAAATGACCAGCTTGCGGGCATCGGGATAAAATAAAGAGCAAACCAAATAAAGAATTCACAAAAAAAATCACATGCTGACGTGTCAGTGGATGATTGGTGTATTTTGTGACAGTTCTGTCTCCTCTTTCTTTTCAACAATCACGCGGCTGACGTGGTGGCGGGTTGTTTTTGTGAATTCTTTATGTGGTTCTAGCATTGCTCTAAAATAAAAGGTGCACGGGTGGAAAAGCTACCTCACTAAAAGCCCTTCCAGTACCACGCAGAGGGGCGGATTTACACGGGAAATCCATTGAAAGGCCTATCGAACTTCTCAGAGAATCCCATGGAAAAATCATTTAGAAAGCAAACCCACGGGAATCCTTCAAGAAAATGATAGCAAACAAGAAGAAGGATTCCACCCTCAAAGAGAAAAGGCAAAATAACCGCACCGTGAAAGCCAGGCGGAAAATGACAATGTCAGCAAAGACAAACCAGTGGTAGTAGAAGTCGCGTACCCTTTGCTAATATAGTTATCAACTAGTATGATTGTGTCGGTTTAATATGTAATATTCTAGAATTTCTTGGGTAGGATGTTTTGTATTAGATAAGTATGGTAAGTATATTTATCCTATAGAGTACATACTGTATATTGTAAAGGACTCTTTAGCCTATAAAAGGAGGTCCTAGGTTAGAGTTAGATATAACTTTTGGTCATATTTAGAGTCGATACACTTCAAGGTTGTAATCGCTAATACTATTCAGAGTATTTTTGTATTAATAATATATTCAGGTGTTTAGTCAGAATAACTGTTCGTGAATTATTATTCTTCTTAAGGTTAAGCACTAGATGTATAGTGTTTAATGTTTGTTCGTTTAGTCAGCTTCTATACTAGATCGTTTGTCAGACTCAATGTACAAAACTATTTTATAGACCATAACTTATTGTAAAAACATCAACATCTTCACTTTGACGTAAGTACATAACGCTTCAGGTTATTAGATGTGTAGAGTTACATTCATTTGAGTTGATTATTTTGAGGTTTATGCGACATTTCTAAATGTAAAAAAACCATGCTTTTGCTTGATTACTGAAATTAAATATCTCAGATTATAAAATGAATTGGTTGTATACTTACAAGCGCTAGTTATTTTACTACTAGCTGATTATTCTCACTGCTTAGTAAACTGAATAGTTTGTATACTTACAACGCTAGTATTATCGCACAACTAGTTATTCTATAACTGCTAGTGATAGAAGACATCAATGAAATTATGCCAGTCATTGATGTTGTTGTGTATGGCGTTTTTGTGGCCGTGTGTAGGTGGTGCTGTTACCATTATCGGCCCGAATAGACCCATGTTGGTTTACAGCTGCTAGTAGTATACACACAACTACTACTTAATTTTACTACTGCCAGTGATAGGATACCCCAACGAAATGATGAAACAGTTGTTAATGCTGTTGTGTATGGCCGTGTTTCTGGTGCCCTTGGGTAGGTGCTGCTATTACTATTCTGGGCCTGAAAAGGCACATAGTCATTTACTGCTGCTGGTAGTTAACTTACAGCTCCTAGTTAAATTGTACTAGTGTTGAATGATAAAACTGTTTTTTGTAAGTGTGAATAGTCACTCGTTGGTAGTTATTAGTAGATTGTAGAATACGACTTGATAGAGTAGTTGTAGCTTTAATTTTGATGTGTAAAATGACGTAACGCTAAATGTTCAATGCTTATTCAAAGAGAAAAAAAAATAGCGTTTTTATAATTTTATAAATGCTATCTGCTTTCATCCAAACAAGCTTTTTAATAATAATGCTAATGTTAATTGCTCTAAAATGTTATTAAACGATTTCTACCAAACACACCCTTAGTGTAAGGTTATTTAGACTCTGTAAATAGAGACGTCTCGTAAGAATGTAGAATGTAATTAGTTTATAGAAGATCGTGAGTTGATTTTAAAAATTGTTGAGTTTGATTTTATCTTAAGTTTTTGAATCAAGTTAGTGTTCATATATATTACGTAAGCTTCTAGACAATTGTATCTTATGTTTAATACAATTTATGTGTGATTAAATTAAGTTTCGTTAGTGTCTAAACTGTACGTAAACAATGTTTTGTATTCATATAATTGAGAACAAACACTTATCACTTTTCCTCCAACAATTTTTTAGTCGTAGAATGCCGTATTTTCCCTGTACTTGGGTGCTTTGTAGGTCGTTCTTAAGGATGAACGATCTCCTAAGGCCTAAAATTTTGAAGAATCAATCCCGTTAACAATTAGATACACGAGCGCAAATATTTTACTCGAATTAAAAAAGCAATTAGGTGAGAAAATTCTTAAATGGGTCATACGTTGAACGTTTAAATAGTTAGTTTGCATTATCTCTTAGTAAATGGTGACACTTTGTATATAATATTAGTTTTGAAAATTGGAGTGTTAATGAAGAAGGTGATGATAGCTATGGCAACGAGAGATTAATAGAACGTGGTGTTGTGTATCCTTGTTATGATCCCACCATTAACTGGAAAAAGATTAAACCAATGCTAGGAATGAAATTTGAAAGTGCGAAACAAGTAAAAGAAAGTATGATTGACTATGGTGTTTCAAATGGTTATCCATTGGAGTATCCTGTAAATGACTACAAAAGACTCTTGGTAAGATGTAGGAAGGAAGAAACTGATGACGATGATGTGAGAAAGACGACGGGTAATAATAAAAAAACAGAGAGCAAGGAAGTGTCCATTTAGGCTTTGGGCCTCTAAGATTACAGATGATGGTTCATTCCAAATAAAAAGCCTAAATGAGAAGCACATATGTTCAAAAGAAAGTTTTCTTTAGGGTCCCCTGTTACATATAATTGGATAGCAAACGTTATTTCAAAGAGTTAATTCAAAATTCCAATATGAGTATAAGAGCAATGCAAATGGACATATATCTTAAGGAAATTTAACTGCAAAGTGAGTACTGGTAGTGGTCAGTTTAGTATAGCAAAGAAAATGGCATTACAGGAGTATGAACTCACATTAATTTCAAATCAACACAAGGTATAATATGCGACTAGTACACTCATTTAATATATATGCAAAAAAATGCGATAGTAGTACACTAATACGTGTTTATACTGCAAATATGCACATGATGCTTAAAGTTATTTGTTTAGGTTTTGGATCATGCAAGTATGCACCTCATTACCCATTTGTTCATGCATTAAATGACAGTAGGCATAACGATACAATTCTATATTAAGACATAGTTTACTATTTGTTTACATGGTATAATATATAATGGTTATAAGTTAGTACTATATAAATGTAGACTTTTGTGAACAACTTTGTTAGGATTTAGAAAATCCTGTAGTTAAAGAGTCGGTCACCACAATTATATGTATTCGTTAGAAAGCTCGTAGTCATAGTTATTTAGTGTTAGTAAGTAGTTTGTTAAGTAACACAGTGGAGGACAGACGGGTCTTTACCCACTGTATGCGTGATCCACAGCCCGTAAGAGGCGTGTCTTGTAGAAGATAAGCATTCTGCCTTCCCTGCACGTTTTGCACAACTACCATTCCATCTTTAACCGTAGCATGATTATGAAGGTTAGAAGCAGTTCTGAGATGATTGTTAGTGGGTGGGTTAAAGTTCAGGTTTTGCTTAACCATTAGAGCCACTTGATGAGCAAATTGTTCCATGAATGAGTCCGACCCATACCCTGCACTGGCTGATCATCCACATCAGCATCATAAGTTTTGGCCTCAGCTAGGAACATCAATTCTTCCTCATTCAACACAGCTCCACTATCTTGAGCTTGCACTAGTAGCATTTTGTCCCTGAAGTACTTTGCATTTTGTGGATGTTTTGGAAGAGTGCAGTTTCTTGCTATGTGTCCTACTCCACCACAGTTGTAGCACTTGATTGGCTTTCCTTGTCCCTGAGCCATGTTCCTTTCATGATTCTGATTTCCCACATATCCTCCACCTATAGCAGCATTTCCATAACCACCACCAGCCCCAACATTTCCTTGCTCATTATGTAGAAGATAAGCATTATGCCTTCCCTGCACGTTTTGCACAACTACCATTCCATCTTTAACCGTAGCATGATTATGAAGGTTAGAAGCAGTTCTGAGATGATTGTTAGTGGGTGGGTTAAAGTTCAGGTTTTGCTTAACCATTAGAGCCACTTGATGAGCAAATTGTTCCATGAATGAGTCCGAAGGCTTATGACTTGAATCTGGAATAAGTTTGTGATTACCATCCCCAGTAGGTATGACTTGTGATGCTTTGGTGGTTATTCCTACATTAGTCTAGAATGTTGTTGAATCATTTGAAGAACTTGCATCACCAGTACTGGTATTAAAAATTTCCATGATCATTTGTTCAAATGCAGCATGCTTCTCATTTTGGAGCAAATAAGCATCTGAGTTGCTGCGTAATTGGTGTTCCTTAATCCTTTGTTCAATTTGACTGCAGTGAAAAATTTGTGCCATTCGGGGTTCATGTTGTTCACAAACTTTGAATTGAGCTGGATATTTGGCATTGTCATTTTGATATTCCTCATATCATTCACAGGTTTGTGGAATCTCACATAATATTCAGTAACACTTTCCCCTGGTTTCATTTTAAAGTTCTCAAAGTCAAGTCTCAATAGACAAATCGCACACTTGACAAATCTCAATAGACAAGTCTCAATAGACAAATCGCACACTTGGCAAATCGCACCCTAGACAAATCGCACCCAAAACAAATCGCACCCTAGACCATCTTCGTGGCTAGCATTTCACCAATGGTCTCTCCAAAGGTCTCTTCACCATAACAGGCCAGTCCATCTAAGGAATCGATCATATCAGAGGTATTAAATTTATACGATGAGATTGATGGGCAAAAGATTCACGACAAAGTACAATCAACTGAAATCATTGAATCAAATATTGAAAATATGATGTCCCATATGATCAATATGTGAAACAAGATGAAAGTGAGATTGTACCAAGTGATGCATCTTCGATCGTGATGACTATATTTTTTATGAATACACTGCATGTGCTCCTGATGATTCCATAACCTCTGAACTAAATGCCTATAAAGAACAAGGTGCCCGTGAGCAGGAGATGGATAACCAAATACGTATAGTTATTAGAAAAAGTAATTTTAGGGAAGAAATGTTAAAACAAGAGTTAAACTCCTTACATGAAAAGCTCAATAAAACTGTTAAGCAAAAGCAAAACTTAAGAAAATGTAAAAGTTCTTAAACAGAATTTCTTGCTAAGGAATCAAAACTTTTGAATGACTTTTCCAACCTAAAAACTTTGAAAAACAAACTTGAAAATAAACTGTACATACAAGGGAACACCATTCAGACTGCTCACATGATCACTAAGCATAGTATTCCCCTTATAGAGGAACCCAATACCGAGTATGATAAAATAGCTAGAGCTGCTCAAAAGGTAGTCTATGATGGTAATGAGATTCTTAAGCCTAGGCGAACACCATCATGTATAGGAAGCACTGAAGAGGATAGAAAATTAGAAGATGCCTCTAGGAGAAAATGGCAAAGAAGTTAAATAATCCTTGGTGTATAAAGCATAATATAATGCTTAAATCCCATGATTACACTAAAGAAAATTGGATAGCCTTGAATAAGTTTAAACCTCAAACTCAATTAACCCACTGCAAGTATTACGAATATTTGGATAAATAAAAATCGATAATCTTATTGAGAAGAATCCTCCTTGTAGGATAATACCTCGGCCAACTGTGTATCCCCTAAATACACCTATGCATTTAGTGCCCAGCACCCTTCGACTCAAAGCAAGACCTTAATCAGCCTATATGTGGTTTGCCAATTATTTGTTGATTTTGAGAAAACATGTAAGAAAAGAATTACACCCACTGGGATTACTGAAGAGGAAAGGGGTTTTGAGCAAAGTAAAGAATGTTATTTAAACGAGGTCATTCCTTTCTTTAAACTACTAAAAGAACATTTTGAGAGTCTTCAAAAGGGCATTGATACAGAGATTAAAGAAATGAAAAAATTGTTTAATGAAATAGAAATTGAGGTCAAAGATTATGAACGTGAGCTTAAAAGTAATAAAATTAAGAGGAAAAATCTGCATATCTTAAATGATAACTTGATTTCTAGATGTGTTGCTTAGGATGTGTTATATACTGTCACAAATTATTCTATCACTGCTTCATGAATTATCTAATTTGCCTTGAAAGTTCTTATGATCGTGTCATTGAGCTTAAGTCCACAAATTCAAAATTGTATGATAAAATAGAACAAGATGATCATGATAACTTGGTCAAACATTTTTCTAAATTGGAAGTTGAATATCTTGCTTTGCAATTAAAATATCAACATCTAAAAGAAAATGTTAAAACCTCAAATGCCAAGACATCCTCGGATGCTCTAATTCTTGATACGATTTTTGAAATTAGCAAGCGTGATAAACAATTCGAGCTCATTGTAATATAAAAGTTGAAAACCCAAATTTTACAATTAAAGTGTGAAAATAATGATGTGACTGGCACTCAAATGCCTCCTCCTCTAGATTCTCAGAACTCTCAGAATTTTCATCTTCAAAACATCATTAATGCATTACAACATGCAAATGAATGTTTTCTAGCGAAAAATGAAAAGGTTAAATTGCATTTCAAAGAGTTATATGAATCAATTAAATTGCATTTCAAAGAGTTACAACGAAAAGGTACCTTCTTTGCAAAATGAAATTGAGAATCTGAAGAGTCAGGTAAAAGGGAAAATGCCAATCACCAATTGTGAGAGTACTGCACCAAAGGTGCCTGCTTGTGCTAAATATGCTATGACTGTGAAGTACATTCCACTTCATCTTAGAAATAATGAAATTGCACTTCAAACACATTTTTCGTACCTTAAGGATAGTCTATAAAGTCTCTGAGAGATTGTTGAAGAGGATAAGATAGAGAAGCCACTTCATAGTGCGATTAAAGATGCATGCTTATATACCAAACGATCTCAGGAGCTAGTAGAATGCCTAATAACTATATGTCCTTAATTTTGTGCGAATAAAGATAGAGTAGTTATGCCTTGCTCTATGCCCAAAGTCAAGCAAGTGTCCTTTGATGTGCCTCCTAGTACTTCAGATCCCAGCACTTCTAGACCAGGAATGCAGAAAATACTGAAACCAACTAATGTTCCCATCGTTCCCTCTACAGGAGTAATCAGTGACACTAAAGCAAGCAGGTCAAAGCCTCCAGAAAATGCAAAGCAAGATAGGACCTCGCAAGCTAAGAGTGATCAAGGAAAGGAAGTAGAAGAACATCCTAGGAACAATAAGTTTGAGTTTAATAAGACGAATCGTGTTGATTCTAGTATTAGCTATAAAATCTTGTAATTAATTCAAATTCGCTTTCACGATTTGAAAATCATGTAATGAATGTTTGGTTTCTGATACTTATCATGAATGTGCTATGAATGAAGTAAAATATGTTGCTAAGTCTCCAGTCAAACAGTTAGAACTGCGCCAGTTAAGGATGTCAGAAAATCAAGGTGGAAAAAGGTTAAAAAAACATTGGAAACCAACAGGAAGAAAATTTAGTAATGTAGGCTATCAATGGAAACCTACTGGCCATAAATTCAATCTTAATGAATTGTGCCCTAAATTATCTAGATCAATTCCCATTAGGAAATGGATGCCCACTCGTAGAATTATATCTTTAAGAAGTGAACACACTTTGAATAGATCTACTTTCACTACTAGTTCTGCATCTACCTCTAATGATTTCATTGATTCTGCTTCTGATGTGGGTGTTCCAATCTCGTTTACTAACCAAATGGAACCCATTCTTGTATGGGGATCCAAATTATCCAGTCATCCTACTTGTCTGTGTGTCAAAGCAAGTGCATTACAAATCTATGGTATTATTTGGACTCGGTACATTTCCAAGCATATGAGGAGATCACTGCAGCTCATGAACTGTAGTAAATTCATCAAGGTATTCGGCGAGAACGACCACTTTGGGAAATTATGGGTTGGGAGACTATGTTGTTGGTGTGATGTAATTTCCAGGGTCTGTATGTTGAAGGTCTTGGTCATAATTTGCTCTCTGTTGGTTAATTCGTGATTGATCTAGAAGTGGCCTTTAGAAAACATACTTGCTGTTAGAGAGAACTAGATGGTGTTAAACTTTTAAAGGGAACCCGTTGAACCAATCTTTACACCATCTCTATCGAAGACATGATGAAGTCCTCCCCAATCTGCTTGTTGTCAAAGGCTTCGAAAACAAAGTCATGGTTTATGGCATCGTCTCCAATCATTTAAACGGAACCATAAATGATCTTTATAGAAAGGACCTCGTAAGAGGTTTGCCCAGATTAAAATATGAGAAACATCATCTTTGTTCGGCATGGCAATTGGGAAAAAGCAAGAAATACGCCCATAAACCCAAGCCTGCAAACTCAATTATGGAAGTTCTTCATACTCTTCATATGGATTTGTGTAGGCCCATAAGAGTGCAAACTTTAAACGGGAAGAAATATGTGCTAGTCGTGGTTGATGACTACTCTCGGTTTACTTGGGTTAAGTTTTTGAGGTCAAAGGATGAAACTCCAGATGTCATCATCAAACTTATCAAACAGTTGCGAGTTGGAAAAAATAGTCAGAATTATCCGAACAGACAATGGAACGAGTTTGTTAACAAAGAACTAAGTCAGTTTATATGAAGCAATGGAATCAGGCATCAAAGAAGTGTTCCACGAACTCCTCAATAGAACGGTGTAGTTGAAAGACGAAATCGAACTCTTGTCGAAGCTGCAAGGACTATGCTGATCTACTCAAAGGTTCCAATGTTTCTCTGGGCTGAAGCCATTGCCACTGGTTACTATACCCAAAACCGTTCCCTTATCCATACCACTCATGGAAAAACTCCTTACGAACTTGTCCACAATCGAAAACCAGATCTTTCTTTCCTTCGTGTATTCGGTGCTTTATGCTATCCAACGAATGATGGTCAAGATTTAGGAAAGTTAAGAGCTAAGGCGGACATTGGAGTTTTTGTTGGTTATGCACCAAACCAGAAGGGTTACCGAATCTACAATAAAAGAACCCGAGATATCATGGAAACTATTCACGTCCACGTTTGATGGAGCTGTCGAGCAAATGGCTCTGGATAATCTAGTTCTGGACCCCCATTTCAACATTCATTAAGTAGTCCCATTAGTTCTTCTCTTGTACAGAATCCCTCACCTACAGTTCCATATGTACCTCCTTCTGAAGAAGATTTGAAGAAATTGTTTGATCCAATGTTTGATGAATACTATGAACCTCGTGTTAATGATCAATCTACACCATCAACAGTGGCGGCTCCTAATCCAGTCAACATAGATAATCCATCAGTTTGTGTGTCACTATCTCAAGAAGCGCCTGCTGCAGATCACTCATCATCATCCTCAAATCCTCAATCTTCAAGTGTACATCATGGTAATGTTACTGCCTACTATGATGGAGATAACCCTTTTGCCACTCCAAAAGATGCACCGTTTGAAAACATTTTTGCTTACGATCCATCATCGAACCATCTTCATCAGGGACCCCAACTCTGCTCGCCGGTTCCTCAATAACAACCACACGAGCATTTCATAAAATGGACACATGATCATCCATTGGAAAATATCATTGGGAACCCTTCTCGTCCGGTATCCACTCGTAAACAACTTACTACTGATGTCTTATGGTGCTTCTTCAATTTCGTATTATCAAAGGTTGAACCAAAGGATGTTAAAACTGCAATGTCTGAGGACAGTTGGTTCAACGCAATGCAAGAAGAAATTCAGGAGTTCGATCGACTTGATGTTTGGGAATTGGTTCCTGCTCCTTACTGTGCTATGATCATTGCTCTCAAATGGATCTTCAAAGTAAAACTTGATGAGCATGGTGATGTGTTAAAGAACAAGGCAAGACTAGTTGCAAAAGGATATCGTCAAGAGGAGGGTATTGACTTTGAGGAATCATTTGCTCCAGTTGCACGTATCGAGGCAATCAGAATCTTCTTGGCTAATGCTGCTAGTAAGAACATGGTGGTTTATCAGATGGATGTGAAGACTACTTTTCATAATGAAG
>OU343216.1:81471949-81516599 GCA_910596185.1 Chrysanthemum makinoi
CAACAATGATGTATGAAAGATCAATATCTTTAGATTTCACATATGTTTCGAATATATTTTTCCAATATATAAAACCATTAGTTTCAAGTAGTGGTGGTCGTTGCATAGATTGCCCTTCCTTATAATTTTCAGAACCCATAGTGATCTAAAAGTTTTTAAAATACAATTTTATTTTAAAACTTTTATAAACTTAGCTCCTGATGCCAATTGTGGAAAACTAGAAGGGGGGGTTGAATAGTTTTGCCGATTTTAAGTTGATTTCCAAAACTTTAGATTCGATATTATGTGAAATCGTATGGATGTTGAGAACGTATAGATCTAATGATAATGCAAGCAAATAAATAAAGTTAAGGGATAGAAATGGCACAACTGTTAGGATTTGGAAAATCCAGTAGTTAAAGTGTCGGTCACCTCAAGTATATGTAATCGTTAGAAAGCTCGTAGTCGTAGTTATTTAAAGTTATGTAGTATTTAGTTAAGTAACACCGTGGAGGACGGACGGGTCTTTACCCATCAGTATGCCCTGATCCACAGTACCCTGCATGCTTTTATTGTAAGATTATAAATACTCTCTACCTTTCAAGGTAGAGAGTTGGAGCTAATAATAAGATTTTTCTTTCTCTCACTAAAGTTCCCAAACCTCTAACTTTCTCTCTAAACTCATTGTATTTACTTTTCTTATGGTTTGATGTGTATGTGAAATCCAATATGTTACAAATGGTATCAAGAGCCATGGTTAGATCATCTCTAACATATCTTTGGATTTCTAGTGTTTTAGGTAGTTTTGAGTTTGAGAAAGTTGAGTGGTTTTTGCATCATTTGGTTGATTTCTAGTGTTAAAGTTTTGATTTTGATTGTACTTTTGTGTTTAGGATCATCACAAGTGTTTAGGTTTTGATTTGGAAGGCTTGAATCATCTTGGTTGGGTTGTTTTTGGATTGAAAAGTGTGTTTGAAAGTTTTCATGTTAGCGAATTTGGCTCTCGTAACTCTCTTGATAGCGACTTGCTTCAGAAAAAATTAGCGAGTTGTAGTGTTGTTTGGTGGCGATTTGGTCCTAGCGACTTGCCTTTAGAGACAGTTTTCCACAAAGTACTGTTGGTGGATTCTCCACTATGGTAGCGACTTGGTAAGGTAGCGACTTTGCTTTCATTTTGATAGCGACTTTTGTTCTTAAGTTCTTAGCGACTTGGTGTTAGCGATTTGGACCAAGTAGCGAGTTGCTATTAGCGACTTGATCTCTTAATACTTGGTATAGCTTACTTTTGCAAAAATTCATAGCGATTGGAACTTAGCTTAATTTGACTTAGCAACTTGGTTTTGCGACTTGATTCAAGAAATCTTAGCTTAACTTGGTTAACTTTTGTTTGTAATACGGTTTTATATTGATTTATTAAAAATCAAGTGAAAGAATCTATTTCCCGTTTAATCATGAGTTATAAAATCCCGTGTATTCTTTAAACATGTCTACCAACGCATCTACAATCATCTCCATCAAGCAAGTTTTAGGATGTTCAAGCAACCGTTCAGATACTCATTCACCCATGTTCATATATTGTTGAACATATAAATCAATTTTATTAGTTTTAACTTGTTGGTTGCCTTGATGAGTTACAACTAAAGAATTCCAAATTTTTTAGAGGTTTTGGCATAGAAATTTTTTCAAAATTTTCTTTGGTAAAGCATTATATAAAACCATTTTGCTTCCACTATTTTAAAGCTTTTCTTTAAATCATCATAACTTATTTTATCATGAGGTATACAATTAAATTTCCTTTATTATCTTTTGAGGTAGCCACAAAATCTCCTTCAACAATGATGTACGAAAGATCAATATCTTTAGATTTCACATATGTTTCGAATATATTTTCCAATATATAAAACCATTAGTTTCAAGTAGTGGTGGTCGTTGCATAGATTGCCCTTCCTTATAATTTTAACTCCAGTGGTCGAAAAGTTTTTAAAATACAATTTTATTCTAAAACTTTTATAAACTTAGCTCTGATGCCAATTGTGGAAAACTAGAAGGGGGGTTGAAATAGTTTGCCGATTTTAAGCTGATTTCAAAAACTTTAGATTCGATATTATGTGAAATCGTATGGATGTTGAGAACGTATAGATCTAATGATAATGCAAGCAAATAAATAAAGTTAAGGGATAGAAATGGCACAACTGTTAGGATTTGGAAAATCCAGTAGTTAAAGTGTCGGTCACCTCAAGTATATGTAATCGTTAGAAAGCTCGTAGTCGTAGTTATTTAAAAGTTATGTAGTATTTAGTTTTAAGTAACACCGTAGATCGGACGGGTCTTTACCCATCAGATGCTCCTGATCCACAGCCCGGCATGTATGCTTATTGTAAGATTATAAATACTCTCTACCTCCCAGAGAGTTGAGCCATTAATAAGATTTTTCTTCTCTCACAAGTTCCCAAACCTCTAACTTTTCTCTCTAAAACTCATTGTACTACTTTTCTTATGGTTTGATGTGTATGTGAAATCCAATATATTACAAATGGTATCAAGAGCCATGGTTAGATCATCTCTTACATATCTTTTGATTTCTAGTGGTTTTTAGGTGGTTTTTGAGTTTGAGAAAGTTTAGTGGTTTTGTGATCATTTGGTTGATCTAGTGTTAAAGTTTTGATTTTGATTGTACTTTGTGGTTTAGATCATCACAAGTGTTTAGGTTTTGATTTGGAAGGCTTGAATCATCTTGGTCAGTTGTTTTGGATTGAAAAGTGTGTTTTTGAAAGTTTTTCATGTTAATGACTTGGCTCTCTGTAACTCTCTTGATAGCTTAATTTACTCGTAAAAAATTAGCGAAGTTGTAGTGTTGTTTGGTGGCTTATTTGTCCCAAATGAATTTTGCCTTTGAGACATGTTTCCACAAAAGTAATCATATGGATTCTCCACTATGGGTAGCTTACTTGGTAAGTGTAGAAAGGACTTGCTTTCACTTTTGATAGCTAATTTGTTCTAAGTTTCTTAGCTTAATTTGGTGTTAGCGTGATTTGGACCAAGAGCGAAGTTGCTATTTAGTTTAATTTGATCTCTTAGCTTACTCAAGCATAGCTAATTTTGTCAGAAAAATTCATAGCCATTTGGAACTTAGCTTAATTTGGCTTAGCAACTTGGTTTTTTTTTACTTGATTCAAGAAATCTTAGCCACTTGGTTAACTTTGTTTGTAATACGGTTTTATCTTGATTTACAAAATCCCGAAAGAATCTATTTCCCGGTTTAATCATAGAGTTATAAAATCCCGCGGTATTCTTTAAAACATGTCTACCAACGCATCTACAATCATCTCCCTAATGCTGTCGGGATGTTCAAGCGTACCGTTCAGATACTTTATTCACCCATGTTCATATTGTTGAACATATAAATCAATTTTATTATTTTTAACTTGTTGGTTGCCTTGATGAAATAAGCAAATAAAGAATTCCAAATTTCTTTAGAGGTTTTGAGCATAGAAATTTTTCAACCTCTTTCTTTGGTAAAGCATTATATAAAACCATTTTTGCTTCACTATTTTTAGAAAGCTTTTTCTTTAAATCATAACTTATTTTATCATGAGGTATGTTAACTAAATTTCCTTTTATTATCTTGAGGTAGCCACAAAAATCTCCTTCAACAATGATGTACCTAAAGATCAATATCTTTAGATTTCACATATGTTTCAATATATTTTCCAATATATAAAAACCATTAGTTTCAAGTAGTGGTGGTCAAGCAAGGATTGCCCTTCCTTATAATTTTCGAACCTAGTGGCCTAAAAGTTTTTAAAAATACAATTTATTCTAAAAACTTTTATAAACTTAGATCTTGATGCCAATTGTGGAAAACTAGAAGGGGGGTTGAATAGTTTTGCCGATTTTAAGTTGATTTCAAAAAAACTTTAGATTCGATATTATGTGAAATCGTATGGATGTTGAGAACGTATAGATCTAATGATAATGCAAGCAAATAAATAAAGGTGGATGAAATGGTATTAAATCATAGATTTGGAAAATCCAAGAGTTAAAGTGTCTGGTCACCTCAAGTATAGGTAATCATTAGAAAGCTCGTAGTCGTAGTTATTTAAAGTTAAGTAGTATTTAGTTAAGTAACACCGTGGAGGATCTGGACGGCTTTACCCATCAGATGCCCGATCCACGACCGTCAGTGGCGCTTATTGAAGACTATAAATACTTCTACCTCCCAAGGTAGAGAGTGGAGCTAATAATAAGATTTTTCTTCTCACTAAAGTTCCCAAACCTCTAACTTTCTCTAACTCATTGTACTTACTTTTCTTATGGTTTGATGTGTATGTGAAATCCAATATGTTACAAATGGTATCAAGAGCCATGGTTAGATCATCTCTAACATATCTTTGGATTTCTAGTGGTTTTTAGGTGGTTTTTGAGTTTGAGAAAGTTTAGTGTTTTTGCATCATTTGGTTGATTTCTAGTGTTAAAGTTTTGATTTTGATTGTACTTTTGTGTTTAGGATCATCACAAGTGTTTAGGTTTTGATTGAAGGTGAATCATCTTGGTTGGGTTGTTTTTGGATTGAAAAGTGTGTTTTGAAAGTTTTTCATGTTAGCGACTTGGCTCGTACAACTCTCGATAGCTTAATTTTGCTTCAGTAAAAAATTAGCCAGTTGCAAAGGTTGTTTGGTGGCTTATTTGGTCCTAGCTAATTTGCCTTGTGAGACAAGCTCTAATAAAAGTAATCTTGGTGATTCTCCACTACGGGTAGCTTACTTGGTAAGGTAGCGATTGCTTTCAATTTTGATAGCTAATTTGTTCTTAAGTTTCTAGCTTAATTTGGTGTTAGCGATTTGACCTAAGTTGAGTTGCTATTTAGCTTACTATCTCTGCAATGAATTCTACATAAATGATTCTGTCGTAAAATTATACCATTTGGAACTTAGCTTAATTGGCTTAGCAACTTGGTTTTTTAGCTTAATTGATTCAAGAAATCTTAGCGATTTGGTTAACTTTTGTTTTCAGAATACGGTTTATCTTGATTTATTAAAATCCGTGAAAGAATCTATTTCCGGTTTAATCATAGAGTTATAAAATCCCGTATTCTTTAAACATGTCTACCAACGGCCTACAATCATTCCTAATTGCCGAGGATGTTCAAGCAACCGTTCAGATAATTCGCCCACCCATGCTTGACAGAATCGACTACTTACTTTGGGCTCAAAGAATCGATTGTATTGCCTTGGAAAGGAAAATGGAGTCAACATTCTCAAATCCATTGATGAAGGACCTTATCGCATTGAGACCACAAGAGATTTAATTGATACAACAAGAATGGAACAATGATCTATGGAATAGACATACCAAAGACATATGATGAGCTTAATGATAAGGAGAAAAAGAGATTCGGCGATGATATCAAGGCTTCTAACATCATACTTCAAGTTCTTCCAAAAGATATCTACAAGCTTATCAATCACAACACCGAAGCCAAGCCAGTGTGGGATAATGTCAAGATGCTTCTTTCTGGTTCTGAATTAACTATGGAAGACAGAGAATCACAACTCTATGACGAATTTGACCACTTCAAGATGAAACCAGATGAGAGTGTCTATGAGTACTATTTGAGATTCCACAAGCTTGTTAATGACATGAGAAACATCAGAATGACCATGCCAAACATTCAACAATCTAAATTTGTTAACAACATGAATCCCGAATGGCACAAGTTTGTCACCTCTTTAAAGCTAACCAAAGGATTGAAGAATACAAACTATGAGCAACTCTATGCCTTCCTTCTTCAGAATGAGAGACATGCCATGTTTGAAAAGAGGATTCTTGAACAATTCAAAGCCAACCAGGGAGAGACAAGCTCATCAAATGATTCAACTGCTTTCTACTCAAACATTGGAATTACCATCAAAGCATCTCAAGTTATACCCATGGGTGATGGCAACCACAAACTCATTCCCGATCCAAGATTCAAACAAGCCGAGGCCGATGCAAAACAAGTGGAACACTTTAATAATCAATCGCCCTTATGGTTAAACAAAACTTGACTTCATTCCACATACCAGCCTTCACACCAACAATGAGATTAGAACCGCATCCACCTTCACAATCATGCTCTAGTCGAGATGGGAAAGTTATGGTGCGTACCAGCCTAAGAAAGGCAGATTTAACAAGGAAGAGGTGGAGTTGGTAGAGGTTATGCTTAAATCGAATAGGGAAGGAATGGAACCGTGGTCAAGAAAAGCCAATCAAATGTTACAACCGGAGGAGGACACATTGCAAAACCGCACATACCAAAACGCCTCGTAATGCAGATTACCAGTGGATAAGATGTTGCTAGTTCAAGTCAGATAATGGTGCCTTTGGATGAAGAAGAGTTGTTGTTTCTGCTAAAGGAAATGCCAAGACGTATGATGCGTGATGTGGATGAGCGTACCATTCAGAGATAGGCAACAATCATCGAATGCTTTTCAAGTCGCCGACTGATGCATATGACTGGACGATGATGAACCTACTACACAAACAATTTTCATGCTAGCATTTCTCCAATGGTTCTCCTAAAGTTCTTCTCATCACCACAAGCTGGTCCTTCCAAAGACAAAATCATTTCTCGAGGTATTAAAACTATAATGATGATGCTTGATGTGCAAAAGATGCATGACAAAAGTACAATCAACCTGAAACTTTTGAGTCAATTATTGAAAATATAGGTAATATCAATGTTGTCCCATATGATCAATATGTGAAACAAAGTGAAAGTGAGGTTGTACCAAGTGATGCATCTTCTACTGAGTCAACGATGACTATGTCTTTGATGAATACATCGCATGTGCTCTTTGATGATTCGTAATATCTGAACTTAATACCTATAAAGAACTAGTTGCATTTATGAACAACGTCTAAGTTTGAGCTAACTACTGTGAGCAGGAATTGATAACCAAATGCATACAATTATGAGAAAGAATAATTTTAGAGAAGAAGTGTTAAAACAAGAGTTAAACTCCTTACAAGAAAGCTTTCAAAACCGCTAAGCAAAACAAGAACTTCAAGAAAATGTTAAAGTGCTTAAGGTGAATTTCATGCTAAGGAATCAAAACTTGTGAATGATTTTTCCAATCTAAAAACTTTGAAGAACAAGCTTGAAAATAAGTTGTAATGCATGGGAATACCATTCGTGACCGCCTACATGGTCACTAAGCATGAGTTCTAAGCTTATAGCATGGTTCCCATTATAGATAAACCCAACCCTAAGTACAAGTATAAGATTGCAAAAGCAAACAAAATATAATCTATGATGGCAATGAGATTCTTAAACCTAGACGAAACCTAGTTATGGAGTGCATGTGAGGAAGATAGAAAATTAGATGATGCATCTAGGGGGAGAAAATGAATAAGAAGCTAGAAGATCCTCAATGCAAAAAAGAATAACATAACGATCAAACCCTATGATTACAAGAAGGAAAACTGGATTTCCTTAAACATGTTTAAGCCTCAAACGTTGTTAACACCTCAACAAGTGTTCTCCGAAAAAGGACTTAGATAAGCAAAAAGGTGAGAATCTTGTTGTTACAAACCCCTCCCCTTAGGAAAATGCCTCGCATGATCAGGTGGTATCCTCCAAATACACCAATGGTTCCTAGAACTATTGCCACTAAAAGCAAGACCTTAATTAGTCAATATGTTATCTTTCAACTATTTGTCGATTTTGAGAAAACTTGTAATAAAAGGATCACACCCATCGATAATGAAGGGGAAAGGGGTTTTGAGCAAACAAAAGAATGCTATTTAACCGAGGTCATGCCTTTTAAACAAACTAAAAGATCATTTTGAGAGTCTTAAAAAGGGGATTGATTCTGATATTAAAGGAATGGAAAAGTAATTTGATGCAATGATAGCTGAGGTTAGTGACTATGAGCGAGCATTAAAATATAATGAGATTGAGAGGAAAAACTTGCATACCTTGAATGAGAATCTTATTTTTGAATGTATTGCACAAGATGTGTTTACATCGCTACAAATTGTTCCATTAATGCTTCTCAATTTCATGAATTATCTGTTGCTCTAAAGTCTCCCATGATCGTGTCATTGAGCTTGAAAAGATTAATTCGAAACTTAATGAGAAAATTGATCAGATGATCACGATAATTAGGTAAAGCATCTTTCTAAACTAGAAGTTGAACATTTTGATTTACAACTAAAATATCAACATCTTAAAGAAAATGTCAAACCTCAAATATCAAGACATCCTCAGATGTTCCAGAGTTTGATGCGCTTTTCTATAAACAAACGCGGACGAACGTGATTCGAGCTCATTGCAACACGATCAGAAAGTTGAAAGCCCAAATCTCTCAATTAAAGGGTGAAATCAACAATGTGACTGGATCCCAAATGCCTCCTCCTTTAGATTCTCAGGACTCTCAAACTTTTCATCTTCAAAACTTAGTCAATGCCTTACAAAAGGAAAACGAGAGTTTCCTAGAAGAAAATGAAAAAGTTAAATCCACACTTTAAAGAGTTATATGATTCATTGAAAGTCACTCGACCAAAACAACTAAAAATAGCGCCTTTACAAAAGGAAATTGAGAATCCGAGAAGTCAAGAAAATGGGAAACCGCCAATTGTTTTAATAAGAATGTTGCTTCATCGTCATCCTCGTAATGCAAATATATCTGAGATCAAGTTAAATACATTCCTCCTCATCTTAGGAATAATGAATCGCATTTCATGACTATTGTGCTTCACTTAAGGATAGTCTAGAATGTCTCGTGAGATTATTGAAGAGGATTTTATTAATAAAACCTCGATAGAGAAATTAGGTTTGCTTGCCTCCGTGCCAAACGATCTCAAGAGTCGCTAGAATGTGTAATTTCAACATGTCCTAAATCTTTAGGTGCAAAAAGGCAAAGCCAAGTGATGCCTAGTTCTATGCCTAGTGCCAAGCATACAAACCATTCTATGCCCAAGCCAAGAAAGTTAACACCAATGTGCCTCTAGGAGTACGCACCCTGCAATCTAGTTCAGATCTAAAAAGTAGATCAACCAACTAATGTTCCCATAATTCCCCTACAGAGTAAGTAATCGTGATACTAAAGCAAGCGTCAAAGCCTGCAATACCAAGCAAGATAGGACCTCGCAAGCTAAGAATGCATTGGAAGAGAGTAAGACCAACCTAGAACTTTAAGTTTGAGTTGAATAAAATGAATCATGTTGATTCTAGTATTTGCCATAGGCGTACTGTAATTAATTCGAATTCTGATACTATTTACAAACCATGTAATCATATGATTCGCCAAAGCAACGCCGCTTCGCTCACTCAAGCTAGCCACTTGTGAATGACTAACCGTAAGAAACTTAAAACGCTCTACACCGAAGTCTTTGATAATGAAGGCTTAAGGGTTATGTGTGTGGATAAAACCTCAATATCGATATCAAAAATAATCACGAAGATAGATTCAAATTCCTTTAGAAAAAGAATAATAAATCAAATCCCGCGGTGTGATTGTGTATACCGGATTAGATAACCCGAATCGTTTTCCCAACGAGGCGGAATTGCCAACGCCGCTTTTGGTTTGGAATTTAATGCTCGATGTTTTGATTTGTTTGATTTATTAAACTACGGGAATGGGGAAAGTAAATAAGGGAATCTATTTTACGGGAAATCCTAAGTGCGAATATAACTAAAACGTAATAAATAAAACGTAATTAAAAATGCAACTACGACTAAATTATATCCAAAAAATGCCTAAAATTACTTTTACTCTAGAAATGTAATGTAAAAACTAATTAAGAATTTAAAACTATTTTTTTGGATTTTTTCTCGATTTTATTTAAATTAAAACTAATTTTTAACCTTTTAAACTAAATTAAAATACTAAAAATTATGAAATTTAAGGAGAAAATATGAAACTACTTTTATAAAATCTAAAATATCATAAGAGACTTTTCAAAACTATTTTTTATTTTTCAGATTAATTTTCTATTTTCTACTAATTTAAAACTATTTTAATCTAATTTAAATTGTGAAAAATACCAAATAAGAGGGGAAAAATAAGGAAAAATCTTTTTATGCTTTTTATATTTTTCTTAAACTGAGAAAATTGAAAAATTATTTTTGGAACTTTTTCTCAATTAATTGCAATTAAAACTAATTAAAAGTGATTAAATTCTATTTTAAATCTAGAAAAATAGCAAACAAAGGACCAAAATTAATGAAAAATCAGGAAAATTCTAAAATTTAAATCTGATCCTAGGAAAAATGAGAAATGAGGTGCTTATGTGTAAAGATTCGACAAGTTGTAAATGGAGTGGCAATAAGCACTTTAAATAAGCAAACAAGCATAATAACCAAACTTTACAGAGCCTAAATACTACCAAAAATACTCTAAAGCAACTATCTAATGCTACTCCTAACCTCTGATAAGCAAGTCTACCAATGATTTAAGAAAATCAAGCACATAAGCCAACTCAAAGGGAACGTGTCCTATGTTTGAGCTTATGCACAAGCTTCTCAAAAAGCTTTACCTAAAATGTATATGTGGCCTTGAAGACCACCTAGCAGACTATCTCTGGACCAAATATGAGACTCTAACAATGTGTATTAAACCCTATGCAAATTGTGCAACTTCTGCATAAATCTGATCTTTACACAGGTTTGACTTTTAAAAACATATTGAAAACTTGACTTTTGTGAGATTTGAGATCAAATGATTAACTGATTTAGATGAAATATGATGTTATGCAACAATGACAAGCTAGCTTATCAAGTTTTAAACCCATATGAAAGGTTTATGGGTGACTGATTTCAACAGAATTGCAAACTAGAACAGATTCAAGCTCATTTTGACTTTTTATGTTTTTGGATGCAATAAGATGACTTGAATGAATTTACTAGTGATAATAGAGACTAAAGCAACAGATTCTAAATAATGTATAATATCCTAACTAAGTTTAATCAAGCAAACCAAACACTCCTTTTACTACTTTATTGCAATCAAACCAAGCTAAAACAATAACTTAAGCCTACTCCAATTCATTAAAAATGATTTAAACACTAAATAGAGCTATGAGACAACAAATAACAAGACTTAAACAGATCTAATAGATATTAAACTCTACATTTAAAGCTAATAATGAGACTAAAGTTGCAGTTACAAGAAATCCATAGCCACAATGGCTTGCAAAACAGAATAAGGACCACTATCCTAACCCATTATACTATTCAACTTACCCAGATCCATCATCAAATCAATACCGATAACCATTTCGAACCAAATGAGCAATGTGTTGACTTTTGTTGACCGACCCTTTGTGAATGTTTATGAATGTAAATGAGTGTAATGGACAAAGGTGCAAGATAAGCTCAAAAAAGCTATAAAAAGCTGAAATGAGCCTACTCCATTGATTCAAATAAGCTTATTGATCACTTTTAAAAACGAAAATGCAAGATAAAATTTAAAACTTGGAACTTTTATTAAACTGAAATTGGATTACAAGAACTTGAGAATACAATAAAAACTTAAGAAAACATTTTAGAAAACTAATTAAAATGAAATAACAATAAGCTAATTGAAAACTAGGAATTGCACCAATTGAAATGAGAGCCAAAGGTGTCTTTTATAGCTTAGGAAGGAGGTCTTGGATGCCTTGGAAGAACCTAGAAGGCTAATTTTGAGCCACAAATCATCCATTGTCACTTCAACCAATCAGAGAGCTCCATATAGTCCATTACTCAATGAGGTGTCACGGCCAATGCTAGTGCCATTTGTCCACGTGGCATACTTAATCTGACAAGTCGAGGATAAGGCTTGAAATAGATTCTAGTACGAGGTGGTGTGTTTGGGTGTGGTTAAATGGTGGAAAACGGGGTAATGCTTTGGTTGGGGGAAGAAGGCACGGGTGTTTGGGGGCGCGGGGTATTTATTTTATTATTCTTCAAAATCGTTGACCGGGTTCTAGTGGGGTTGGCTCGGGTTAGGATAGCGGGTGAAGTGTTTGGGCCGGGTGAAGGGATTTGATAGTTGGGCCGAAAGTTTGTTTGGATAATGGATTTGGTAGACTAGACAAATGATCCAAATGGATATATTAGGGACCAATAATGTAAATTCAGCTTTCCAAGGGACCAAACATGTAATTCTGCCATTTTTCAATAGACCAGGTACTGAATTTGCAACTTTCTGAAACTTGAGGGTGTTTTCTGTCAAGTGCTGAAAGTTCAGGGACTATTTCTGACATTTCTTCAAACTTTGATCAAATCTTCACAAATCATCCTCGGAGATTAGAAATCTTCATAAATGCATAATTCGACCTTCCGGCCAGTTTAAGCTCTCTTAATCTCTCGTGCTCGGATTTACGTCTGATTTGGTTCCTTTTGCGTGTTTTTATGTATCCATACCTGCACAAGCACAAACTCAAGAAAACCACAAATATTAGCAATAAACGGCTCTTTTTGGTTATTTTGGGTCTATTTTGATAAAGAAAAGGTATGTGTTTTAGCACATACCAAAATACCCCAGACGAAACTATTGCCGTGTCCTCACGCAATGCAATCAACTCACGCTTCTAAAACCAAGGATTTCAATCTCTTTCTACTAAACCATGATGTGTCCAAACCGTCGAGTTATCTCACACAAGCTAGCCACTTGTGAATGACTAACCGTAAGAAACTTCAAACAGCCTCGCACAAACCAATTAGAGACGAAGTAGTCAATGTTCCTCAAAAGAGATTAAGAAAGCCTTAATTCTAAAACTCTTACCTTTCATTTCTCATATAGATATTACGATTAAGCACATTTATGAATGACGGTTTGTTGAACTTTCATGTCGATCAATAACTCCAACATTTTTCAAACGACACGTTAGGATCACGGAGTAGAAAACACAACACAGCGTGAAGTGACCATACGGATAGAATACATCGTCCCTGATTTTTCACAAGTCCCAAACTAAGCGTAAAACCGAAATCATTGTTAAATATGATTCTAGATGCTAACACTACCCATGGAAGTTACTTGTGTAATTACCTTTGTTCCCATTTTCCTATTTCCTCTAGATTTTTTTTTTGTGAGAAATGAATTTCTTCAAATTCTCGTTCGATAACTTTTATTCCGATAAAGATACAAAGCTAAGTCGATAATTAGTTATCCGCCTTCTCTCAAGAACCATTGTCGTAAAAATGAGGTCCACATCAAGGAATTTTATTACTAACTTATACTTTATTTTTCATATTTCATTTTTCAACATTTTTTTTTTTTTTACATGAGCTTTCATTCACTTACTTTTACGCGTATGAGCTATGAACTACGGAGCTTCACAGGGTAATTCCAAGACTATAGGCTTCATGAAATGAGGATCCCGGCTGGCTAGGCTAAGACCTCACTCAATCCCGCCTAAAGATCCAAGGGTCCGATCTCGACACCGCAGCTCACAACTTTACTTATTACATTATCACTTATCACTTATTACTCATTTATTTATTACGGATCCTTGATGTGTACCCAATTTTAAAACAAAGATTCTTTTAAGAAGATAAAGAACTAACTATCGCCAAAAACTCACCATCTCTAATTATTTAGACAGATATGGGGTGAAACAATTTTGTGGGAACAAAAGCCATAAGTACCTTCGATGGGCTCTAAAGAGAACCAACTACTCCACGCTTAGCATCTAAACTCATAAGTAACTCTATCATTTCTCGATCTCTGCAAATTTAAAATCCCAAATAATGAGATCCGCAGATGCTTAGCCGATAATTTTTAGATTACCTATGGTTAAGGGAACAAGCTAGGCCTCAACACGCCCGGTCAAGTCAGAATTCTATTCCTACTCTCACCAGCGGAAAGTCAACAAGGTGTCAAAACATATATTAACTTAGCAAATGCTTCGTCTAATGAAATCAAGTTATGCATATTTAAAGTCACTCAGGGAAACTTGCAAAATCTTGGCCTTGTGAGCTAGAATTCGCATTTTATAGCTTCTTATCTAAGAGACTAGCAAACTTTTCAATCAAAAAGACTTAACAAAAGCTTACAAAAATTTTTAAAATTTTCTCATTTTTGCACAATTTTTCATTTTCTAAGGAAAAACGGGTTACGAGAGAAACACAACAAAAATAAGCAAGTGCGGTCAAATCAAATCGAAGATTACCCTACCCCAGACTAGAACGAAACATTGTCCTCAATGTTTAAAGCAAGGGTATCACGAAAATCTAAAAGCCGTTTATTAAGTATGCTAGAAGATAAACGTTAGTCGATAAGATTAGGATATCGGATTTCCATCGGCATCGATCATGAAACTCGAGTAGAGAAAATGACAAACTTCGAGCACGAGAGTCTTCATATCGGGAACATCCTAAACACAACATCACAAACAACCAAACACGAAATCGAAGAGGCGCACCCTTCGCCACTTATTAGAAAATTAGAAAGAAGATAGATGGATAAGCATGGGGTGCCTCCCACGAAGCGCTACATCGTTTTGATTACCGAAGTCGCTAGCTTGACTCAATCCCCGAATTCAATTGTCCATGGGGAAGAAAGTTTGGAGATCCGGGACAACCATAGATGGAATGTCCCCTCCAAAATAATGTTTCACACGATGACCATTCACCTTGAAATTTGGGCCATCGGGCTGAGAAAGCTCCACCGCTCCATATGGGAAAACTTGAGTGATGGTGAATGGTCCTGACCAACGGGATTTGAGTTTGCCCGAGAATATCTTCAATCGAGAGTTAAAGAGGAGAACTTGATCACCAACGTTAAAAACGCTGTTTTTGATTTTAGCATCATGAATCCTCTTAGTCTTCTCTTTGAAAATCAAAGAATTCTCGTAGGCCTGATCCCTAAGCTCGTTTAATTCATTCAATTGAACTTTTCGGTGATCACCCGCGGTCTTAAGATCAAAGTTAGCATGTTTCAAGGCCCAGAATGCCTTATGCTCGAGCTCGATGGGCAAGTGACAAGCTTTTCCATACACCAACTTAAATGGGGTGCACCCGATGGGTGTCTTGTATGCGGTGCGGAAAGCCCATAATGCATCATCTAACTTATCGGCCCATGAAGCTCGATTTTCTCCTACGGTTCTTTCTAAAATCCTTTTCAAACCACGATTCGAGACCTCAACTTGTCCGCCCGTTTGCGGGTGATACGCGGTAGAAAGACGATGGGTAACTCCATATTTAGCCATAACTTTAGCAAATTGTTCATTACAGAAATGGGTACCGCGATCATTGATGATAGCACGAGGTGCTCCGAATCGGGAAAACAAATTCTTTAAAAACTTAACAACCACTCTGGGCGCATTGGTGGGGAGCGCCTTCGCTTCAACCCATTTGGACAAGTAGTCGACGGCCACGAGGATATACTTATTTCCTTTAGATGATGGAAATGGCCCCATAAAATCGATGCCCCACACGTCAAAAATCTCACAGACTTGAATAGCATTTTGTGGCATTTCATCCTTCTGTGAAATTTTCCCTTGACGTTGGCAAGAATCACAAGATTTGACTAAATCATGAGCATCTCGATATATGGTAGGCCAATAGAATCCGGAATCAAAAACCTTCTTAGCGGTGTAGCTTGCACCATGATGGCCACCAGTGGGTCCGTTATGGCAAGCATTGAGAATATCAATAGCCTCTTGGCCATGAACACACCGCCGGATTACTTGATCCGCACAAATCTTAAACAAGTAGGGGTCGTCCCAGAAATAATGCTTAACATCTTTGAAAAACTTGTTCTTTTGTTGGGACGACATCCCTTTCACGATGAAATTGCCCGCATGGTAATTTGCAAAATCGGCAAACCATGGGGTGTTCGGGTCTTTCTTAGCAACCATCCCAAGTGTCTCAAGAGGAAATGTTTCCGTAATCTCCTTTTTCTCGAGCACACTTTGATGGGGATTCTCAAGTCTAGAAAGGTGATCGGCAGCAAGGTTCTCCCTGCCCTTTTTGTCAAGAATGGTGACATCAAACTCTTGAAGGAGGAGAACCCACCGAAGTAATCGTGGCTTAGCATCTTGCTTTGCCAAAAGATACTTAAGGGCAGAATGGTCGGTATACACTATGGTCTTCGACAAGACAAGGTAGGGTCGAAATTTCTCAAAAGCATAAACAACGGCCAATAATTCCTTTCCAGTAGTCGTATAATTGTGTTGGGCCTCAGACAATGTCTTACTCGCATAGTGTATGGGTTGAAAATGTTTCGACTTACGCTGCCCCAAGACTGCCCCAATTGCGTAATCACTTGCATCACACATGAGCTCAAAGGGCAAATCCCAGTCGGGGCAACTAAGATCGGTGCCTCAGTTAATTTCCTTTTAAGAATATTAAACGCTTCAACACATTCGTTGGTGAAGATAAACGGAGCATCCTTTTCAAGGAGATGGGTCAGAGGGCGGGCTATCTTAGAGAAATCTTGGATGAAACGGCGATAGAAACCGGCATGACCCAAAAAACTCCGAATACCTTTGACGGTAGTGGGATGAGGGAGTTTAGCTATAACGTCGACTTTAGCTCGGTCGACCTCAATCCCAGATTTTGAAATCTTATGGCCGAGGACAATGCCCTCTCGAACCATGAAATGGCACTTCTCCCAATTCAAGACCAAATTGGTGTCTTCACACCTTTTGAGCATGTGGTCTAGATGAGAGAGGCAAGAAGTGAAAGAATCTCCATAAACCGAGAAATCATCCATAAAAACTTCCATAGACTTTTCGATCATGTCATGAAAAATAGCCATCATGCACCTTTGGAACGTACCAGCATTGCATAAGCCCAAATGGCATTCGCCGGTAAGCAAAAGTTCCATAAGGGCATGTGAAAGTGGTTTTCTCCTGATCCTTTGGATCGATCGGGATTTGAAAATAACCGGAGAAACCATCGAGAAAGCAATAGAACTCATTCCCCGCTAAACGTTCGAGCATCTGATCCATAAAAGGTAGCGGGAAATGGTCCTTACGAGTAGCATCGTTCAATTTTCGATAATCAATACACACCCTCCATCCGGTGATGAGGCGTGTGGAAATTAACTCATTTTCATCATTAGCAATGACGGTCATTCCTCCCTTCTTAGGGACACAATGGATAGGGCTAACCCATGAGCTATCGGAGATTGGATAAATGATTCCGGCGTCGAGGAGTTTAAGAACTTCCTTTTGATAACATCATGAATTTTGGGGTTAACCCTACGTTGTTGTTGAATCACGGGTTTACAATCATCCTCCATCAGAATTTTGTGGGTACAGAAACGAGGATTGATTCCTTTGATGTCAGAAATTTGCCAAGCGATTGCATTTTTGTGTTTTCGTAGGACATCCAAAAGTGCGGTTTTCTCCTCATCTTTCAAGTTTTTAGCAATGATGACGGGAAATTTGTTCGGTTTCTCAAGAAAAGCGTATTCAAGATGAGGAGGTAAATCCTTGAGCTCGGGCTCCGGAGGATTTTCATGAGACGTTTGTACTTCTTTGATTTCTTCAATCGTAATTTCTTTCGGAGGGAGTGACGGTAATGGATCTTCATTCAACAATTGTTCAAGATAACGGATATCTCCCTCCGAATCATAAACACCATCATCAATTCCCGGTGGAATCGATTCATCATCAGCAAGAAACTCATCGATCTCTTCCAAAATGAAGTCACCTCCCTCGAACGGAGTGAGAGAGGGGTAAGAATCGGCAATAATAGGCTCAGAAGATGGTTCAACATTTTCAGAAGGAATGGTGGGATTGCCACCCATAAAATCAAGAACTTTTTGAGCATACTCCTCCGTAGCAATATCGAGAACGTCGATTCGATTAATAGAAGCATCATCATAGTTGGAGGAGTATCTCAAAGGATGGTTAATGTTAAATGAGACGGTTTCCTTGTTAGATCGTAAAGTGATTTCTCCTTCATAAACATCAATCATCGCACGACCCGTTCTTAGGAAAGGCCTCCCGAGAATAAGAGGTACTCGGGGGTCAGCATCAAAGTCAACGACAACGAAGTCGGCGGGAAAATGCAGTGGTCCTACTTTCACATAGACGTCCTCGGCGATTCCTCTTGGAATAGAGGTTGAACGGTCCGCGAGTTCAAGAGTCATCTTAGTAGGAGTGAGTTCCGGGAGAGAAAGTTTGTTATAAATCGAAAGAGGCATTAAGTTAATACTCGCACCAAGATCGGCCAAGGCGTAGCATTTCACTATTCTCGGAAACTCACAAGGGATAAGAAATTTGCCAGGGTCTCCTAACTTTTCGGGAAGTTTCTTGAGGAGCACCGCCGAGCAATTCTCATTCAACGGTGTTTTGCTATTTCTCGCCAACTTTTCCTTATTACCCACTAAATTCTTGATCATAGCAGCAAATTTCGGCATGAGGAGTAAAGCATCGGTGAAACTGATGTTAAAATTCAAGGATTGAACGATTTCACAGAAATTTCTCCATTTGGTTTTCTGTTTTATCACAGAGCTTTTGATTATGAAGTCTTGAAGGATAAGGTAATGAAGGTTTAAGAGTAGTCTTCGGAACATCGGGTTCCGGAATCGGAGTCTGAACGACCGGAGGTGGTACGGGTGCGGGTTGCACATTTTCTTCAATAACCTCGGTATCTTGTTCCTCCTCCCTTATCAGCGGAGTAGGAGACGAGGGTCCATCAATAGCCTTACCACTCCGTGTGGTTATAGCTTTCAACTCACCCTTCGGGTTGGGAATAGTATCACTCGGAAGAGAACCCGAAGATGAGGGTTGGCTGACCTTACACAACACAGCATTCAACATGTTTTCGAGTTTATTCTGTGAAGTCTCCAATTTGTTGTTCTGAAGTCGAATCTCATTCCTAAACTCATTGCTTTGTCTAGTTAACGAAGATTGAAACTCGTTCCTCAAACTTGTAATCTGATTTTGCATAGTGTTGATGGTAGAATTGGTGTGTTGAACGTAAGTTGTGAATTCATTTGAAGGCAAAGGTGAAGCTTGATAGCTTGGGTTGTGATATACTTGATTGTAGTTAACTCCTTGGTTTGGGTATTGATTTGGTGGAGCTTTGAATTGGTTTTGAACATTTGGTCCACGAACTTGATTCTGATTAAAACGATTCTGATTGTTCGATGGAGAAAATCCCGGAGGTACCATTTGATTACTAACACGAGGATTCGGTTCAACTTGAGATCGGTATTGGTTACCTCCGGTTACGGAATTAGCATTGAAAGGATGTCCATCGGTGGCGGTACAATTGTAGTAGGCATGCGGGCCACCACAAGTAGTACAAGTCGTTTCCACCGCTTTGACTTGAGCGGGTGGAGAAGAATTAATCTTAACCAAAGCCTTGATCATATCCGTAAGCTTATCAATCTTAGCATCGGTGCTAGACGTATTTCCGTGAGACGAAGATGATGGTGTATCATTTACTCGAGCAAAGAACCGATTTGCTACGTGAGATACGAACTTTAGATTTGTTCTCAATAATGGACAAGGCATCTCTCGTTGATCGGGTCAACAAATTACCACCAGCGGCGGCATTGAGAGAGTCTTGATCATTCTCATTCAAACCGTTATAAAACGTATCAAGTTGGTGCAACTCAAAAAAACCATGATGGGGACATTGCCTAAGCAAGTCTTTGAATCTGTCCCATGCCTCACTAAATGATTCATCAAATCTTTGTGTGAATTTTGTTATTTCATTTTTAAGGCTTGTTGTTTTAGACGGTGGGAAGAATTCTTCACGAATTTTGATACTAAATTCTCCCATGTGGTTATCGATCGAGGGGTAGTTTTTCGAGCCAAATCCGGCGGCCCCTCGAGTGAAACGGGAAGAGTAGTAGCTTGATAGCCTCTTCCAGAACGCTACGGTACTTGATCGTAGACGTGAGCTTGTTGAATCGTCGGATATGAGAGTGAGGATCGCCTCTCTCGAATCCGTAAAATTGGCTTGACGAAACCAAATTTATCAATCCGTGTTTAAGCTCGAAGTTATCGGCAACGATTGCCGGGACAAAGATGGCTTCTCCATAACCCTCGGTGGGTGCTTGGAGTTGCTCTAGCATAGATCGGTTGTCCTCCGCCATTTCGATGATGGGCGGGTCTTGATTAGTTCGAATCTCGGGTTCGACTAAGGGAGCACGTCTATTTCGCCTTCGCGGAATTGTAGCGGCTTCACGTATCGGTCTGTAGTTATTAGAACGAGTGCGCATGCACTTTCAAAACCAGGGCAATTAAAACGAACGGTATTCGAAAACACAATGAACTTAACCAATAATCCCAAGTGAATAAATCACCTCTATAAGACAAACGCCCAAGCGAGCGGAGAAGCTTTTTAGGTCAGCGCAAAGCTTATTAAAACCCGCTTCTTTACAGCCGCAATTTAATGTCAGGCCGTCCTTATACCCACCACACAGCTTGTTTGTCCGATAGAAATAAATAAATCCACAAGCGACACAAAGGCAAGTTTTTGATCTTTAGTTCGGGAACTTATTAATGATAACACTTCCGTTGAGAATGTTATATAATTGATGTCTTCTATTTATTAGCAAAAACACAAGAGAAAATCTTTTTGTATTTTTAATCTGATATATATATATACAAAAGAAAAGAAAAATATTTTTTACTTTTTATTTTTATAGAAAAATAGTAACTTCACGAATGAAGGATCTCGAGTCACTAATCGTCAAACCTCAAACGATATTGTCGTGACACAACCTCCCCGGCAGCGGCGCCAAAATTTGATTCTCAATATCAACAAGCAACGTCAAGCTTACTCACACAAGCTAGCCACTTGTGAATGACTAACCGTAAGAAACTTAAAACGGCTCGGACACTGATTCTTTGATAAAGAAGGCTTAGGGGTTATGTGTATGGATAAAAACCTCAATATCGATATCAAAAATAATCACGAAGATAGATTCAAATTCCTTTAGGAAAAAGAATAATAAATCAAATCCCGTGTGTGATTGTGTATACGGATTAGACAACCCGAATCGTTTCCCAACGAGGCGTGAATTGCCAACGTCGTTCTTGGTTTGGAATTTAATGCTCGATGTTTTGATTTGTTTGGTTTTGTTAATTAAACTACGGAAATGGGGAAAGTAATTAAGGGAACCTATTTTACGGGAAATCCTAAGTGCGAATATAACTAAAACGTAATTAACAAAACGTAAATAAAATGCAACTACATCTAAATTATACCCTAAAAATGCCTAAAATTACTTTTACTCTAGAAATGATATTTAAAAACTAATTTAGAATTAAAACTATTTTTTTGGATTTTTCTGGATTTTATTTAAATTAAAAACTAATTTTTAACCTTTTAAACTAAATTAAAATACTAAAAATTATAAAAATCAAAGGGAAAAATGTGAAACTATTTTTGTAAAATCTAAAATATCATAAGAGACTTTTCAAAACTATTTTTTGTATTTTTCAGATTAATTTTCTATTTTCTACTAATTTAAAACTATTTTAATCTAATTTAAATTATAAAAAATACCAAATAAAAAGGGAAAAATATGGAAAAATCTTTTTTATGCTTTTTATATTTATCTTAAACTGAGAAAATTGAAAAATTATTTTTTTGAACTTTTTCTTAATTATTTGCAATAAAAGCTAATTAAAAGTGTTTAAAAACTAATTTAAATTGAGAAAAATAGCTAACAATGACCAAAAATCATGAAAATCTCAGGAAAATTCTAAAAAGCTATTCTGGTTTTATGAAAAATATCAAATAAGGTGCTTATGTGACAAGAAATCAGAGCAGTGGTAATTGGAGTTCAAATAAGCACTAAGAAATGAGCAAACAAGCAAATTAAGCCACCCAACTTCTACACAAGCTAAATACTACTGAGATAAGCTAAAACCAACTAAATTAAGCTACTCCTAAACTCTGATAAGCAGTCTACTATTGATTATATGCTACTGATTTGGACAGCAAATCAGTGAACTGGCCCTCAGTTTGAGCTTATTCACCAACTTATCAGATAAGCTAGAGCCAAAAAATAGATATGTGGCCTTGAAGACCACCTAGAAGACTACAAGTAGACCAAAAATCAGACCTTAACTACTTAAAATGAACTTTGTGCAGATGCTGCAAGATCTGCATAAAAAAACTGCTTTGACATGATTTTGACTTTGAAGATAGTTTGAAACTTTGACTTTGGTGAGGTTTAAAAGCAAATGTTGGACCAAATAGATGAAATATGATGTAATGCAACTTTATCAAGCAAGCTTATCAAGTTTTAAACCTATTTGAATTGATTATGGTGACTAGGGTGTTATTCGGTTGACCCTCGGGTTCGGGTCAACTCGGGTCGGGTCAGGTCGGGTCAAGGCTTAAAATATATACCGAACCCGACCTTGTTTAAAACTCGGGTCAACTCGGGTCGGGTCAATTCGGGTTCGGGTCAACTCGGGTCGGGTCAATCGGCTCGGGTCAATTCGGGTTGGGGTCAACCCGAATTTTTTACCTTGTAAGTGTTGTTAAGTCGGGTCACGGGTTCGGTCGGGTTCGGTCGGGTCAAGGCTAAAAATATATACCCGAACCCGACCTTGTTTAGAACTCGGGTCAATTCGGGTTGACCCGATTGACCAATATCATTTTGAACCGATTGACCCGACCCGATTCGGGTCGGGTCGGTTCGGTCGTCACCAATGACACCCCTAATGGTGACTGATTTTAACAGTTATGCAATCAAGAACAGATTTTAGCTCATTTTGACTTTTAGTGTTTTTGGATGCAATAAGATGACTTGAATGGATTAACTAGTGATAATAGAGACTAAAGCAAATGCAGCTTATACCAAGATACCTCTGAAAACAGTTTTAACAGGCAAACCAAACACCCCTTAATCAACAGTTTTGCAAGCAACACTATCCAATTCAATATGACAAGCTCATTTTAATATCAAGACAGATCTAGCACACTAAATTAAAGCTAATGACAGCAAATTATACTACTTTATAACAGATCTAAAGCAAATGACAACTGCTACTTTATTTAAGCTAGAAATGAGATCAATATTGCACTTACAAGAATCCTAGCCACTATGGCTTGCAAACCAGCAAAAGGACCACTATCCTAACCCATTAAACATCAAATTAACCCAGATCCATCATCAAATCAAACCGATACCAATTTTTGAGCAAACAGTTGACTTTTGTTGACCGAGCCCTTTTGAAAATGTAAGTGAATTTAAGTGAATGTGAGGGTGCAAGATAAGCTCACAAAAGCTATAAAAAGCTTAAATGAGCCTACTCCATTGATTCAAATAGGCTTATTGATTACTTTTAAAACAGAAATGCAAGATTAAAGGTGAAAACTTGGAATTTTTATTAATACTGAAAATGGATTACAAGAACTTGAGAATACAATAAAAACTTAAGAAAACATTTTAGAAACTACTGAAATGAAATAACAATAAGCTAATTGAAAACTAGGAATTGCACGAAATGAAATGTGAGCCAAAGGTGTCCTTTTATAGCTGAGAGGAGGAGGTCTTGGATCCTTGGAAGAGCCTAGAAGGCTTATTCTGAGCCACTCAAATCATCCATCATCACCTTGTCCAATCAGAGAGCTCCATATAGTCCATTGAGGTGTCACGGCCAATGGGAGTGTGCCAATTGTCCACGCAGCATACATATCTGACAAGTCAGAGGTGGATAAGATGGATGGATAGATTCTAGTACGAGGTGGTGCGTTTGGGTGTGGTGAATTGGTGGAAAACGGGTGGTTTGGTTGGGGAAGAAGGCAGGTGTTTGGGGCGCGTTTGTTTATTTAATTATATTTCAAACTCTTTGACCGGGTGGTTTGGTTGACTTGGGTTTAAAACCGGGTAAGTGGGTAAATGGTATTACACGTGGCCGGGTAAAGGATTGGTGGTATACCGGTGTGGATTAGATTAATGGACCGGTATTAGCATTGAAGTTGGGCCGTGGCTGGATTTAGGATAGATATTGGATTGGTATATTGGACTTGGGATAATAATGGACAAGTTAAGTGATCCAAGTAACAATATAGGGACTAATGATGTATTTTCTGAATCTTTGAGGACCAAGCATGCAAAATCTGAAAGTATCTTCCAAGGACCATCTTTGTCAATCTTCAATAGACCAGGGACTGAATTTGCAATTTTCTGAAACTTGAGGGTGTTTTCTGTCATTTGCTGAAAGTTCAGGGACTATTTCTGACATTTCTTCAAACTTTGATCAAATCTTCACAAATCATCCTCGGAGATTAGAAATCTTCATAAATGCATAATTCTGACCTTCCGGCTCAGCTTAAGCTCTCTTAATCTCTCGTGCTCGGATTTACGTCTGATTTGGTACCTTTTTGCGTGTTTTTACATATCCGTACCTGCACAAGCACAAACTCAAGAAAACCACAAATATTAGCAATAAACGGCTCTTTATTGGTTATTTTGGGTCTATTTTGATAAAGAAAAGGTATGTGTTTTAGCACATACCATTGGATTTGGTTTAGAATAGTGGTGTTTGGTTCTGTTGTAAGTTTACTTTTGGCTGGATTTCATGTGAGTTTGATTTCCATCTTCTTTAAAACTGCCATTTATGCATTCATGTTTCTGTTCATGCTTAATCTTGTTAGCTTCCTGATTTGATCTTAGTTTAGCTCTAGGATTGTAGCTTAATCTCTGTCTGCCTTCTGCATAAGTAGAAGTAGGACTAAGATTGTGTTTATTGCTTATTAGGAGTTTAAGAAGGTATTTGGTATAAGCTAAAAATGGATAGTAGAGGTTAGTTGATGGTTCCATTTCAATGAGTTTAGCATCAGCTAGATAGAAATGGCATAAATTAGTTTTATATCTCATGTTAGCATAACAAAAAGTCAAAATAACTTGTAATCTAGCCTATCTCTATAACTGTTAAGGATTTAGTAGCAATAAGCTGATTTATAGGTTTAGAAATTGTTAGAGTAGCTTAATCTAGCTTAATTTCATATTACTTAATTGATTTCAGTCATAAAATTCAAATCAAATCTCACAATAGTCAACCTTTCATTTCTGTCATAAAATAGTCAAAATTGAAAAATGCAGTTTTCACAGAACTTTGTGTAATTTTCATGAGCTCATTTCTTCATCAAAATCTCTGAAACTTGGACATTTTCTAGCTCAGTTGGTCAAAAAGAGGAAACATATTTTTACTAAATTTTTCAAGCTTTTTAAAGGTTCAAATCAGCTGTTGAATAAGCACTTATATGCCCTGTGTCACACATCATGTTTTTCAGCCATCTTGCAGATCTCTTCACAAGCTCATAAGAGCTTGTGAGGAGCTGAAACTTGGTCTAAGTGTAGTCTGGTTGGTGAAATAAAGATCTCCATTTCTGTTTTTTTGATTAGCTTAGTAGATAAGCTGTTTCAGTAGTTTAAAGTGGATAGGTTAGAGCTGTTGGTGCTAGCTAGCTTATTTCAAATCAAATCATTATATTTTGCATATTAGAGGTTTAGGCTAGTTGAAATAGGTTAGTATTAAGTATATTTTGCATACTCTAGCTTCTGTGATCATTTGGTGCTCATTTGGTACTTATAGCTTATTTTTAGTGCTTATTTATAAGCACTTTTCATTACAGAACCAAATTATTGCACACTAGCATAGGTTTTCTTAATTTTCATAGGTTTAGAATATAATTTTAGACTTTTCCTGAATTTTTCATAATTTGTCATCACTGGTTGCTATTTTTCTTATTTTAAATTAGTTTTAGGACTTTTAAATAGCTTTTAATCCAAATAACTCATAAAAAGTTCAAAAAAATAATTTCTCATTTTTCCTAGATTAAGAAAAATATAAAAAGCCAAAAAAAATATTTTTCCATAATTTTCTTAGTTTAAATAGTAATTTTTAGCAATTTAATTAGTTTTAAATAGTTTTTAAATCATATAAATTAGAATATAAATCAGAAAAATACAAAATTAATTTTGAAAATTCTATTTAGTTATCTTAGATTTTTGAAAAATAGTTTCATAATTTTCCCATTAATTTTCATAATTTTTAGTATTTAGTTTTAAAAGTTAAAATTAGTTTTTAATTCAAATTTATAAAAGAAAAATCAAGAAAATCCATTTTTAAAAATAGTGATAGCGTTTATTTAATATAATTTAGCTTTTAATTTTTTTTTTATTTTTCCTTTGTCATCTAGTATCAATCATAACCCCTTTCTTGTTCAATATCACCCGATCACTACACGTTTGGTTATTCAGTCGCACAGCTCGTTGGGACTTAACGACCCGGGGAAACACTATACTCCTCTGGACTTTATTGCATTCTGTTTCTAGTGTTTGACTTTTATGGTTGACCATTCACAAGTGGTTGACAAATAAAAGATAGACCGTTTGGGACGAATCAAATTTTGGCGCCGCTGCCGGGGAACTGTGCTAACAATCTTACGTTTAGCATATTAGTGATTAGAATATTCACTCCTTGTTCATACCATCTATATATGTTTATATTTTCTTATAAAAGTCCAAAAATCCAAAAACATCTTAAAAACCATAAAACCCAAAAATATTCTTCTTACCCCATTTTCATAATTCCCTTGACTCTGAAATTTCTTAGAGTCAACTCTAGTGTATGCGCTTCGCTCTTCTAGGTCTGTGAGCCCATTTCGTGAGCTTGTCAGATTCCAAGAAGGCGATCCGTAGACGTTCTGCCCCATCAGTCGGATCTGAGATCCGGATGCTTCGCACTACTTCGTTATCATGGCGGAAGAACGTCCTATGTGCGAGCTTCTTCAGGCACCCATCGATGGGTATGGAGATGCTATTGTTATCCCAGCCATTGTGGCTGAAAATTTTGAACTCAAAACCGGGTTACTAAATCTTGTAACCTCAAGTCAATTCTATGGTTTTGAAAGGGATGATCCTCATGCTCATATTCGATGGTTTAACAAGATTACATCTACCATCAAATACAAGAATGTCCCTACCGATGCTGTTAAACTTCTTCTCTTCCCATTTTCCCTCGAGGGACAAGCCCGGATTTGGCTTGAAAAACAACCCCCTCAATCGATCAAAACATGGGAAGACCTGGTGAAGACATTTGTGAACGAGTTCTATCCACCTTCCAAAACCACGAGTCTTAAAAATGAAATCATCAAGTTCACACAAAAGTTTGATGAATCCTTCAGTGAATCGTGGGATCGTTTTAAGGAGTTGCTCCGCAAATGTCCTCACCATGGTTTCTCCGATTTGATGCAACTCGATACTTTCTATAATGGAGTGAGTCAATCTGATCAAGATTCTCTCAATTCCTCCGCTGAAGGAAATTTCTTGAGCAAAACTGTCAAAGAAGCTTTAGCGATCATTGAAAACAAGTCTAAAGTCCGCGCTGCACGAAGCAAACCGGTTGTTTCCCAAGTCAGTGTTGGTCCTTCTGCTTCATCGCCCGTGAGTCAATCTAGCACCGATGCCAAGATTGACAAACTCACGGAAGCAATTCAAGCTTTGGTTCTCTCCAACCAAAAGAAAGTTTCTTTTCCACAAGCTTCACCTCCTGCTGAAGTTAAGAAAGTGGAAGTATGTGTTACTTGCGGTGGCCCCCATGCCTATTACTAGGGGTGTTATTCGGGTTGACCCGGTCGGGTTCGGGTCAACTCGGGTCGGGTCAGGTCGGGTCAAGGCTTAAAAATATATACCCGAACCCGACCTTGTTTAGAACTCGGGTCAACTCGGGTCGGTCAATTCGGTTCGGGTCAACTCGGGTCGGGTCAATCGGTCGGGTCAATTCGGGGGGTCAACCCGAATTTTTACCTTGTAATAGTGTTGTTAAGTCGGGCCGGTCGGGTTCGGGTCGGTTCGGGTCGGTCGTCAAGGCTAAAATATATACCCGAACCCGACCTTGTTTAGAACTCGGGTCAATTCGGGTTGACCCGATTGACCCGAATATCATTTTGAACCCGATTGACCCGACCCGAATTGACTCGGGTCGGGTTCGGGTCGGGTCAGCCCGAATGACACCCCTACCTATTACAACTGTATGGCCACCGATGGTAACCCTTTTGAAGCAAACGCTGTGGGCGGGACTTCCAATTTAGGAGGCAACCAATACCGTGCTCCTATGGACCCGAACCACCGTCCTAACCACTACCCTGGACCACCCGGTTTCAACCAAAACCAAAACCGTAATCAAAATCAGAATAGAACGAACCAAGGTTTTCAAAACCAAGGTAATTTTAGTCATAATAACGGTTTTCAAAATCATAGTCAAATTTTCCAAAACCAAGGAAATTTTAATAGAAACCAAGGACAGGGAAATTTCAACCCAGGGTATTTTCATGGCAATAATCAAGGAAATTTCCAAAATCAAGGCCCTAATCCAAACAATAGAGGCCAGAATTTTCCTACACAAAATCAAGCCATTGTTCCAACTGGACCATCATCTGATGAGTTGTTGAAGCAATTCATGAAATCCCAAGAGAAAATGAATAGGTTGTTGGTAAGCCGATTTCGACATTAAGAAGTCTTAAAATGATCGACCCTCGGGCTCAGGTACTTTACCTAGCAACACGATCGCTAATCCGAGGGGATGCAAAGGCAATCACAACCAGAAGTGGTGCTTCATATGATGGACCCGTTGTTCCTACTACCTCTTCTTCTTCTCTCCCAAAGGTAGTGGAAAGTGAACCGAGGCGACAAAGGACCAAGTGCAAACCCACTAGCTCACAAAGTACAAAGACATGTCCATCCTCTTTTTTTTGGTAAAAGGGTTAATTCACCCCGGTAAAATTCATTCCACCAAAAAACATTGAAGTACAATTGACATGGGTGAATCCCATGCCCCTCGGCCCATTACATAGGCGACATCAACTGCAAAGCGCAGAATAACTACCTAGCAAACCGCTAGAACTAACAATTACATTTAAAGAACAATTCAAATGTAAATAAAACAGGTTCAAAGAACCACATCCATAGTGAGCAACTCTATACTTCAAAAATCTACATTTCATAACCCAAGAGCGCACCACCAACTTCCAGGACCATAATGTGTTATTAGTTAAAACACCAAGAAACACAACTTCCATGATGCATTTAGCCTTTGACCATTCTACAACCCGACCATAAACTTGAAGCACTGAACCACGAGCTTAGAAAAGAACACCAGCCAAAGACTTACAATACATCGAACCAAGCCATGTAAGTAGATAATAAAGATCAAAAGACCAATAAAATCCAACATGGAAACAAACATCTTCATGAAACCAACCTATCATGCCCATAAAGTGAACTAGACATGACACCACCCAATACATAAAAAACAAATCATGCCCATAAAGTGAACTATTCAAGACACACATCTTCAACTTTCTGCACATGCTACATGATAATTCACTAAGATAGCCTCATAAAGTGAACATGATCCGCTGCAAGTCCGAAACGTACAAAGATGAAAAGACCCACATCACAGCAATCACGCCAAAATACATCTAAATAAGCAGCTTGAGTAACAATCATCTTCAATGAGTATACACATGTTGGTAGAAAAATCGAAAAGACCAAATCTGAACCTAAAAATAGGTTCAAACTCGTACGGATGCAGCCATCTTTCTACCAAAACACGACATCAAATACATCATCAAACCATCTCTCAAACCCATGTAACAAAATCATGCCTGAAAACCATCAAATTAGCACACCACGCCACCATATCAATCCGGGAAACATCCCTAAATAAACGATTGCATACCAAAAATGGTAGAGAGGCGATTAAGAAGGGAATATGATCAGATAATCATGTGCAGATATGGCGGCCAGGACCACAAGGATGATGCAAAACAACTACGCAACCCAAACGAATCCAAAACTGAATCGAAAATCCAATAATCCCTATTAAGAGATTAGTAGAAAAACGAATTAGATGGGAAGAATTAAAACTGGAATAGGTTGGGTTGTGGTGGCTGAAATCATCAACAAAGGAGATTCCAAGAAAGATGAAACATGAAAACTAGACAGCCACCACCCTTAAAAGTAAAACCAGAAAACTACTCGTATTGCATACCCACGAATAGGTAGAGAGGACGAAAGTTTGTGGTTATTTTGGCCGGAATATAATGGGGGTGGCGGCTGGAAATCTCCTTAGGGAGAGAGAGAAATGTCCATCCTCAAGTTGTCCCGAAACCCAAATCCAAACCAGGAGTTGTTTTTGAACCTCCTGTTGCTCCAGTTGAAAACCCCAAATCCAAAACGTCTATTCCTTACCCATCACGTTTAAATGAGCAAAAGCTCCGCGAAAAAGCCAGTCATCAAATGGAAAAAAAATTTCAAATTTTCCAAGAACTACATTTTGACATAAGCTTTGCGGATGCTATCATGCTGATGCCCAAGTTTGCATCAACTCTCAAACACATGTTAAGCAACAAGGAAAACTGTTTGAAATGGCTAAAACTCCTCTGAACGAGAACTGATCAGCAGTTCTGTTAAAGAAGCTTCCCGAGAAGCTTGGAGATCCTGGAAAATTTCTTCTACCTTGTGTTTTTCCAGGAATGATTGAATGCTTTGCCCTCGCCGATCTTGGTGTAAGCATCAATCGATGCCTTATTCAAGATATGGAAGAAACTTTCTCTTCCAGAACTTATTCCTACCAGCATGACTCTTGAGCTTGCAGATCGTTCTATATCGCGTCCTCTTGGCATCGCCGAGGATGTATTCGTGAAAGTAGGAAAGTTCCATTTTCCAACTGACTTTGTGGTTGTTGATTTCGATGCCGATCATCGGGTTCCCCTCATTGTTGGACGAGGATTCCTGAGAACGGGTCGTGCTCTCATTGATGTATTTGAGCAAGAAATCACATTACGTGTGGGTAATGAAGCTGTCACCTTTAACCTTGATCAAACTTCGAGGTACTCCTCAAACTATGATGCTGAATCGGTTAATCGAATCGATTTAATTGATATTGCTTCAGAGGAGTACTCTCAAGAGTTTCTTGGTTATTTTCATAATTCTGTGAGTGGGGATCCCACCACATCTTCTCAACCAATTATTGCCGATTCTTCCCCCTCTCTTACTCCGTTTGAGGGAGGTGACTTCTTTCTAGAAGAGATCGATGAATTTCTTGCTAATGATGAATCAATTCCGCCGGGAATTGATGATGGTGTTTATGACTCGGAGGGAGATATCCTTTATCTTGAGCAATTGTTAAATGAAGATCCATTACCGTCACTCCCTCCGAAAGAGATCACGATTAAAGAAATCAAATCCGTACAAACATCCACTGAAGAATTTCCCGAGGTTGAACTTAAGGACCTACCTCCTCATCTCGAGTATGCATTCTTGGAGGGTGATGGTAAATTACCCGTCATAATTGCTAAGGACTTAACGAGGAGGAGAAGATCTGCTCTCATAAAGGTTTTGAAGTCACACAAGCAAGCAATTGCTTGGAAACTCTCCGACATAAAGGGTATCAACCCCGAGTTTTGTACTCACAAAATCTTAATGGAGGATGACTTCAAACCAGCAATCCAACATCAGAGAAGGGTGAATCCTAAGATTCATGAGGTTATCAAACAAGAGGTTCTCAAACTTCTTGATGCCGGTTTAATTTACCCGATCTCGATAGTCCTTGGGTCATCCCATCCACTGTTCCAAAAAAGGGTAGCATAACTGTTGTCACAAATGAAGAAAACGAGTTAATTCCAACTCGATTGGTTACGGGATGGCGTGTGTGTATTGACTATCGCAAGTTAAACGAAGCCACCCGTAAAGACCATTTTCCTCTACCCTTCATGGACCAAATGCTTGAGAGATTAGCAGGGAACCAATACTATTGTTTCCTTGATGGTTTCTCCGGGTATTTTCAGATCCCCATTGATCCACAAGATCAAGAAAAGACCACATTCACCTGCCCATACGGAACTTTTGCCTACAGACGTATGCCTTTTGGCCTATGTAACGCTCCTGCACGCCCAACGTTGTATGATGGCCATTTTCCACGACATGATCGGGGAAACAATGGAGGTGTTTATGGATGACTTCTCGGTCATTGGGGACTCATTTCAAACATGTCTCTCCCATTTAGAAAAAATGCTAAAATGGTGTGAAGACACCAATCTTTGTCTAAATTGGGAGAAAAGCCATTTTATGGTCAAAGAAGGAATTGTCCTAGGCCATAAGATTTCAAAAAACGGGATTGAGGTTGACAAAGCGAAAGTGGATGTCATTTCCAAATTGCCTCATCCTACTACCGTCAAAGGTATTAGGAGTTTTCTAGGTCATGCCGGTTTTTATCGCAGATTCATACAAGATTTTTCTAAAATCGCGCGGCCTATGACTCATCTCCTTGAGAAGGATGCTCCTTTTATCTTCTCACCTGAGTGCATCGAAGCTTTTGAAACATTAAAGAAAAAGCTTACGGAAGCACCCATTCTGGTTGCCCCCGACTGGGATTTACCCTTTGAACTCATGTGCGATGCAAGTGATTTTGCTATCGGTGCAGTCTTGGGGCAACGAAAAACCAAGCATTTTCAGCCTATCCACTACGCGAGTAAGACTATGACGGAAGCTCAAACCCATTACACCACTACAGAAAAAGAATTATTAGCTGTGGTGTATGCGTTTGAGAAGTTTCGACCATACCTAATCTTGACCAAATGCGTGGTGTATACGGATCACTCGGCTCTCAAATATCTCTTTGCAAAACAAGATGCAAAGCCGAGATTGCTCCGTTGGGTTCTCCTCCTGCAAGAATTTGATATCATTATAACGTGATAAAAACGGAGCCGAGAACCGGCTGCACGATCATCTGTCCCGTCTAGAAAACCCTCACCAGGATATGTTCGAGAAAAAGGAAATAAACGAAACATTTTCTCTCGAAACACTCAATGTGGTTTCTTTTCGTGGAGACTCTTCTACCCCATGGTTTGCTGACTTTGCAAATTACCATGCGGGTAACTTTGTGGTGAAAGGGATGTCGTCCCAACAGAAAACAAATTCTTTAAAGATGTAAAACATTACTTCTGGGACGACCCCTACTTATTCAAAATTTGCGCGGATCAAGTCATCAGACGATGTGTGTATGGTCAGGAAGCCAATGACATTCTCAAGGCTTGCCATTCGGACCTACTGGGGACATCATAGTCCCAACTACACTGCCAAGAAGGTGTTTGATTCCGGATTTTATTGGCCCACGATTTACAAGGATGCCCACGAATTTGTCAAAACCTGTGACACTTGTCAACGTCACGGAAATATCTCACAAAGAAATGAAATGCCGCAAAACGCCATTCAAGTGTGTGAGATTTTGACATCTGGGGCATTGACTTTATGGGGCCATCTCCTTCATCTCGAGGAAATAAATACATACTCGTGGTCGTTGACTATTTGTCAAAATGGGTTGAAGCGAAAGCTTTGCCTACCAACGATGCCCGAGTTGTTGTGAAATTCTTAAAATCTCTTTTGGCTAGGTTTGGAACTCCACGAGCTATAATCAGTGATCGTGGTACGCATTTCTGCAATGACCAGTTTGATAGAGTCATGCAAAAGTATGGTGTAACTCACCGTCTCTACACTGCACCACCCCCAAACAAATGGGCAAGTGGAAGTTTCCAACCGAGGGATTAAAAGAATTCTGGAAAGGACAGTAGGTGAAAACCGTGCCTCTTGGTCGGATAAGCTAGATGACGCACTCTGGGCCTTCCGTACAGCTTTTAAAACACCCATCGGGTGTACTCCATACAAGCTAGTGTAACGGAAGGCGTGTCATCTACCACTTGAGCTTGAGCACAAGGCATACTGGGCCTTGAAACATGCCAACTTCGATATTCAGACGGCTGGTGATCACCGGAAAGTTCAAATGAATGAATTAAATGAACTCCGTGATCAAGCATACGAGAACTCTTTGATCTGCAAACGAAAAACAAAGAAGATTCATGACTCCAAAATCAAGAACCGCTTTTCAACGCGGTGATCGAGTCCTTCTTTTCAATTCAAGACTGAAGATTTTCTCAGGAAAACTAAAATCCCGCTGGTCCGGACCATTCACCATCACTAAAGTATTTCCTTATGGAACCATTGAGTTATCTCACCCCGATGGTCCAAATTTTAAAGTGAATGGTCATCGATTGAAGCACTATTTTGGAGAGGACATTCCACCTGTGTTTGTCCCGGATTTACAAACTTTCCCCATGAACCAATGAATGCGGGATCGAGTCAAGCTAGCGACTCGGGAATCAAAAACAGTAGCACACCATATGGGTTTTCACCCATATTTCGGACTTCTTTCTACTTTCTACCACCCTAGTGTGGGGGAGTTGCCCCCGCTGTTGTATATAAGTTTTTATATAAAAAAAAAATGGCCGTAATATTTCCCTTTTACGTTCTTTGTTTCGGCACAACCGCCGGTATTTTTAATATTGAGGGCAATATTAATTTCTAGTGTAGGGGGGAATTCTCACGAATTTTATCATGTAATTATACCACCCAATTCCCCATTTTTGGCCAAAATTTTTTTTGGAGTAAGTGTTTTCACTTACTAAACTTTTACGGTTATCAGTCCGCCATGTCTAATAGACAAAAGGATTGGCTAATCCAGAGCAAACGGCTCTTGGTAAAGATATCTCAAATCCGTTGACGGCTTGCAATTTGCCCAAAATTGTATGGTGTTCACCTCACCATATCTTTAATTAGTGAAGAGTTGGCTAGCCCGCAAGTTTATGGCTTGTGGTAAAGGCAGTTGGAAAACCATAATTGGTAATCGACTCACCAAAGATATTTTATCTAAGAGTTGGCTAGTCCAGAAGCAAACGGCTTCTGGTAAAGACAAATCAAAACCTTTGAAAGCTGGTGATTTGCTCAAAATCATTTGGTTATCATTGTACCAAGGTTCTTACTTGAACTGAAACAACTGGCTACTCCAGAAGTAATGGCTTTTGGTAAAGAGATTCAAATCCATTAAGTTTTCTCAAAATATTGCTAGGGACTAGCAATAGTTTAGTGTGGGAGATTGATGAGTGTGTAAATACTCATCATTTTTGGTCAAATCAACGCAAAACATTTAAAAACACTCAGAGATGCATCAAAATACTGAAAATATTCCAAAATTGTGTTTTATATGTTTCAGATGCAAAATGTTTAAAATCAGATGAAAATCGAGCTAAGTTTGCATAATTGGCGAGTTTCAAATCCTCAACTTTCAAATCTTGACAAAATCAGTCCCCGAGCATTTGTTTTGGAATAAAAGTCAACCCAAGTCCTTTCAAAATCAAAATTTATCAAAAATGATCCTTGGGTAAAAAGTTTGAAGAGTTTACAAGTTTGGTCCTTCAAGTTTCAAAATTGGCAAAAATAGTCCTTGGAAGTTTAAAAATGTCTTTTATGGTCCTTGTACTAATGAAACTTGGCAAAATTGACCCTGGGAATAACTTTGAAAAATTTTCAGTTTTGGTCCCTCAAGTTTGGTTGAATTGCAAAAGTGATCCTTATGTTACTTATATACCAAATCCAAACCGGATCCAAACCCAAACCCAACCTTATACCCATGGCCCAATATCTGATCCAACCCACAGTTTAAAATAATAAAACCCGCCCCTCGTTTTCCATCTTCTTCACCCATTTCTCTGCCAAACCAGACCTCCACCCCATACCTCCAGCTAACCTTCCACCACCCTTATCACTCCACCTCACCTAACAGCCAAGAAGCATTTAATGCTTCTTCCTTCCTTGCACTCAACCCACCCCAACTGGCTAAAATCTTTTTCCCGCCAAAAAGCCATCAACGGCTAAAATCCATTCTACTCATCCAATGGCTCAAAATAAAAGTGGGAAACACTCAGAAGGCACGTGGGAAGAATATTGATGATAAATAGAGGAAGAAAAGACAGAGTTGGAGGTAGTAGTTTTTAGTTTTCATTTTCCATATATGTTGTTTTAATTTTTATGTCTTAATTAAGTTTTAAATTGTAATTTTAATCTTCCTTGTACTGAACTAAGGCATTTTAGCCAGTTGTAACTCATTTTCAGTAACAATTCAAAGTTTGATAAATTTCCTTGTTTTTATATTTTCTGTCATAAAGTCAGATTTAAAGTTGCTAAAGCTCAAGCTCCAATAAGCTTAATTTAATCTCACATAAGCTCACTAAAGTGTAGCTTTTAGTGAGCTCAATTTTTAGTTTTAAGCAATTTTTACCACAGTCAACAAAAGTCAACATACAGTTTCATTTGTGACTTGTTTCTGGATTTTGGAGTTGAAAATGGGTTGATGCAGAGCTGGTTTTAGGGTTGGATTTGGTTTAGAATAGTGGTGTTTGGTTCTGTTGTAAGTTTACTTTTGGCTGGATTTCATGTGAGTTTGATTTCCATCTTCTTTAAAACTGTCATTTATGCATTCATGTTTCGCTTCATGCTTAATCTTGTTAGCTTCCTGATTTGATCTTAGTTTAGCTCTAGGATTGTAGCTTAATCTCTGCCTCAGTTCGCATAAGTAGAAGTAGGACTAAGATTGTGTTTATTGCTTATTAGGAGTTTAAGAAGGTATTTGGTATAAGCTAAAAATGGATAGTAGAGGTTAGTTGATGGTTCCATTTCAATGAGTTTAGCATCGCTTAGATAGAAATGGCATAAATTAGTTTTATATCTCATGTTAGCATAACAAAAAGTCAAAATAACTTGTAATCTAGCCTATCTCTATAACTGTTAAGGATTTAGTAGCAATAAGCTGATTTATAGGTTTAGAAATTGTTAGAGTAGCTTAATCTAGCTTAATTTCATCTTACTTAATTGATTTCAGTCATAAAATTCAAATCAAATCTCACAATAGTCAACCTTTCATTTCTGTCATAAAATAGTCAAAATTGAAAAATGCAGTTTTCACTGAACTTTGTGTAATTTTCATGAGCTCATTTCTTCATCAAAATCTCTGAAACTTGGACATTTTCTAGCTCAGTTGGTCAAAAAGAGGAAACATATTTTTACTAAATTTTTTCAAGCTTTTTAAAGGTTCAAATCACCTTGAATAAGCACTTATATGCCCTGTGTCACACATCATGTTTTTCACCATCTTCAGTAGATCTCTTCACAAGCTCATAAGAGCTTGTGAGGAGCTGAAACTTGGTCTAAGTGTAGTCTGGTTGGTGAAATAAAGATCTCCATTTCTATTTTTTTGATTAGCTTAGTAGATAAGCTGTTTCAGTAGCTTAAAGTGGATAGGTTAGAGTTGTTTGGCTGATTAGCTTATTTCAAATCAAATCATTGTAGTTTGCATCTTAGAGGTTTAGACTAGTTTAAATAGGCTAGTATTAAGTATATTTTGCATACTCTAGCTTCTGTGATCATTTGGTGCTCATTTGGTACTTATAGCTTATTTTTAGTGCTTATTTATAAGCACTTTTCATTACAGAACCAAATTATTGCACACTAGCATAGGTTTTCTTAATTTTCATAGGTTTAGAATATAATTTTAGACTTTTCCTGAATTTTTCATAATTTTTCATCACTGGTTGCTATTTTTCTTATTTTAAATCAGTTTTTAGGACTTTTTAAATAGCTTTTAATCCAAATAACTCAGAAAAAGTTCAAAAAAATAATTTCTCATTTTTCCTAGATTAAGAAAAATATAAAAAGCCAAAAAAAATATTTTTCCATAATTTTCTTAGTTTAAATAGTAATTTTTAGCAATTTAACTAGTTTTAAATATTTTTTAAATCATATAAATTAGAATATAAATCAGAAAAATACAAAATTAGTTTTAAAAATTCTCTTTAGTTATCTTAGATTTTTGAAAAATAGTTTCATAATTTTCCCATTAATTTTCATAATTTTTAGTATTTAGTTTTAAAAGTTAAAATTAGTTTTTAATTCAAATTTATAAAAGAAAAATCAAGAAAATCCATTTTTAAAAATAGTGATAGCGTTTATTTAATATAATTTAGCTTTTAATTTTTTTTTTAATTTTTCCTTTGTCATCTAGTATCAATCATAACCCCTTTCTTGTTCAATATCACCCGATCACTACACGTTTGGTTATTCAGTCGCACAGCTCGTTGGGACTTAACGACCCGGGGAAACACTATACTCCTCTGGACTTTATTGCATTATGTTCTGAGCTGTTTGACTTTTATGGTTGATCATTCACAAGTGGTTGACTAATAAAAGATAGACCGTTTGGGACGAATCAGCAGTACTATTAACTTAGACAAATATGAACATGTATGATGTACAGAAAAGCGATGCAATGAAAAATTAGCAAATGGGAAAAATTGTTAGTATTAGTAAGAAAAAGCATAGTGATGATATAACCATGAAAAGGATGTTCGCGGTTGCCGTTTAAAGATTTGTTTTAACGATTTAAAAAGTAAATTGTTTAATGGTTTTATTTTTATTATTTAAATTCAAGTTGTAACTAGTGATTTAAATTCAAGTGAAAATGAAATGTTGGTTTTGATGTTGATTATGTGAATTTATTAGACCTTTGAGAAACAACGATTTAGTTTCATCACTTCTTAGTTGGGTCAGCAGCCCAATAAATTTATTATTTTAGCCTATCGAGGAGCCCAGGGAAGCCCAATTGTTATTATTATGTATTTTTTTCTTTTTAGCTTCATTAAAATATGAATAGCTAACCTTTTATGAACAATTTTTAACTCTTTATATGCAATACTTTGTATTACTTCTTTCATATAACTTTTGATAAAGCCATCTAAAGCTTTTCCTCATACAATGATTGCTCCAATCTTTGCAAATCTTTAGAGGTGAAGAAACTATAAAGATAAACCCGAACAACTTTTTTACAAACATGATATTATAAAGCGTAAATCACTATCTAACTCATTCAACTTAATGTCACACACAAATCATCATGGATAATACTTACAATAACAATGACACTAATGATTCATCCATGAATAAAACCACTTCTAAACATGATATCGACGAGTTAAACAATCCATCATTGGAAGGTGATGTTGATCACCGAACTCATGAGCCTATTAGAAAGATTATGAGGTAAGATTCTTTGTTTTACGAAGTTATAAATGGAAATTTTGTCACTCTACTATTAATATGGCTGGCCATGTTTTCAGGATGGTTTCAAATAGAGAATCTGCTAGGCGCTCGAGGAAAAGAAAACAAGCACATTTAGAAGCTCTTGAGGAACATGTAAGTATTCTACCAACAACGTTATGTTGATCTACTTATTCTAATTTTTTCATAACAATATTGAAAGAAAATGCTAGCTTTTTTTAACAGGTTCGGAATAGATTTGAGTCAGATTGGCCGGGCCAACTAGAACACATGTTTCTTTATCCGCGTTACAGATACTTAAAACAAACGATGTGCTAAAAGTGTTCGCAAGTTATAATACAGATTTATCTAACCTAATAATTAAAACAATTTAGGAGATTTTTAGGCATTGTGATACACTTTGTTGATTTTTTTTATTTTTATTTTTTTTTCTTCTTCTTTTTCAATTGGTTTTGGCCATACAAATCACTTGACCATTTGACCCGAGATGACGAACAATAGTTATAATACAAGCCAATCTATGTAAATATATGTAGCTTTTGTAAAGCTAGCGCCCATAAAGTTAACAAAGCATAGCAAAAATATGTTGGAGTTATGTGTAATTATGTTGTTTTGCGGGATATGCATATTCAATCACACTTAGGAAAATGAAAGAAATAAACACCTAGGTATAAGCCTGATGAGTTATTATAGATAGGAAACGAAGCTATAAATAAATTCATAACGTACTTTACAAAAAAACTCATTATGCTCTATCTACTTCACTTATTGTCATAATACATAACCGTTTTCATTTTATTCGGTTATTTTCTGTCCGTTTTTATCCGTTTTCAGTGAAACGTTTCATAGTTTTGTTATCGTTACTTACAAGTTTGCATATTTCCAGCGCATTGCAACGAGGTTAAGATTGCATATTCTTATGAGGGATACAATTGTGTTACTCAAAGCAATCTGGTTTCTTATTATTTTTTGTGATTAATCCTTTAACTTATACAATAGTAACTACATAAAATAAAAACTCACCCACAACATTTATAGAGTTTGAAAAATTCCTATTAATGTTAGCACTACTCTTTGAATACATAGAGATAATTTGTCAGCTTTATTTACGAATTTTGGCTAAACTAAAGCATGCTTCTCTTAGGCGGAACAATTGCGACGAACTTTGGAAACTCTAAGAGCTAAGGTATCTATTTTTTACCACTCGATCTAAATTTAGTTCTTTATTCACTGAATAATGTGTTCATATACTTTTTATAGGCCTCGCCAAGAAATATAAAAAAAAAAATCAAAACCCAATTCTTTTTTAAAAGGAAGTTGGGTTGGTATTATTGCACCTTATGAAGGTCGAAGTGGGTTGCGTTTGATCTTTAATGGTTGAGGACTTGAGGTTAAAAGTCATAAAACAAAAATTATAGAAATTAGCGAAAATAGTTTGATCGTACGTTGCCCAAAAATTATTTTTGGTAAGTCAGTGTCGCTGTATATGAGAACGTTTCTTTTATTATAGGTGAAAGAGGCTGAAGATTTGGTTGCTAGGCACTCATTAAAATCTAGCGTTAGCGATCTACTAATTATCGTCAGTGTCGCTATATATGAGAAGCAAGTAAGTAATAACTAACAATGTCGATCTACTAATTATCGTCAATTTATCTAAACAATTAAGGTTGAAAGAAAAATATTGCAGAGTAGAGATTGTGGCCAAAATGTCTTTTAGCGTGGGTCAAAACAGGTTGGTTCATCCAGCCCACAAACACATATTCTATCAACTATTCTTCGTTATCTAAATATGTGGTAAAAAGTATATATTTCATGAATATCTAACCTATTTAACAAGGCGGTTTAAGAGGTTTTTTATGGCGTTTGAATAAATTTGGATGACTTTTTAAGTTCTGATTGATTTGAGCCGTTGAACACACTTGACATGTTTGCCAAGTGTGTCTGATTTGCCATGTGTATTTGTGAGATTCGGTTAAACCTATGCATGTTTCACTCAGGTGGAACTACTCAGAGAAGATTACGAAGGCTTGAGAGCTAAGGTATCTTCTTTCCTTAATCACGGATCTAACTGCGTAGATTATTATCGAGTACTATTTATCGAGTCACAGTACGTGGCTACACAATTTTAGAGGCATTAAAACTATTAATATTCACAAAGATACTTACAGTTAGAGCATATACAATCGTAACACCATAACACCAATAACACCGTCCACGTCAGCGTCACATCAGCTTTAACATTTAACATTCACATCCCCAAAAAACATCCACAACCATAACATCCCAATAACATCAATAACACCAATAACATTTCATATTTTCAATTTCAACCCCTAAACTAAAACAAACACTTCATTTATTAAACTAAACATAACATTAAATTTGAAAACATATTACAATACGAAATTAAAAAAACACATCGAAAAAAAATTACACCAAATAAAAAAAATACATCGAAATTAAAAAAAACACACCGTAAATTAAACGTTACAACATAACGGAAATGACAACGAAAAAAAAAAGATAGCAAATACTTATTCATTATCGTCGCTCTCTTGTTGTTGTCCATGTCGTTCAAGATTCTTCTGCCAAACATGCTCCATAAGGTCATGTTGGAGTTGGGTATGCGTTTCTCGGTCGTGTATTTCTTTTGCCTTACGACTGTGAGTATCACATCTTTCGACTCATCTTCGTTGCCTCAAATTTGCTGACGGATCCACCCACACTTCGTCATAGTCACGTAATGCAAATTTTTTATCTTTTATAATCATGTTATGCAAAATAATGCAAGAATACATGATTCTACGTATCGTGGCAATTTCCCATTGACGTGCCGGTTGTTGTAGTATACCCCAACGGCCTTGAAGAACACCAAAAGCACGTTCAATATCCTTTTGGGCACTTTCTTGTTTCCTTTTAAAGTACGTATGTTTTTCATCAGTTGTTGCCGCGAAGGATTTTACGAAAGTTGCTCACTGTGGATAAATTCCATCAACCAAGTAATACACCTGTTCATACCTAGTTCAGTTGACCATATAAGGTGCTTTTGGGGCATTGTCAGCAAGAAAGTCGTCGAATAACGGAGAGTTATCTAAAACATTAATATCGTTATTTGCCCCCGCCATCCCAAAAAATGCATGCCAGATCCATAAATCTTGAGAAGCAACAGCTTCAAGCATAATTGTTGGGTATTTTTTATCACCCTAGCAAAATGCCCTTGGCATGCCACTGGACAATTTTTCTATTCCCAGTGCATACAGTCAATGCTACCAAGCATTCCCAGAAAACCATGTTTTTCTTCATGATGTTGATAAATTTTTTGAATGTCGGCCCATGTTTATTTTCTTAAATACTCCGGCATAAACAAATCAATAATGCATTTGTTAAAATTATCAAGACATACTTTCCCAGTACTCGCACCCATTTGCAAATATTCATCAAATGCATCGGGTGAGGTGCCGTACGCCAATTGGCGTATGTCAGACGTACACTTCATTAGAGCACTTATACTCATTCGACCCGTACAATCGGGTGTTTGCCTAAAAAAGGTAAAATGATCTGGAATATTATCGGAAGTATAAGATTCAATACCTTCAACTATTTGCAGGAATAGTTTTCGGCTCATACGAAATCTTCTACGAAAATTCCGGTTTGAATACTTACAACCTTCTACGAATAATCGTTGCTTGAGACGTTCTTCGCAAGCTCACGTTCACGATATACATGGCTACGAGAACGACTAGGATGTTGAGATTCAATGCCTTCTTGTTGTTCCAACTGAAGGTGATACTCGTACGCGGCCGCCATAAATTGGAAGTCCTCTTGGTCATCAACGTCTGACCAAGACAGAAGAATATCACCAACTTGATTTGGATCCATTGTGAACGAATTCGATTTTTGAATTATGAAAGTGTGAAGAGGAAGTATATAAAGTGTGAATGGAAGTGTGAAAAAAATAGAGTTTTAGTTGGGTATTTATAGTGGTAAAAAAATGTTTTTGATTTTTTTTTAAACTAGCCGTTAAGGGGTTTTTTGTAAATTTTTTTGAATTTGTAACCGATACTAGCCGTTGAGGGACTAGTTGTGTAACTTTTTCAATTTTTTTTTCGCCCTTAACGGGCGTTATATTGCCAACGCACGCTCTATAACGGCGTTACCCATCGTCGCCTCCAACGGTTTAACGCCTCCAACGGCGTTAAAAATGCCCCTAACGGCGTTGGGGCGTTACCGTTGTAACTGCTCTTACGAAGGAGGCCCCTGGTTAAGGCAGTTCTATTTCTTGTAGGTGTCGTGAAAAAAATTAACTACAAATGGGAAATTATTGAAAATTCTATAAGAAGTCGTCTTGATAGGATCATATCACACCTTATGGATTTGTTGGTTTGGGTCACCTTTGATCTCTAAAAGCTAAAACGGTTTGAATGTTGCGTAGGTATATTTTTAAAAGGTAAAAGGTAAGTTATGATAATTAATACCTAGCACATCCACAATAAATACTCAAAAAATGTACATGGATCAACTCGACCTGTTTCATCTAGCTCTAAATATGTAATGTACCTTTTTTGACCTATCTATTTTGCTAACTTAATTGTTTATAGTCTGTTTTGTCTCAAAATAAATCTAGACATACGGTTCTACAAAACCCTCAAAGATTCATAATTTGGTGGATCAATTATGCTAAAGGAATGTGTATTATGATTACAGGTGAACCCGACTGAAGATACGGTTGCTAGCGGATCATTAACTTCCAGATTTAGCTACAATCTAGACAACAATACCGGTTCGTGGGTCCCACCCTGGTCCACATGTTCCTGGTCAGCACGTAATCGTTCAAATAACGATGATCGTGATAGTTGTTAATCGTGATTTGAAGAATGGCATCAGTGTAAACATTGATGTGGAAGCTTTGTATATAATGTATGCCCTTTGGATTATCTTTGTAACATTTGAACTTATAACAAAATGGTTGGAACTTATAATAAAAGGGTTGGTTGTGTTTTATGTAGTTTTCTTGATATATTTGCTCTAAAATTAGTATTAGTAACTAAATTATAGTGTTTCATGTTTTTTTTATCTCATTGACCAAGTAAGCAACAATCATACAAACATGTTCTATAAAAGCTACTCTAGTCGTACATGTAATTCAAGCATAGTTTGATTGTAAATCCTGCTTCATATGCAAAAACTTGTCAACGACCTACGTTCTAACAACAAGATCATTATGTGTAACGTACAACAATAACACCACCCAACTTGGCGGAGCATGGTACGTGGAAGGCAGGATTTAGACAATCACACCCCTACCTGAGGGTAAGGGACTGCTTTCGAAAAACCACCAAAATATATGCAGGTGTATATGTGAGCATAATATGTAACATTATGCGTAACTTGCTCATCATAAAATTTTATTGAGATAATTATTCTAAAGTTAACCAAATGACTTTTAACCATTAAAATGGTATTGACCATAAGTCTCAGTTGGGAGCATGTGCTTCTTTAGTTCAAGTTTCAGGTAAAATATACGCATTATAGTGAAAAACGTGTAAACAAATCAGATAATTTTCTTATGTTCATGCTACCCGGTGAGAGCAAGTCTTTCAATCAAGTGTCCGCGTGATATTATATTTATGAATATTTGGTTTTAGAAAAAAAGTAGTTCTAGCTGTAGTTAATCAAGTGTACGCGTGAGAAAAAGAAATGATGGATTAAGAAGTTGCTAGGCGCTCGAGAAAAGAAAACACGCATATTAAGCAGCTCTT
>OU343216.1:81516699-81570642 GCA_910596185.1 Chrysanthemum makinoi
TTTTCCCATGAGTCCCAATCGTCCCAAAACCAAAACTTATGTAAGCAACTAGATAATTGAACTAAGGGTTTAGTGTGATAACAATAATGCACTAAAAGTGAGTGCATACAAGGTAGGCTAAGGCGATTTAGGTGTACATTTGGGGGTGGGGTGTAAACAATGCTCTTCATTGATATTCCGGAAAAACCAAAACATCACGAGAACCGCGAAAAGGATAGGCTCTGAGGGGTTAACTAGGGGTATCGTGTACTAAAGATGAGTACAACGCAAGGGTGTGGGGGAATTACTCAACCGATGTGGAAGAAGGAAATATCATTACGGGTATCAAACAAGGGTTATCCTAATGCCTCTTATCATTTAGTTATTCCTAACTACACAAGTGTAGTCTTACTAGCGATTTCGGGATGCATCACAAAACAAGTTCTAGATTCTATTATACTACCGGTTCACACACTAAGCATTAAAGATGAATGCTTTAATTCCTACTAATATAAGGGTGGTCCTCACATTTTGGGTGGTATTTAAGTGGTAAAGGGTTTTTTTTGTGCTAGTCATGTAACTTCCTATCCATGAGACGCTTTTGTTAAGACTAATGGCCACTCCTATATGTCATGAAAAATTTTAAATTTGGTGCCAAAATTACCCTAACCGACATTTTCTCATGGTTTATTACACAAATACAATTGGACAAAGCAAATAATCAGGATAAGCATAGTTTCAAAGTTCCCGTTTATTTTCCCTCCACACTTAAACTGAATATTGTCCCCAATGTTCCCAAAGTAAAGTTATGATAATAGAAGGTAATAAAACGAAAGAAACTAATACTCCCACGATTAGCTCGGTAGGATCTGTGTGTGAAGTATTGGTTAAATCCTTTCCAAGAAGAATGTATGCGTGAAAAGCTCCTTCCAACCTTATGTATCTTCTTCTTGATAAATAAAACCTGCACACTTGAAGAAAAAACAAACTTCAACGTAAAATCGTAGTAATAATATATATAGACTCTACTAAACTAGGATATAATGCTTGTGGAATGGATGTTTTGAGAATGTTTTGGAAAATTAAGACACGGAAAATTCCAAAATTTTTAAGCAGTCGAGCGAGAAAAAGTAATCAGTTGTTTTGCTCCTTCTGACGTAGTCGGGATTGCGATCTGGCGCCATCAGGTTATCGACAAAAACTGTGCGATTTCTGGAAAATTTACATCTTTAAAATCTGGAAAACTTTTCTGCAAAACATCCATTATGACTCGATACAAGCATTTGACTCGAACAAACACACATGTATATCTTTTAATTAATTGCAATTCTCATGTTTACATTTCTTTTGAAAACGTGTGTAATCCTCCCTACACTTATCCTTTGTGTTAAATACCTTTATATGTAATTAAGACGAGGTTAAAAGCAAAATAAAGCATTTTTACAAATTTAAACATGAGAATAAACAATCAATAAAAGATATATGACACAAACAAGCAAACAATTAAGCATGGGTTGCCTCCCACGAAGTGTTATGAGCTTAATATATATTTAGTATCGAGGAGGCCACCTCGGTCACATTTAAAGAATGAAGTTAGAAGTGTGCCCATCATGACGTCCTCTAATGGCACATCTACCTAGTTATATCATGATCTGGTTTCTTGACTTCGAAACTTGAACTTTGGGCGAACGGTAAGTAGTGATGACTTAGTTGTAGATTTAGACTATTTGCTTGATTTTGTTTTACACCAATTTTATCCATGTCTTATCCTACCCTTAGTCACGAAAGTGTCTAGGTGATCAGTGAGCAATCTTTGATGTCTTGGCTATGGATTTGGTCATGTATCATTGATTTTGTCCACTTCGCCGTGACATGTTAGTAATGACAAATCACCCTTAACCGTCGTGTCTACCCATATTGCCTTCGAGAATTGTTTAGTCCTTAACTCTAGTGGTGGAGATTTGTGTATCCGCCAAGCTTATAATAGAATACATGCTATGACTGTGCAATGAGTGATCACCCCGAAATTGACACTTTGAATAGTTGAGAGATTTGAGTGTTTTGTTCCCATTTCGTGAGGTGTTCGGCTTTGTTTTATTCTAGCATAAGGGATTTATAAACTTATATTTTCCAGGTGATGGGAGATAGCTTTTTAGGAATCTATATAATAAACTTATAATTGTAAGCACGGATTATTTTAATATAAAAATAAATATACGCGATTGTACTTATAGCAATTACTCATGTAATTCTTATTTATTTATATAAGGAGATTTAGAAAAACATTTTTAAAAAACTTTAAGGAGTATACTTTAACTTTATCAACGCTGATTATGTGCTATTAAACTTGCATCATGTGTACAACATAATATCAATTGTGAAATTTTAATAACAACATCAATGGATCCACTAAAAGCAAACGTTACAAATGTCCTTGATGCATTCATGATTGAAAGGTGTAGCAAAGATCTCAAAACCGTGGAAAGAGGTATTAATGCAAGAATCGTGCAACTACTGCATCGGATCTTGGCTCAATTAAGTCTTATAATTCAACTTTAACCTGTTTTGTTTAGGAACCAAGCCGTCCATTCAAATGTATCGATAAAATTTCATGTAATTTTGAGTTGGAGAAGTTTTCCCACAAACTCGTTGCAAGTTTCCTTGCTATAGTGATGTTACTTGGATCGTACTTTACAAATGCTTTAGTTGGGCTTGACGATAAACGTGTAGGTTGGTTACTTGACAAGGTACGTTAAAATAACCACTTACAGTATATTTTGGATAAAACTATTTTTTGCTATATGTAAAATTTTTGTTGAATTCTGTCTTTTTATTGCCTACAGCACATTGATCTTTGGGTATGGTATATGTGGTATTTTGCGACCATCTGGGTGCCGCTATTGTTGGTCCAATGGTTAGTTGCTACTTTTAACGCTTCAAGAATCAATGCCATTGTTTTATGCAACCGATGATATTTACCCATTTGCGTGGAGGAATGTGGAACAGGTATTCATTGGTAACCAATCTTTTAGAATATGATAGTTTAATTATGTGGATTATATCAATTTTGTTTTTAAACATTGTAGGTCTTCATACCCATAAATGAACCCAAGAAACATTGGTCCCTAGCGAGTTTTGACATTAAACTGGAATCGTTACATTCTATGACAGGGAAGGATATCAAGAACTCAAAAACTCGTCCGTGGTATTTGAATATGAGGTGGTGTTTGGAGTGTAAGCTTCCGGTAGTTCTAGAGAAGACTGATGTGTTTACAAGCAAAAGCAAATCGATCCCCTAGAATACAAAGATTATGTTTAGGAATGCACATAACGTCCCAAAGGGTGGGGGTATTTGGTGATTGCCTTTGTATGCTTATTTCTCAGTTACAGGTAGTAATTTTTGAAGCTTGATTGTTTAAATTTGTTTTTTTACATAGTTTTAAGCCTTATTTCTTTAATGTTGTCTTTAATAGTGTTTAGGTAAATGATGTAGGCTAGTGTTTTTCCTACTTAGTTTGGAATTCATAACCTGTACTTAACTCACACACAAGCATGTTAGCCTAGGAGTCCTTGCATAGAAGTATAATGATATAGTATACCACTAACCTTTACATGATTAACCTAGTGTTACTTAAACCAATTGCATACATACATCATATATTCATACATGTAACCATACAGAATGTTTGCATATAAAACATTTCATTAATAGATTTGGTTACAACAGTTTTATTAAATTTGGTTTAAGTGATACTTAAACCAACAATGACATCATACATCATATATTCATACATGTAACCGGACACATCACTTTGAACTAGGAAATCACATTTAGTCTCCTTTTCCTTTTTTCTTTCTATCATCATTACACCGCGGCAAAATGGTTGACTTGCCTGTTAGATTCTCATTCTTTTTAGGTTGCTTCCAACAATTGTTTTCTGCTACTAGGACCATAAAATTGCCTATGTGGTTGCTTAAGTTTAACAACGCCATCTTGGTTCTATAACTTCTTCTTGTTCTGACGTATATCTGTCTTCTTAGTTCTTCTAGCACTTCACTGTAATCGGTAACTTGGTTCAGATTTGGTCCATACAATTCATATATCTCATGAAACATTACCTCTCTTGCTACCTTTATTGACCACTCCCTATCATCATGATTATGCTCAAGCGTAACTCTTTTACCAGTCATTTTTTTTAGTTATTTGTTTTTTGTTATAGATGTGTGATGAAAATGCAATTGAGATTGTGGCCTTCGCATATAGTAGGATCAAATTGTTTTTAGTCACTATTTTAGTCAAAAAAAGTTTTTCATTGATTACTTTTGCATCATCAATGCACTCCGCATCATGATTGCATTTTCATGACTGCAAATAATTTGGCATAAATATTTGAGTCATTTTAATGTTACTGGAGTCAAGTCACTGGGTTAATCGTTGATTACTTGTTAGTCAATACATGTTATCTTTTGTTGGGATATGAAAGTGCTAAAGAATGATAAAAGTACTTGGAAAAGTCAAAGAGTCAAGTAGCTAAAGATAAAGTCAAATGCTGGATGAGTATGTTTGACTGATTGAAGTCAAAGTACTTGCAAGAACAAACTGTTATATTCGTGTATGGAAAGTCTTGTAATTCTAGAATATTCTTTATTAGATTACTTGTCGTACAAGGATACAAATTGTAAACCGACTAGGGATATCCTTGAGCCTATAAAAGGACCCCTAGATTGGCATTAGAGGTATGAGTCTACGAGTTTTAGAGTTTACAAGTTCACAAGTTTAGAGAAGTTCGATATTATTAGAGTTGTTATAGAATCTGCATAGTAAGCAGAGTTAGAGTTATTAATATAATCTTTTAAAGTTAAAGTTATTCTTCTTAGCTTTGTTAAGTAAATTCCGCATACTTAATAGAGTTTGCTCAGTGTTTCTCTGTTAATAACTTAGGATTTATCCGAGGCTATTAAACCTTAACAAGGTATTTAAGTTAGTTTGGTTAGAGTACATCGATCCAACAAGTGGTATCAGAGCTTGTGTGGAAACTCTCGACTAAGAAGAAACCTACTACGTACAACAAAACCTAAAGATGTCGACTGATTCTTCCACCACCTTCCATCACCTCCAATGAGGATTCACATCATCAAGCAGCGAATATGATCTATGGTGTATGAAGATGAGGCGTGTGTTTTAAATTCTACAGACCATGCTCTATGGAATGTAATTGTTAATGGTAATGAAGAAGTTCCGAACCTATTGGTGTTCTGGACAACCCAAAGCACCTAAGCGGGGTCTTACCAGAACAACCTTAAGGAATCAAGAATGAAGGAACATTCAACATTCTTTCTGCTGCCATTCGATGGTCATCTTCCAAATTTCATGATGCTAAAGATGCAAAGCAACATCTAAAGACAAGATTTGGAGGGAATGAAGCTTCTAAGAAGATGCAAAGTGAAGTCAGGGTGCTTTGAAACTTTCACAGTTGGTGAAAGAGAGAGATCTTGATGCTATGATGATAGGTTTCAAAATCTCCTCAACATGTTGGAGTTATACAAGGCAGAAATATCAGTTGAAGATGCTAATCGAAGTTTCTAGGAGTTTGCCATCTACATGGCATGTGATCATAATGATAGAGAGACAACCAGGTTTGGATATCATGGACTTTGATGATCTCTACAATCATCTGAAGGTGTATGAGCATGAGATGAATGGACAAACAGTTCTAAATCACATAGTATTGCTTTTCTATCATTTGAAAAGAGGAGCAGTACTTCCAACAAAAGTAATGCTTCTCTACTCAAAGTATGTGACTCAAAGTACTTGTCGTATCGATACTACTCCCACCCATGCTCAGCAAGCCCCACCAACTACTACTATGCACTCAGATGAAGTTGTGTGCTCCTCTTCTTGCACAAAGAAAGCTTTTACCTGTCACTTAAGAAGAAGATCTAGCACAGATTGAAGAAGATGCACTTGAAGAAATTGATATCGGGTGGCAAGTTGCTATGATCACTGCAAGGATCAAAAAGTATATGAAGAAGACGAGGGTTGAAAAGCATTGATTTCATACCAAAACAGGGAATAACTTTTGACAAATCCAAAATTGAATGCTTCAATTGTCAAAAGACTGGACACTTTGCAAGGGAGTGCATATTTGCTAAGTATCAAGCAAATAGGACATCTGAGAAACCAAAGCTTGAGCTCAAAGAAATTCAATCTACTGAAACAAAGGCTTTGGTTGCTCAAGATAAGTTATCGGTTGACTAAGTGAAGAGTTTGATGATGAACCCAGTGACTTACATTGTATGGTAGCAGTGGAAGAAGTAGTTGAAGAGTCGTGGAAGAATTGGGCTGGAGCAGCACTTTTGATGAGGAACCCAACATGCTGATTTGGAACCCAGAGATTGTCTAGGAGAATTTGATTGGAGCATGGAAAGTGAAGATGATCATGTTCAACTTGCAATGGTGGCTACTTCACCAAGTTCACCCCTATCTCTGAGGTATGCTCAAATTGTCATGATTTTTATCAAAAATTACTTGGCGGTTATGTGATTGAAAGAGATAATTGTGTTAGGGCTAGGTGAAGGTAGCTGGTTATCAAATAACCTTAGAATCTATGGAAGCCAAAATATTAACACATGAAAATAATGAAGTAGCTTGAAAAATAAAAATATATGCACAACAGATTATCGTTAAAACTAAGTGAATGGAAATTAAATTGTAAATTTTCTGCAATAGAAAGACTAAGGAAAGAGATGACTTGTTAGCTAAGTTTGTGCTTGGGGTGAATCTGGTTCACATGTTACTAATGTTCAAAAGCAGAAGAGCTTACATTAAAACTATAGCTTAGGTTTTGGAATGGACTTTGATAACATAGAGAGAATCAAGTGATGATGACCTAGAGGATATAACCACTAGTGATGATGAAATCATTAATTATGTAGACACATCTAGTAATGAGGATTCAATTAGTGAACCACCTCCTAGTATAAAGAAAGATAATGGTTATCATGCGCCCTTATCCCACTAGAAGTCATCAACCCCCTATGATGTTTCTCGTTTTGGAGTAACAGCCTAGAGTTTAGGAAAAGCTAGTTGGCCAATCTAGGTTCAAACCCCCAAAGAAACACACAAACCAAAATGTTGAAAATAATGTTCAAAGTCAAGCAGACCTTCAACTCAAAGTATCGCCCACAAGCAGACCTTCAGGAAAACCTTTTCAAAACGATCTGCTAAACCTTTTTGTGATAACTTTGGTCAAAACAAGTTTAATCATTCACCTAGAAGGCAAAATAGTTTTGGTCATAACACCTAACGACATAGAAGAAGTCACTTTGGGAGTATGGGTCAAAACTGTTTTGTGTGTTTTAGTCCAACTCATTTAATCAAGGATTGTGAACATCACTCATAATACCTTAGAAAATTTCCAAAGCATAGGTCCGCCAATCGAAACCTAGAGAGCACAAACCGTCTGGAATAATTCAAATAGGGTCAATCACAAACCTCTCACCCAGATCATAGATACCCACACCGAGAAGACCTTTGTCCAAACCTTCAAGTATCCTACATACTTTCCAAAACTGTCTGCAGCCAAGACCAGACTTTCTCAAAGTACTGCCACAAAACAAGGTACTGATCACACTCATTGGACTAGGAACCCTAGGAGATCTCATTACTATCAACCTAGAAGGTATTACAATTCACATGGGGATCTAGATCACAGAACCAAGTGTTAAAATAGAATGGGTTAAGAGGGAAAGTACTGCTGATATGGATAAAATAGTACTTTCAACAAAAAGTAATCAGATGTTTTTGTGATACTAGAAAGAGAATGAACATGTAAAAGAGAATTGTGTTGAACATCCAGAAAATTTTGAAAATCCACATGCTAAAAATCAAAAGATAATTCTGGATCATGTTTTGAAAAACAGTGGAATTTACATACTCAAAGAATTTGAGTTTGTAACTCCACAATGAGGGAACACAAGTCAGAATGGCTTGGGTTCCTAAAAATCACTAACTCTTTTATCTCTTATATGTGCAGGCAACCTGAAGAGGAGCTTAAAGATTATCATCTGATTGTTGATAGTGGTTGCTGAAGTATGACGGAGTACAAAGAGATCCTTGTCTGATTTTAGAACTATTAGTGGAGGAAGAGTTGCATTTGGGAATGATCCTAATGGAGGAAGGATTCTTGATGAAAAGGAACTATCAAAGCAGGGCGTATAAATTTTGAGAATGTTAGATATGTGAAGGAGCTCAAGTTTAACTTATTGTCAGTCCTCAAATCAGTGATAAAAGCATCTGTGTTATTCTACTGACAAATGTCTCATCCTCTCTCTATCTCTAAGCCTCAATTAAGTTGTGTGACAACTTGGTAGTTCTTAGAGTACCAAGAATACAAATGATGTGTATAGTTTAGTTGAAGAGTCTACATTCCTATGGAAATCGAGCCACATATTTGGTGGCCAAAGCAACATCTGAAGAAGCACATCAGTGGCATAGAAGATTGGGCCATGTAAATTTCAAGAATATCAACAAACTGGTCAAAGGGAATTTAGTTAGAGGTTTACCTTCAAAAACTTACAAGAATGATCACTCATGTTTGGCATGCAAGAAGGGTAAACAACACAAAGCTTCATGCAAGAAACTTGAGGAAAGGACTATTAGAGAACCTTTGGACAAGTATGTACACATGGATTTGTTTGACCCTTCTTTCGTGGCAAGTTTTCTTGTCAAACAAGAAATCCAAGTAATGCTAGGTAGTTGTAACAAGCTTATGGATGACTTTTGTACACACAAAGGAATCAAAAGGGAGTATCAGATTGCAAGAACACCACGCAGAATGGTTTTGCAGATATAGAAAGAGAGAATAGGACTTTGATTGAAGCGCCGAACAATGTTAAGGCATTCACAACTACTATTCACCTCGGTCGAAGGCTGAAATGCCTTGCCATATGTACTTAACATATCAGTATCCGAGCCACAGTGAAGACACCTTATGAGTTGCTGATGGGCAACAAACCCAACATTCGTGTTTATGAAGCCTTTTGGATGCCCTCTTACTATTTTGAATACAATAGATAATCTGGGAAAGTTTGATGGCAAGTCAGAAGAAGGATATTTATTGGGTTATTGTACCAACAGTAAGGGATTTAGAGTGTACAACAGAGTCGCTAAGAAGGTTCAAGATTGTCTTCATGTTTAGTTTTTAGAAGATCAAGATAATGAAAAAGGTAAAGGTCCTGATTGGATGTTTGATCTTGAAGTTTTAACTCCTTCTATGAACTATGTACCTGTTAGAGAAGAAAATCAACCTGTGCATGATGGAGAAGACTTAGACCTGATGTTGTTCAAGGAGTTCATCTTAGACCTGATGCAGTCTCTAATGCAAATCATGTTAGTCCAAAGCAAAATACTGATGCTCCAAAGAAAAGTACTGATGCTTCAAAACAAAGTACTGATGAACCAAAATCCTCATTGTCTGCTGAGGATCAATCTTTTCAAGAAGAACTTAATTCATGCTTCTTCAAGATGTTTTAGCACATTCTTACACTGATGATGCAAAGAGCTTATGAAGAGGCAAAAGAAGAACGAATCGCGAGTACTCTCACTAAACTTTGGAGTAGACTTTTGAACAAAAATCTGCTGCACGCCACAAGACTATAGGCTTTGATGATTTAGATGATCCTACCATGCCTGGATTAGAGGAAACTGATGATGAGTTTAAAGATGAAGGAATTTTCTCAGATTCCAATGAAGTTGCTGATTTTACTAATTTAGATGATGCTTATGGAGTTCCACTGTTTCCATGTTTAAGAATTCATAAGAATCATCCTACTGATCAAATCATTGGTCCTTCTACTTCTGGAGTAATGACTAGACACAGAGCTAAGAGTTTTTCTAAACCTCATAATGCTTTACTTAGCTTTGTCTATAAACAAACTCAAAGACATTAATCATAAGGACCATCAAACATGTCTATTTACTTGTTTTATCTCTCAAGAGGAACCCAAGAATATTGCTCAAGCATTGACTAAAGAGAGTTGGGTGAAGCTCAAGTGCAGAAGAACTTCTTCAATTTAAACTTCTGAAGTTTGGGTATTATGTGATGTTCCATATGGGAAGAGAGTTATTGGAACCAGATGGGTTTTCAGAGTAAAGAGAGATGAAAGAGGTAATGTTATCAAGAATAAGGCAAGGTTGGTTGCACAAGGCTACATATAAGAAGAAGGAGTTGATTATGATGAAGTGTTTGCTCCTGTAGCAAGGATAGAAGCAATTAGAATCTTTCTTGCTTTTGCTTCTTATATGGGATTTCAGGTTTATCAAATGGATGTCAAGAGTGCCTTTTCATATGGCAAGATTACAGAGGAAGTTTATGTCAAGCAACCTCCTGGTTTTGAAGATCCTAAACATCCTAACAAAGTCTACAAAGTTGTCAAAGCTCTTTATGGCTTACATCAAGCACCAAGAGCCTAGTATGAAAGGCTACTACCTTTTTATTGCAACATGGTTATGGAGAGGAGCTATAGATAAGACTTTGTTTATCAAGAGAGATAAGAAAGATATCATGTTAGTTCAAATATATGTTGATGATATCATATTTGGAGCTACTAAAATGGTCCATGGTCAAGGAGTTTGAGAAGTGATGCATGAATCGAATTTCAAATGAGTTCAATGGGTGAGTTAACTTTCTTTTGGGACTTCAAGTTAAGCAGGTCAAGGAAGGAATTTTCATAATTCAAGACAAGTATGTTACTGACATACTTAAGAAGTTCAATTTTGATGACATGAAGCTGTACTACACCTATTAAATCAATTAACTCACTGGGCAAAAATGAAGATGGACAACCAGTTGATGTCAAGTTATACGATCAATGATTGGGTGTCTTTTATGTCTCTTACTTGCATCAAGGCCCGATATCATGTTTGCAGTTTGTTTATGTGCAAGATATCAAGTCTCACCAAAGATTTCACATGAATGCAGAAAGAGAATTTTTTGATATTTGAAACAACAACCTAAATTTGGGTTGTGGTATCCAAGGGATTCACCTTTTCACTTGGAAACTTTCTCGGATAGATAGTGATTATGCAGGTGACAACTATGACATAAGATCAACTACAGGTGGATGCCAATATCTTGGAAGAAGATTAGTCTCCTGGCAATGTAAGAAGCAAACAATTGCAGCTATCCTCTACTAAAGTGAATATGTAGTCGCTGTAAGCTGTTGTGGTCATGTTTTGTGGATGCAGAATCAACTCTTGGACTATGGGTTCAATTTCAAGAATACTCCTATTAATATTGATAATGAGAGTACCATTTGTATTGTGAAGAATCCAGTTTATCATTCCAAGACCAAGCACATACAGATTAGGCATCACTTTATCAGAGATTGCTATGAGCACAGCCTCATTAATGTGGTTAAAGTTCGCACGGATGATAATGTAGCTGACTTACTCACCAAAGGTTTTGATGTTTCTAGATTCAATCACTTGGTGGTGAGCATTGGCATGATTAACTACTGAGCTACATTTAAGGGGAGGACTATTTAGTTTTCATATAGTCCTATGCATTGCTTGAGGGGAGGATATTTAAGTTATACGAGAGAATTTGGAAAAGTACTATTTTTTATGAAAGTCTTTGTTAGGAATCGTGAAGTCTTGCTTGGGTACGCTTGGGAGAAGTACGCATACGTGGAAGTCACCTCGTTTGTCTTATTAAAGTACTGTTCCAACGGTAATATTGAGAGGTAATTATTACTAACGGTAACTTTGGTATTTATGGCTGTGATTTTTTAAAATCTCACCTATAAATAACTACTCTCAAGTGATTTTCCCTCTCTTATTGATACTTTAGAATCTCTTCCATATTTCTCTCACTTTCACCTATATTATTCGTCATATCTTTTACAGTGATAATACAATCATCCATGGCGAATCGTCCTACAGTTTCAAAGCACAATATGGTAGCTAATTTAGACAAGACTGAAGCTAATGTGGTTTTTCATGATATAATCGATTATCTTCTCGATGGATCACCACTCGTTATGCTCTTTTAGTGGAGCCGGATATAATTGAACCATGGATTCAAGAATTTTGGGCTACTGCTAGGGATAATATGGAGAATGATGAATTTTATATTAGAGCTACAGTTGCTAGGCGAACTGTGAAAGATTCTGAAGCCTCTATTCGAGAAGATTTATTGTTTAATGATAAAGATGGGGCTGTTCGGTTTGATATGCAACTAATTTGGGATACTTTTGGGCACATTGGTTATGAAGGGTCTTTAACAGAACAAACATTCAGGAAACAACTATTTTGTCCTTAATGGAAGTTTTTAGTGCATGTGTTGCTTCATTGTATTAGTGCTAAAAGTACTTCATGGGAGCAATTTGGATCTAACATAGCATCTGCTATTGTGGGCTTGGCTACAGATCGTGTTTTTAATTTTTCAAAGCTCATTCTTGATGGTATGCTTTCCCACATCACTCATGGTTCAAAATGGCTGATGTATCCAAGGTTTGTTCAAGTATTCCTCAATAAAAACTTTCGATGTTCCTAAGCCAACAAATCTTTACCTCAACAAGCCAAAATTTTCAGCCACTATGGCTAGAAAGAGTGATTTATTCACTGGAAGGGACACTCCCTTAACTACTTCTATGATGGAAGTTGTTCAAGCTGTTAGAGTTGATGCTGAAGAAGATGAAGCTAGTGAGCAACTCACGTCATTATGCAATATGCAGAGCAAGTACTGCATCTGCAAGTACTGCATCTGCAAGAACTGCATCTGCAAATCTACATCTCAAAGTCTCAAAGTGCATGCAAATCATCTAAGGTACTTGCTCCCCAATACTTGAAGTGCAAGAAGCTGTTGTAGTTTCACCTTCTCTATCTCCACAAAGATCTGTTCCTGATTCTCAACCAGAGAACATTCACCGTCAAGGAGATGATTCACATACTATATCCCCCGGTTTAACCGGATAATTATGTTTTGACAAGGGAGTTGGTTAAGTTGAAAAAGACTATTGAGGCTCAAGCTAAGCAGATTAAGAAATTGAAGCTCAAGTTTCGAAGGCTCAAATATTTTGTTTGGCCATTGGTTCAACATCATCGTATATGGGTCAAGTCTAAAAAGAAGGAAACACAGGTCTAAGAAAACCAAACGCCAAAAGGTTCACAAACAATCTTCTATCCAATTGGGGAGGAATTTAGAAGAAAGGAATTTGAAAGAAGATGTTGTTAAGGAAAATGAACCTGGGTAATGAAGAACATGAAAATATGATTGAAGAAACGGTCATTCAAGAAACTGAGGAACAAGTTATTGATGTTCAGTTCAAAGTCTCGATGATCAAGGTAGCTGAAGATCAAAGTACCGCTTTTCAACAACAAGGATCCTACAGGCAAGATTTGATTACTCCAAGGTTGTTAGATTTTGAAGAGGAAGTTGGTCCTTCTACAACTGTACATGAAGAAGTTGTTGGTCCTTCTACTCTTATACAAGTAAAGAAGCTACTCTACCCAAACCTATCCATACTGCAAGTGATGATGAAACTATTGGCTGTATTTTGCAAGGTTTATCACAACCAAGGGGTGTTAATATTCCAGGAGTGCAAGAAGAGGAACAACAAAGAACTTCTCAACTGCAATAGATCCTAAAGATAAAGGTAAGGGTAAGTTGGTAGAGAAAAGGAAGAGGAAGAAACCAACTTTAGCAACAGATAAGAGTCAAGAAGCTTTGAATGAACAAGCAGCTAGAAAGCTTCAAGAGGAATTAAATGCTAAAGATATGATCTACTAAGCCTAAGATGAAGTGATTTGAAGCTCAAAATAGAGAAGCAGACTAAGAAGTTGCAAGAGGAATTGAATGTCTTGAGTGCCGATGAACCATTAGAAATCACCTCATTCTGTTAGATTCTTACCAAGAAGGCCAAATAAAGCTAAAGACATAAATGCAATGATGGCTTATCTTAAAAGTCAAGGGTATAAAGGATTGCAGAGGTTTAATTATTTTGAGATGAAACGATTGTATGATGCTGCTAGAGAAGCTTACAAGAAAAAAAAAAATGTTGAAAGCATAAAAGATTTTAGAGATGAAGCTACATGGAAAGAAGAAGAGAGAAAGAAAAGTTTAAAAAGAAAAAGAAAAACTGAAAAGATATACAGTTCTCAAAGAAAGAAAAAGTTGAGTTAAGATCTGAGACTCAAATTATCTAAGGATAGTAGATTTTGAGTATTCTAAGGAAGATGCTGATATGAAGATGAACAAATCTCAAATTATTGCTTTTGAAGTTGTGGAATCCAAAGATGGATGTTATCAACCCCATGATGTTTCATAGAGAAGATGAAAGCAGAGTGTTCAACTAGGATTTATTACATCATAGATAGAGTAGATTTATTCTATTTATATCATGAAGTACTTTGAACAAAATCCATTAAAAGGAATTGGTTTAGTTCTTGGAGATCTCAACAAACTGTATGGGGAAATAAGAAGCAAAGCAATGATGACATTTGGAAGAATCAAGAGAATTGGGAAATTGTTTTCTTGAGCTTCTTTGAAGAATCTGGATTTCATGTTCTAGAGCTTTATGGAAAATGGTATAAAAAGACTGATACACATGTTTGTAAATAGAAGATATCCTCTTACAGTAGATCTTATGAGGAGGATGCTAGAGCATGGAATGGAAGTTGAAGAAGACAATGAAATTGCTTTTATGGTCATCAATTTGTTTATCAAGCGGACTACTATTGCGATGAGGATGAATAACTGGTATGAATTTTAATTGAATAAATTCTTTTTGAAATATCAGACTTTATTCAAAGTATGCTGCGATCAAACAAGTACTTTCATCAAAGTAATCTGCAGAAAATTTTAACCGTTAAGTGATTTTTGAAAGAAACCTTTTGTTAAGTAACAAATCTTTTGAGACAAAGGTTGAATAAAATTAATGGTTTTTGAGATGGTAACATCAATAGGTTATCAATCTACCATGGATACAAAAGGATTGGCTAATCCATGAGCAAACGGCTCTGGTAAAGATATGACAAATCCGTTTTTAGTTGACAACTTGCTAATAAGTTGTATGGTAATCAACTCACCATATCAGTTAATGTGAAGAGTTGGCTAGCCTACAAGAAAATGGCTTATGGTAAAGGCTGTGGAAAAACCATTATATGGTAATTAGTTCACCATGATGAAAGAACTAACTAGTCCTCGAGGGACAGCTTTGGTAAAACAACTCAAATCAAGAAGTCCGTATGGTACTTGGTAAAGACAACTCAAATCTGTTGATAGATGATGATTTGCTAAAAATCATATGGTTATCAATGTACCATGGTCTTATACACCAAAACATTCGGCTACTCCAGAGTTAATGGCTTTGGTAAAAAGAACTTAAATCCATTAAATTTTCAATGATTCACCTCTCACAGGAGTTAACACACCTGGAAGTGATGAGAATACCTTGCAACTTAAACTCAATTAATGTACAAATTGTCATATGTTGCTATATTGCCAAAAGATGGAGCTTTTAGCACATGGATCTGTCCTCAAAAGAATAATTCTAAAGATACTTTAACAAGCTCAAAAAATACAGAGATACAATCCAAAGACTAAGACATAATATTTCCTTAAAGATGGAGTCGTTAAAGACATATTCACAAAGGAACTTGAAGTCAAGCTAGTAGAATTCAAGTTAGGGGAGGATTGTTGGGATATGAAAGTGCTGAAGAATGATAAAAGTACTGGAAAACGTCAAAGAGTCAAAGTACTGCTAAAGATAAAGTCAAAGTACGGGCCGATTGAAGTCAAAGTACTGCAAGAACAAAAAACTGTTATATTCGTTTATAGAAAGTCTTGTAATTCTAGAATATTCTTTATTAGATTACTTGTCGTACAAGGATACAAATTGTAAACCAACTAGGGATATCCTTGAGCCTATAAAAGGACCCCTAGATTGGCATTTGAGGTACGAGTCTACGAGTTTTAGAGTTTACAAGTTCACAAGTTTAGAGAAGTTCGATATTATTAGAGTTGTTATAGAATCTGCATAATAAGCAGAGTTAGAGTTATTAATATAATGTTTTAAAGTTAAAGTTATTCTTCTTAGCTTTGTTAAGTAAATTCCGCATACTTAATAGAATTTACTCAGTGTTTCTCTGTTAATAACTTAGGATTTATCCGAGGTTATTAAACCTTAACAAGCTATTTAAGTTAGCTTGGTTAGAGTACATCGATCCAACATCTTTATGCATGATTTTAATTTTTTGTTTCTTGTTCTCTAAACAGATTATCTCATGGGATGCCATTGGTTGATGAAGATGCCGTCCAGACAGCCCTTGCATATCGAGAACAGATGGCCCGTTTCTATTTCAAGCACAAGATATTTGTGTAGGTGTGATTGCTATTGTGACAAAAGTTGCCTTTGGGCAAAAGCTACATTGTGTTTTGTGTTTGTTAACTGTTGCTTTTTGGGCAAAAAACTTATTTGTGTTGCTTTTGGCTATGCTATGTTTGTTAATTGTTATATTGAAAGTTTGATGAATGTGTTTGTGCTTTCAATTGAACCATGTAGCAAATAATCAGCTTTTAAAGCGCAAAACTTGCAACTTTCATTAAAAGTCTAATGTTGTTTGCCATACACACTAGAAAAAACTAAAGTATGCCACTTTATGGGTCATCCAAATTAACAGCTTGTGAGTAGACTTGTTCTTCTTGTGAGCTTGGCATTGCTTGTCGTGAGCTTCTAGTAGGTACCTTTGCCTAAAAATTGTGTAAATCAATTTATGAGTTAATAATATGTATCCTAAATAATCAGCTTTAAATAACAATACATAACTTACTTTTTTCTTTGGCAATGTTTCTCTGCAACTTTGTCGGGTGTGTCCAACATTACCGCACCTTCCACACTTAACTGGTACCGGTTCCTCTCCTTGGGATCTAATACGATCTTTGTTCTTGGGTCTACTAGATTGGGGTTTAGCCATAAGTGGTAGCTTAACAACTTGCAAGTAACTAGGACACTGCCAACTTGAAACTTCTCCAACAGGATATACCAAGTCTTGAAGTACGTAGCTTTAAGCTCAATTTTCCTAAACTATGCTTTTGCCAAATGATTACAATCCGTCATTCCCATAACTCTACAAACAGCTAAAACATGACCACAAGGCAAAGCAGAAACTTGCCATTTTCTACATGTGCATGAACGTTGACCTAAATCCAATATATGTATTTTTGTCGATCATCGACACGTAAATCGTTCATCTCAATGTCGGCCCTTCCAATGAGCACTCTTTAACATTTGGTCTGTTATTTTTGCAGTTGCCCAATCACTTAGTTCATCCATTTGTGCATCTAAATTATAATATTCGTTAGTATTTTTTGATTGGAAAACAATAAATAAGGTAAATACTTTACTTTTAGGAAAAAAATACATAAACCGGCATCTTTTATATTTTTCTCGACGATTGAAGTACCACTTGTTGGAATCACTCCTAAACCTTAATTCAAGTGTTAGTGATTCATATGTAATAGTTAGCTTAATATGGCCTTTATGTTAGTTATTAGCCTTAGGCTTATGTAGAAGGCCCATAAGCCTAGGCCTAGTCCAATAAGGAAAAGGATGGGAACTAGGAGTGTTGCCCTAGCTTCCCTCCTATAAATACCTCATATAAACCCTCACTTGAGGGTTGGTTGTTCAATTTATCTCTTTCACATACTCCTACGCCTAACCTTTCTTTATATCGTGTGTGTGTGTTTGATATTTGTTCAACCGATCTCTTCTTCATCTTATCTCCTCTATTGATACTTGTGTTGCATATTTGGGAACCTAACAGTGGTATCAATCACCAAATAGTTGGGTGAACGTATTGTTTCTTGAAGTGGGTTTGGGTCCTACGCGTAGAACATATGCTTCGGTATTGATACTTTGGGTCGCTTAAAAACACGTTTTTTACACTTTTTAATCCAAGATTCTTGTCCTTTCAACGTTTTAAGGTGTTAAAATATCTGTTTTTGGCAAAAAGTTTCAAACTTTACGCGTGGATCTACGTTTTTGAGCTTGTTTTTGTTCGAGGGTTTCGTCCTACGCGTAACATGTTTAGACGTTTTGGTTCATCAAGTTTCATACTTTTGTGTTATTTTGGTGATATTGAAGCTATCTCATCACAAAAATCTAGTTTAGAAACATCTTTGGGCAAAATAATTTTACGAGTAAAGCTACGCGTATCAAAACCCTAGTTTTACGCGTAACTCATTCCTTGGTTTGATCTTCAGTTTCGTGGTTTACTCCGTGGTTTCTTGCTTGGATAAGCCCTAAAAACACGTCCGACTTTGGATATCTTTTGCACTGGGATAGTGTAAAAGATCATTTGGGCAAAACCCTAAACTTACGCATAAGCTTAAGCTTACGCGTAGAATATCATACGCTTAAGATTCATCTTACGCCTAAGCCTAGTCTTACGTATAAGGTAATCCTACGCCTAACTTACTGTTTACGCATAACTTTAGTGTTTTTCTCCTACTTACGCGTAAGCTAAACCTACGCGTAACTCTTGCTGTTACGCGTAACTTTGGTGTTTTTACGTATAAGTGTTACTTGGCTATTATGATTTCTACGCCTAAGGATACTTCATCAACAAAGGTTCATTCGACTACAAAGATCCATTTAACAACACAAGTTTTCAACATGTCACAACCACCATACTCTAACTATTTTCCTTACACTTATAATCAACAACAACAACAACTACTAAGTCCCCAACATCAACAATGGAATCAACAACAAGCAGTTTATCAACAACAATTTAATCAACAACATACTCCACTACTTGCAGCAATTCCACAACCTCAAATGGTACAACCACCACCTAGTCTTCAAGTACAATCTTACACAAACTTCTACAATCAACATCCATCCAGGAATACTATGAAGGAACCAAAGATGGTTTGGCAAAATGTGTGAAGCCTTGAGTAGCCAACAATCAATTCATGAAGCTGGCTCGCTTGATAGACCTCCAATGCTCACTCCCGGTAATTATGATCAATGGGTGATTCGGTTCTTTAGGTTTTGTGATCTAAAGAAGCCACATGGAAATTTTTTAAAGAAGGTCATTATGGAAGGTCCATTTCAGATGCCTACTATCGTTACACCCGGAGATCCTACTGCTGTTCCACCAAGAGATGATGTCACCAACATTGCAACGGTTGCAGAACTCACGGGTGATCAACTTCTACACTTTGAAGCCGACGAACTTGCAATGCAATACATCCTTTTAGGATTACCTAATCCAATCCTTTGAAGTGTTGATGCTCAAAAGACTGCCAAAGCAATGTGGGAACAGATTCATCTTCTTATACAATGCACAACACTCAATCAGGAAGACATGGAATCCAAAATCTATTTGGCTTATGAACATTTCATGATTGAACCAGGAGAGTCATTAGAATCTTATCATCATCGCTTTTCAGACATCATTAAGGATTTAGACAAACACAATATCATCATGCCACGAATTGCTGTCAACACAAAGTTCCTAAGTAGTCTTGGTCCGGAATGGGAGAAGTATGTCATTTTTCTCCGTCCAGCTAAAGATATGCATCATGCTACCTACGGATTGTTGTACGACTATCCGAAGCCTCACCAAAAAGAAGTTGATAAGGAAAGGATTCTCCGTGGTCAAACTGCTTCACCATCACTTCCGGACAATCAACAACTTGCTTTGTGGGCTCAAACAAATATTCCTCCTCAACAAGCTCTTCAACCCACTCCTCAAACAACTGCAACCATCAAACCTTCTGATCCGTCACAACAACAACCTCAACAAAATCAATTGGTTCCATATAACAACAACATGCTCCAAGCTCTTTACAAGGTGAAGCTGATGAGGATTCTGATGCCTTCGATGAATTGCAACAAGGATTTGTTATGATTGCTAAAGCATTTGGCCGTTATACAAACAAATCCCACAATCGCATTCGTTCCTCATCTAAAACAAGAAATCAAGCTGTTGTGAACAATGGACGCGTTGAAGTTCAAAATCGTGGTTATGGTCGTCAGATGGGAGGTGGTCAAGGGTTCAATGCTATGGGAAGGAATAACACTGGTGCTCCGCAGCAGCAAAGGGCTCAAGTGGTTGAACAAGGAAATGCTCAGAATGGGGTTAATGGTCTTCGATGCTATAATTGTAATGAGAAAGGTCATCTAGCTAATGCATGTCCTAAACCGAGAACAAGAGGCAGTGCTTATTTCAAAGAGGCTTTGCTCTTGGCTCTTAAGGATGAAGCTGGTGGAACTCTCACCAACAAGGAACGAGCTTTATGGCGATGCGATTCGATGATGATATGGAGGAATTGCAAGCTAATGCAGCAGTGATGTTGATGGCACAAATGCAAGCTCTACACATGAGTGACACAGCCCAGTGTATGACAGCGACGGCTTGTCTCGTGTACCGAACAAACAATTATCATCAATGAGTGATATCTCCGCCACTTTCTTATCCGACAAGGATCGAGTGTTCAACATGAGTCTTCCACATCTCATTCGATGATTATCAAATAGATCCCGTAGTTATATTTGATGATCAAGATGACCGTATGGTTAATATTGATAATCAAGTTGACTCCGTCATTATATTTGAGGATCTAAAGAATGATCATGTTGAGAATCTCGATGAACAAGATGAGCTTTTGTTCCATGAGAAATTGAGCTCTTGACCTTAATTAAAGACCAACATTCTCGCTTGGAAATTTGCACGAAATTAAAAGAGAAAATGCATCTGTTAACTGGGATAATGAATGCTTCATTCGACAACTCAACTTTTTCAAAACTCAAGAAAACCGTGAAAAAGGTTTTGAAGCCGCTTTTACCAAATCACACCAAAATGAAAAATATTTGGAACCATGATTTGTGATCTAGCAGCTCGAAAACTTCTCTGAAAGTACAAAAAGCATTCCACGAAATGAATAGATGACTATCTTGAGGAAATTGTCGACTTACAAAACAAAATCAAAGAGTTTAAAATGGTTGTTTATAAACATGGTGAATCAATCACAACGATTCAAAAGTTTTCTTTCAAACCAAATCCAAATGGATATGGACCGAATCTTGCCGATTATAAACCTAAGTTTTCACACAGAGCATTCAAACCAAATCCTGAAGTTTACAGGTCACGAACATAGAATTGATGATTCAATTATGACTATTGTTGAATATAATCGGATGGAGGAATTAGATGTGATGATGAGAGTCGGTCAAAAATGGAAAATGTCGTTTACAACAAACCATTTAACTATTCAAAAGCCGTAACTTTTGTCACACAACAAGATACTTCTAACAACCCTTTGGTCATCACACCAGTCGTTAGTCCTCAACCAAAAGGTGCACAAATTAATTGTCCTTTACCTTCACTTAGTGAAGTAAAAACTAATGCCGAAAGTTGTCGCGTTATCAAATACTTTGACACTTTCTTATCCGACCTCAAAATTTTGGAACGTGAGATTGAATTTCATTCTGAAATAAAAGTTCAACATTTTACCTCGCCAATGGCGAGAACATAGAGATATTCTTCAGAAAAGAATTTTACCCCATGTCAAAAATTTGAAAAGTTGTGCACTATATTGGGAAAAGGATTTTCACAAGGAACTTGGTCTCATGAAAATAGTTTTCGAGAAAAGAGAAACATCGATTTCAAACACTAAACGTAAAAAGAAACTATTGAGAAAAGATGTTGATCGACTCTTGGAAGATGTTATCTGTGCTGATATCCATAATGCTGTGTTATTACTTTCTTTGCCAAATGCATCTGATGATATCTTTGCTTGATTCGTTGATAATGTTGTGAATACCGATATGATGCATCGATCGAGTCTTTAACAGTTGAAAATAAACGATTGTCAAACGAACTTTCAAATGCAATACGTCGCCTTAATTGGTGTCAAAAAGATATTCACGATCAACAACTTGTTTTTCAACACAAAATCGCCCAGCTGCGTGCAAAATCTTCTGATCCTAAAATTGAGCAACTGGATGATCAAAACGTGTCTTTAAGTGTCAAATCTCAAAATATGAACAAGAACTTGCAAAAGTTAAAAGGAATATGGTGTCATATTTGATTTACTCAAACAGACTCGTGATGAAGCATCAAACGAACTTGATCATTATCTTGCACACACTAAAGAAGTCATGAATTATGCTGGAAATATTCGTTTTGAAAATCAAGATTTAGTGCACACTATCACTAAGTTAAGGGAAATGTTAGGAAAGTATGAACAACTTCCGCCAACTGTGATTAAGAGAATAGCACCAGTAACACTTAGTAATCGTGAACCTAGAATCCCTACTGCCAAATCACAAGTTGCTAACGTGCTTCCTTCTAATGAAACAGGAATAGTTGCCTCTTTTCCAAACGTCCGCACTTCACAGCCTAGGAGCCATACAAGGAAGAATAGGAAGTTGCGACCTAAGAAAAGAACAATAAAGAATGCTGAAGTAGAAGAACACCCTAGGACTATGAATAAGACTCATGTTGCTTCCACTATAAATATTGCGTCTGCAAATGTAATAGGAATAGTGATGTAACAAATGCTAAACCTTTAAGTACTTTTGATATTCAGTCCGATGCACCTTGTGTTATTTGTCGTAAAAGTATGAATTCTGATTGTCATGAAAAATGTGTCGCTAAAGCTATCATCTCTCATTTACGGAATCCTAAGATTCGGAATACCTCTAGGCGCACTAATGCTTCTAAGTCTGTGCTTGGTAAACCGCCTTCTTTAGATTCTAAGAAACGCATTGATGTCCCTGTAGTTCCAGTTTCACCTCCAAGGATTGTTGTACCACCTAGCACATTCACTAAGACTAAAGCTAAGACTAGTTGGAGATGGCATAAATGGTTACATAATACACTAGGATTTAAATGGATGCCTAAAATCATTGATGTGTGTATTTCAACTATAACTGCTGAGGAACCCTCTAACACTTCGGGTTCCACATCTACTTCTATTCCATCTATGTCGTATGTGTCTAATGCAGGTGATACAGATCATCCTTTGGATTGTTGATAGTGGATGTTCCCACACATGACGAGCAACCTTAAATTGTTATCAAACTTTGTTGCAAAGTTCATTGGCACTGTCCGATTCGGGAATGATCACTTCGCAGCTATCATGGGCTACGAAGATTACATTAATGGCAACATCGAAATTAGCAGGGTTTATTATGTGGAAGGCCTCGGTCACTAATCTATTCTCGTTGGTCAATTTTGTGATGGAGACTTGGAAGTAGCTTTCTGGGAGAAAACTTGTTTCATTCGTGATCTTCAAGGAAATGATCTTATGTCGCCAACGCCATCCAGTCTTTACACTATCTCCATGCAAGACATGATCGCTTCATCTCCCATTTGTTTACTCTTAAAGGCTACATCTACAAAATCTTGGCTATGGCACCGTCGTCTATCACATCTAAATTTTCAAATCATCACCAATCTTGCACGACACAAACTCGTTGAAGGTCTCCCGCGATTCCAGTATTCTAAAGATCACCTATGCTCAGCTTGTGAACAAGGGAAAAGCACTCGTGCTCATTTTCCTTCAAAGGTGGAACACGTCTCAAAGATGTGCTTCATCTTCTTTACATGGATTTGTGTGGCCCGATGCGCGTGCAGCCGATAAATGGCAAACGCTACATCTTGGTAATTGTTGATGACTACTCAAGATGGACTTGGGTTTATTTTCTTCGGAGTAAAGATCAAGCTCCACAGATGATCATCACCTTTCTCACGAAAATTCAAATTCAGCTCGAACACCGTTAGACAAATTAGAATGACAAAGGAACTGAATTTGTGAATCAAACCCTTAGGGAATATTATGAGAAAGTGGGAATTGAGCATCAAACATCTATTGCCCGCACACCAAAACAAAACGGAGTTGTTGAAAGACAAAACCGTACGTTAGTGGAAGCTCGCCGAACGATGTTAATCAATGCTAAACTTCCAAATTACTTATGGGTGAAGTCGCTCTCAACCGCATGCTACACTCAAAACCGTTCAATGATTACAAAATGCCACAACAAAACACCATTTGAGCTTCTCCACAATCGTAAACCGAATCTCAAACACTTTCATGTCTTTGGATCTCTTTGCTATCCAAATAATGATCGTGATGACTTTGGAAAGCTCAAAGCTAAAGCTAACATTGGAGTCTTTATTGGATATTGTGAGAATTCAAAAAGTTACCGGATATGGAATCATCATACAAAGCAAGTTATGGAAACGATTCATGCTAATTTTGATGAACTTACTAAGATGGCTTCTGAGTATAACAGCTTGGAACCCGGTCACAACCGCTTAAACTTCCCCCAAACCCCATCATCAGCTGATACAAGCCCTCACTTACTCGTCCAACAAATGGAAATACTATTTGCTCCTCTTGCTCGTGACGATATTGATGAACGTCTTCTCGTGTATCCGCTTGTTTCCGCTGCCAACCCGATAATACTCTAATACATGATACACCGCTACAACAACTCGTTGAAGATGCACCACCAGTTGACTCTACTACAATAGTTGAACAAACCGCTTCCAACAATGATGCAACCGGCCGATGATGTTCGAATGAAGTACCCCCACCGCAGATTTTTGATCCAAATGCGTTCTTCAACCCTTTTGCTAATGAAACTGCGACTGATGTCGCGGAATCATCTACAAGCCATTTGAATCCTCGAGATCTGCATAATGTATACCAACATCAACCCTCTACACATAGATGGACAAAAGACCATCCTCGTAAAATATTATTGGCAACCCGAATCAACCCGGCCGTTACGAGACAACGTCTTCACACAGACGGTGAACATTGCATTTATGCACTCATCACCGCCAAACCGAACCCAAAAACATTAAGGATGCAATGACAAAAGATAACTTGATTGAATCCATGCAAGAAGAACTCAACCAATTCAAACGTCTTGAAGTATGGGAACTGGTTGAAAGACCAACAGGGTCTACGTCATTGGTCTAAAATGGATTTGGAAAAACAAATTGGATGCTTTGAAGGGAACGTCATCGAAACAAGTCACGCCGGTGGCTAAGGGTTATGACGAGGAAGAGGGTATTGACTTTGAAGAATCATTTGCTCCGTTGCTCGCCTTGAGGTCGTTCGGATATTTCGTGTTCGCGGCTCATATGAACATCACGGTCTTTCAGATGGATGTCAAAACCGCTCTGAATGGTCAACCGAAAGAAACAGTTTATGTCACCAAGGATTCGTTGATCCCGCTTCCGAACCATGTCTACAACCTGAACAAAGCTCTGTATGGTCTCAAACAAGCTCCTCGGGCATGGTATGATAAGCTATCATCTTTCCTCATTGCCAATAATTTTACCAAAGGTTCGGTCGACCCAACTCTTTTAATACAATATCACGGGGAACATATTTTAATTGTTCAAATTTATGTGGATGACATCATTTTTGGGTCAACTCATAAAAAGTACTCAATCGATTTTGCGAAACTAATGAAGAAACATTTTGAAATGTCCATGATGGGTGAACTTATGTTCTTTCTAGGACTACAAGTTCATCAATCACCCAGTGGTATTTTCTTGAGTCATTCCAAATATGCCCTTGAAATTCCGAACAAATTCGGAATGAATACTTGTGATACTTATGCCACACCAATGGCACATACCAAGAAGCGGACGATTTGCATGGGAAATAGATTGACCCTACCAAATACCGTAGTATTATTGGGTCTCTCATGTATCTAACAACCGGCAGACCTGATATTATCTTTGCCGTTTATCTTTGCTCCCGTTATCAATCGCGACCAACTGAAACCCACCTCTCAGAGGCTAAAAGAATCCTTCGATACATAAAGGGAACCATTAATTTGGGGATCTGGTATCCGAAGGATTCTGTTTTTGAACTAATCGCTTTTTCAGACGCTGACCACGCAGGATGCTTAGACTCTCGGAAAAGTACTTCAGAAGCACTACAATTTCTTGGTGACAAATTGGTATCTTGGCAATAGAAGAAGGAGGATTGTACATCGCCTCAACCGGCAGAATATGTAGCCACTTCGGCGTGTTGTGCTCAAGTCATTTGGATGAGAACACAACTCAAAGACTATGGTTACGTATTTGACGTAATCCCAATGTATCATGTGACAATCGGAGTGCTATTGCGATCTCGTGCAACTCAGTTAAGCATTCGAAATCAAAGCACATCGATCTTCGATATCACTTCATCAATGACCACGGGAACAGGTACCGTTGAATTATATTTGGTGGGTGTAATACCAATTGGCGCATCTTCTCACCAAAGCCTTTGCTCCTGCTAGGTTTAATGAGTTGGTCCACCGAATTGGTATGAGGTGTTTGACTCAAGAGGAACTGGATGAACTCTTAAAACATTCTTAAAAACTAGTCAAACACCAAAACTTCTTTTGTAAATATTTTTCAAAAACAAAATACAAAAATATAAAATCAGATAAAACAACAAAAATATTTTTCTATCTATATTTCTTTTAACATGGCAAGTACAACTCTTCCGTCAACACTCAAATCTTTCAAAATTCAGTATTTTTTCCGATCAAGTGTTGAGGGGGAGACAATAAATACTTAAGTGTTTCAAAAATAACTGTGTACTTGCATGTTATCCTATCCCGGTTGTTTCTTTTAATAATGATGGTCACATTTCTTGTTCCTAACACTCCTCGGAGTAAAATTTATAAACTTTCATTATTTCTTAAGTCGATGGGGAGTGTCGTCAAGTTTCGTCTTTAAAATCTTCGTTTGGTAACAATAATGGAAGTTAAAAGGCTTTGGATGAAAATGGAAAAGGTGGAGGGACTAAAACTGCCAAAAGATTAAAGTTATTTTAATAAAAACACCTCCACCTAACATAATCCACACATTTATTACTCATAACCAAACAAATCCTACGCACAAAAATCCTTCTTCAAATCCGTTATTCGATCTTCAATTTGTAAGTGGTTTTGTGTTCTTAACAAGTTTTTAAACAATGGTTTTGAATTTCATGCAAATCCAACGGTTAAAACTTAAGATACAAAGACTTTGTGTTTTACTGCGTAAGGGTTAGAACACATGATCATGTTTTGTGTGTTAGTGGTTAAAAAGATTGTGTCAAAACGGTTATTTTACATCACTAATACGATTCTTAAACACAAAACACACCCAGAAACATGTATTGATTGAATTTGGAAAACTAGGGTTTATGCGTGGTTTTGGGTATTTACAAATGTGAATGTTTTTGGTCAAAAAGATAGTTGTGTGATGTTGTTATCATGGTGAATTGATGATATCCGGCTTTAAAACAACCCAGAAACACTAATTGATTATAAATTAGAAATTAGGGTTTAATGTTCTTTAGAATTGGGTATTTTTGATTCACTGCGAATTTGATGTTAAAACTTGGTTATTACACTCACATGACATTTATGAACTACCAGAAAAAGTTTTGTGCAAAATCCATGGCTAAAAATCTTAAGCGTAATCTATGAACTATTAGGTTTTGGTCTACGCAAGACTTTTTACGCGTAAACTGTTTGATGAGTTTCATGCTATGATCTGTTGTAGAATGAATGTTAATGTTAATATTGATGTTATGGTGATGTTATTTTCGTGCTTGCTACCGTAAAACTCGAATCAAGGTTGTTAACCATCTACGCATAAGGATCACCTTACGCGTAGCATGTTATGCATAAGAGAAATCATACGCGTAGCATTTACGCGTAAGGTTCTACAAAGGGACTACGCGTATCCTGTGAAGGATATGCAACAAGGACCTCTACGCATAAGGTCTACTCTTACGAGTAAGCCTTACGCATAAGATTTTATATACGCCTACGCGTAAGCTTTACGCATAAGGTCCCCTTTTCCTACTCGTAATATTTCTTACGCAGAGCAAGGATCCTACGCATAAGCTTGCATCTACGCGTATATTTTTCCTATTTACGCATAAGCTACCATTTCTACGCATAAGCCTTGATCAAACCTTCATTATGAATTGTTACACGTGCAAACTTGTAAATAAATAAATCATTACGTCACGAAACCAATAATGTCACTAATAAGCTTAAACGCAATATGTTGTGTTAAATAAGTGATAACATAAACTTTAAAACTTAAAGTTAACTAACTCACGAAACTTATCGCGACGTCATTGGACTATTGAACAAACAAGTGACTTTGGACTCGTAGCTATCATTGACATTGCACATTCAATAATTAGACAATAAAACCTTCTGTTGACTAACATTATGTCTTTCGATATGTTGGTTCTTTGGCTAATGTTATTTCAGATCACGACATGGTTGCTCAAATGAATGTGGATGCACCAAATGTCCTCACCATTGCCGATATCTTCCCACATGGCTATCCTATGAAGATTGGAAAGAACAATCTCAGAGTTGACTTTGAAACTCTCACCGCCGGAATCTTCATGTCTCATTGCAGTGGATATTCGAAGAATCATCCCTATCGAACATGCTCACCAACTCGCCAATCGTTCCGAGATCTACATACACAATAATTCTGGAATACAATGCAGATGGTCAAAGGTCAAAATGCTGTGATGGTGACGCTCAATCACAAGCAACTCACCATCACTCCTCTGCAGACTTAAGGGTGTTCTCCTCATTCCCGACATCACCAACTCCATTCTCTGCTGCACCTACTGAGGAGACGGTTCTGCAATTCTTGATTGATATTGGGTACGACGAAGCTTCGTGGGTTATCATTAAGCATTCTCACGTGGATCTCAAGAACATCCCTCAGCTTTGGAGAACCCTTTATATCATCATCACAAAATCCATTTCTGGTCATGACAAAGCTATGAGCATCCCAAGCTCGTGGAACTGCAAATCCTTTGGGCTCTAATCAACATGAAGCACATCGAAGTTGAAGCTCTGATTTGGGATGACATTATGACATTCCTCAAAAAGCTTGGCTCAAAGATTCCTTACATCAGATACACTAAACTGTTGATCCAGAGAGCACTTGGGTATAACCAGATATCCCCAAAAGAATCAATGACCCCGACAATCTCGACATGTTGACTGAACCCACTCTTACAAATGATTTAAGGAGTCAACTACCAAGAAACAAGGTGCCGTGGTTGCCGATCACCTTCTCTCGATGAACTCAAACAGCTATACTCTTATAAAAGATATTTGGTTGCGGTGGAAGAGAACAAAGTTGGTTTCTTCGATGAAAAATCTTCTGTACTACAAGAAAAACTAGAAGAGGATGTGAGGAAGTGCCGCAAGCAATCGAGTCGAGGAAGTTCCCGGAGGAATCCTCCACGAAAGAGGACAGTTCCCGCCAAGGAAGTTGTTCCTATTCCGTACCTAAGCCTGAACCGCAGAGAAAGCTAATTGACGAGGACTCGGAGGGTACCGCATCGATGAAGAGACTTTCTACTCAAACCGCTAAAGATGACACTACAACAAGTACCTAAACCTCCCAAACCTCTAGCTGACCAAGGAAAAGAGAAGACTCCAGATTTGTGCCTTATGAAGAAAGCTCAGATGAAGAGCAACTGGATACATCATACAAGAAAAAGTTCAAATTCCTTAGACTCCAACACGTTGCAAAAGAATTTGCTAAAGATCAAATGGGTGGCCCCGGAGGATCGAGTGGTGGAGTTCAATCTTCACCAGTCCCGATGCGGTTAATCAACCCGATAAAGGATCCGTGCCACCACTTTGAGCAACAACAAAATGCGCGTGGAAGATTCTATTGATTACAACATTGAAGAACCAGAATCTGAGAAGTTAGAGAAGGTAAAAGCTGATGAAGAAGCTGCAACCAAAGCCAAAGCCGATGAACAAGCTAAGTCCGAAATGAAGAAGATGTTGAGTATGATAAGTTTCTTCTAGATAGTCCCCGCACGGTCAAAGGAAGAAACTTCGAGCCACCAAAGAACCCGAGTCTCCTCACATCTCATCATCATGATTCATCTTCACTCTTCACCACCACCATCAAAAAGAACAACCGATCCACATCCGATCGTGAAGAAGCCAACCTGCATCTTGGATCTCTCATGCAAAGACTCGAATCGTCAAAGCCGCAAGCAGTCGTGAAAGAAAGACATACTCTACAAAAGTGAATTTTCTCACGACGATAACGTGATCTTCATGATGAGAAATACAAGATGCAAGTTGAAAGGGAGTATGTCCAGAAGCTCATGAAAGATGATCTTCAAGGGAGCATGGACGAGATGATCAAAGGATACTCTCACAAGTTCCTAATGGAGGTCGTTCCTAAACTGACAAAGGAGATGTATACCAGCATAACTTTATCAAAATCTCTTACATCTAGCCAAGCAAGCCATGAAATCAACTCCAATTAATTTGAGCATCAATCCAGTTGAACTCACAATCTTCTTAGATGATGAATTGGTGAACCGGCTAGTAGCTCAAATGTCGAAACGCCTCGCAACGTTTGCCTCCCAACGGCTAAATTGTTTGAAGCATTGCTGGAATACCAACTCAGTCAGATACGAGAAGAAGTCGTAAGGCCTAAACGCTCAAGAGACTAACGAAGACAAAGATCGATAAGGATAATGAGCCCAAACGCACGAAGAAGTCCTGGTGAATCATCCTCCATTCAAGACTCAATGCAGCCTCCACCTCAAAGAACTCCAACTCAACAAAGATCTCCTCCTCGCTTCTTCAACGAAAAACCTCAGATTCAGACACCACCCCGCACTCAGAAAACCGGTGATCACTTTGAGTATACGGGTGGTGACGATGAGGAAATCCCTAAGCCACAACAACAACCCATCTCTCCGACACACTAAGAAACCGAATCTTCAACAGGCCAAAGAAAAGAAGAAAAGCGCCTATGACTGAAGTCTTATCATGGCTGGACGAGGATGATACTGAATTTGAATGGTTCTAGAAGCTTGTTGATTCCACTCCCTACCCATCTAAAGGTCAAGAGGTTACAGAATGTAGTACATTGGAGCATGCGAAACTACTACAAGAAAAATTCCGTGTGGAAAAGATGATGAAACCGAGTTGAAGCGAATCAAGAATGAAGCATTTCAACTGCTAAAAGACAGCTCGAAAGTGCATAGAAGTTGAGTATTACCTTGATAATATAGGACGAGCCATGTCTAACAACATGGATTGGCTCAACCCAGAAGCAAACATCGACTTCACCAAACGGGACAATCCTCCATATTACACCGACGGTCAAACCTCTGCCAACAATTAGCCAAGCAGATCAGCCTAGGATTCCATTCAGATATTTCTTCAACAAAGACTTGGAATTTCTTCTTCACGTGTGGTGATGGTTCAAGGAAATACGCTACATCACTGATACTTCCATTCCCGGCAGCCATATACTCTAACCAGAGATAGCCATCGAGGAAAGAGCTAGCCACATGTTCTCCAACAATGTGGAAGAGTATGACTGTGATGCATCTGTATGGATTCACATTCATTGGCCGAACGTCAAGAATCTACTACGTAAGTCGCTAGGTTCGTAAGTCTCAAGATGAAGTGTTCGGTACTAAGAGTATCGTTGTCATCAAACATGTTGACCTTTCGTCCAAATGGGACTACACTTTTCTCAAGAATATTGTGGTCAAAAGGCAAGACGAAAGAGATTATGCATTCTCTCAAGTGGACTTTGAGAATTTGTCTCTCAACGACATTGAAGACATGTACCTTGCCAAAGTACAGGGTCGCATGAGACAATTTTTGACTGAAGTACAACGTGAATTCATCAAGTCCTATCTTTATCTTCAATGCATAGTCATCAAAGAACGGTAGAAGATCTCCAGCTTGTAGTTGAATCATATCGACCCGGTCAACTTCACTCCACCTCAGCCTAGATCTTCCCGACATCAACCAGCTCACAATACACACTCATCAAAGAAACCATTCGAGTGGTTTACCTTAGTGAAACACTACGCGAATCTGCTGATGGGCGTGTAGCGATCTTTAAAAGTTTGGGGATCACACATTGAAGAAGGTTAGGGACGGATTAGCTTATAGGTTGAAGGATATTCATGAAGGAATGGTCTAAAAGCAATGGAATTCTAAGGAAAGAAGGGATGTGAAGAGGATCATCACCATGATTGATGAAAGGTTGTATCGAAGGGATCGGCCAGACACTGGAAAGCTTTGTAGGCGGTCGCCCCAGGATTGCTCACCGGCTATCAACGCCAGTTGGCATTCCCCGGAAACATTGATGGACTTCCCCGGTACCCCTTGAACCGCTTTTTTCATAATATTTTGGATGTGTGATTTATATGTCTATGGCTTGTGCACACATTACAGTGTACAACCCACTCTTGTAAATAAAGGAACCTGTGGTACGCTTCAGTGCCACAATCCTTATAAAAGAAGCGAAAGCTTCTTACTTTTGAGTAAAACCTATCAAACCTTTCACTTTTCAAGGTTTTGCTCAAAAGAACAAGTACTTCCCCTTATGATTTTCAAAACCTCAACCGTTTATATCACTTGTTGAGGGGGAGTATTTGACTTTAAAAATTTGTTCACTAATTGTTCACAGTGGTTATCTTCCCACAAAACTCAAAATGGTCATATTTATTCTCAACATTTCTTCAAAAATAACATTTATATGCCATTTTTGAGGGGGAGAAAATTTATGTTGATAAGAAATATGTTGTGTAACTGCAAATGAATCTTTGTGCTATAGACTTAACCAACGAATTGACGAGATCTTAACTGTTAGTAACTCGAAAAGACTTTTCCTGGACGGGTAATAATTTCAAGCTAGTTCGCTAGTGATGTAAACGTGTCTCGCAAAGGACTTGTCCGAGTAGAATGTACCATTCGAGAAATTCCTGCTAGACATAATCTTTGACGGGTTTGACAACCTTTCGAGGTTTGTCCACACCTTCAAGATAGTTATTAGAGCTAGTTGCCACCTAAAAACTGATAATGTAACTCTTTAACTATTCAACGTAACCGTGTGTCTCAAGGGAGATTGTCTATCTTGAGTCGATCAATTCAAAAGTGCGCGCTCTTCTCTCACCGCAAGTGCATTGTCTTAACACTTAAGCACGTGTGGAGGGGGAGTATTTATGCTAAAATATAAAACTCTCAAAGTGGTACAAAATGTTTTTCATTCACAAACACTACGAGAGATTTTCTTGAAAATGGTTTTATGGCAATGGAGTTATAAGGAGATTAAGGTTAGAAATAACCGTCCTATGATCCGCCAGAGCTGGAGGGATCTACCCAAGGACACTACCAATAGTTAGAATAAGAAGTCCTTAGGTATGATTGTAAAAAGGAGAAAATGAGAATCGGAGAAAGAAGGAGTTGAAGAATTAAAAAGAAATGCAAAGAAAAGGGTGAAAAGAAATAGCCCTCCAAATTATTCAACTTAGGGCATAACCGGTTCAATTCATATGCTACTGGTTGTCACTTGATGATGCCGGTATTGAAGATTAAAAGTCGTCATGGATCCAAAGTGACGATGCACTAAACCTTCTTAACCACTCAAGTTTCTCTCAACCGAAGCTTGTTTCATTCTCACAAGGAACCCTACGTAAACTATTGGCTTTCTCTTAGAGATTGGTGGTATTGAAGAAGGAGACTCCTCTCCCTCTCAAAAAACCAAAACGCACTTGAGTCTAGAGCCACGAGATTCATCAAAAGATCTCTTAGGTACACTTGACATTTCATCACTTGGTGTTCAACAATAAGAACATCGGTGGTACGTTATCGAGTCCTTCATAGATCTTAGCAATCTGTCGAGAACATTTATGAGAGGTTCACATTTGTGATCCTCGGTGATTGAATGGAAACTCCCCGCCGTGGTCAACATCAAACAGCCGACAGCAGTCAGTCACTTCGGTAACTCCCCGTGGATTACGCTTAGTGAGTCTCAAACAGTCTACAGTAGAGGTGATGCTTCGGTGTACCTCAGCGACTCATCTCGAACCGTAGATGTACTTCGTACATCGCTTATCTCACTTGTGGGACTCGGTTCAAGAACGCCTTTGTGAGAATTAGAGTTGTGTTTTCACACTATGTCGTTAACACTCTCGAAGTTCAAACTTGTAAGTGCCGTATCCGCTTATTACTAACTGCTTTCATGTTTTCTTCTTATGGAACCTTTCGAGCGGAACGATCGCGGCATTCTTCACATGCTCAGGCCAACATCATCACTAATGGAAGTTCTAACTAAAAGCAACACAAAAGTCAGATTGATTCTTCTCACAAACCAAGAATCTACAAAGTTAAAGACTTAAATAACTTCATCAAGATCAAATCCAACATCAACGAGCATGTGAGCATGTTGAAGAATGACGTGGAGACACTGGAGCAACAAGGCACTGAGGCGCACTTGATGCGCACAACAACAACATACTGTCACTACCATCACAAAGAACAATGATCAAAGAACAAAGATTATGATGACGCCAAAGGTAACTGTTTAAAGTAAACAATTTCTCTACACCGGGAGATTGTTCAAATCACGGCAATTCTTCTCACAAGAAAGAAGAATGTCAGAAGACTTCAAAGATACTATTACATCAGCACTTTCACCGTTTGTATTCATTCATCACCAACACTTGAGGGGGAGATTGTTGGAATCACTCCTAAACCTTAATTCAATTGTTAGTGATTCATATGTATTAGTTAGCTTAATATGGCCTTTATGTTAGTTATTAGCTTGGTTAGAGTACATCGATCCAAATATCTTTATGCATGATTTTAATTTGTTGTTTCTTTCTCTAAACAGATATCTCATGGATGCCATTGGTTGTTGAAGATGCCCGCATAGCCTCTTGCATATCGAGAACAGATGGCCCGCTTCTATTTCAAGCACAAGATATTTGTGTAGTGAATTGCATATCAGTGACTGTCCTTTGGGCAAAGCTACATTGTGTTTTGTTTGTTAACTGTTGCTTTTTGGGCAAGATACTTATTTGTGTTGCTTTTGGCTATGCTATGTTTGTTAATTGTTATATTGAAAGTTTGATGAATGTGTTTGTGCTTTCAATTGAACCATGTAGCAAATAATCACTTTAAAGCGCAAAACTTGCAACTTTCATTAAAAGCTAATGTGCTTTGCCATACACACTTAGAAAAACTAAAGTATGCCACTCGGGTCATCCAAATTAACAAATTGTGAGTAGACTTGTTCTTCTTGTGAGCTTGGCATTGCTTACTGTGAGCTTCTTCTAGTAGGTACCTTTGCCTAAAAATTGTGTAAATCAATTTATGAGTTAATAATCTGATCCTAAATAATCGCTTTAAATAACAATACATAACTTACTTTTTCTTTGGCAATGTTTCTCAGAACTTTGTCGGTGTGTCCAACATTACCGCACCTTCCACACTTAACTGTACCGTTCCTCCTTGGGATCTAATACGATCTTTGTTCTTGGGTCTACTAGATTGGGGTTTAGCCATGTGCCGGCTTAACAACTTGCAAGTAACTAGGACACTGCCAACTTGAAACTTCTCCAACAGGATATACCAAGTCTTGACACGTAGCTTTAAGCTCAATTTTCCTAAACTATGCTTTTGCCAAATGATTACAATCCGTCATTCCCATAACTCTACAAACAGCTAAAAATACTTGACCACAAGCAGTTTAAACTTGCCATTTTCTACATGTGCATGAACGTTGACCTAAATCCATTATATGTATTTTTTGTCGATCATCGACCTGGTAAATCCTGTTCATCTCAATGTCGGCCACAGTCCAATGAGCACTCTTTAACATTTGGTCTGTTATTTTTGCAGTTGCCCAATCACTTAGTTCATCCATTTGTGCATCTAAATTATAATATTCGTTAGTATTTTTTGATTGGAAAACAATAAATAAGGTAAATACTTTACTTTTAGGAAAAAAATACATAAACCGCGTACCTTTATATTTTTCTCGACGATTGAAGTACCACTTGTTGGAATCACTCCTAAACCTTAATTCAAATGTTAGTGATTCATATGTAATAGTTAGCTTAATATGGCCTTTATGTTAGTTATTAGCCTTAGGCTTATGTAGAAGGCCCATAAGCCTAGGCCTAGTCCAATAAGGAAAAGGATGGGAACTAGGAGTGTTGCCCTAGCTTCCCTCCTATAAATACCTCATGTAAACCCTCACTTGAGGGTTGGTTGTTCAATTTATCTCTTTCACATACTCCTACGCCTAACCTTTCTTTATATCGTGTGTGTGTGTTTGGTATTTGTTCAACCGATCTCTTCTTCATCTTATCTCTTCTATTGATACTTGTGTTGCATATTTGGGAACCTAACACCACTTTTGGACAAGCGCTCTATGCCACTCCATTAGGTTAGTGATGGGTACTTTTCGCACATATCTTGTTAACGAATTGATTGACTCAGCGCTATTAGATGTCATGTAATTGTAACGATTACCAGCGGAATATGCCCTAGACCACCTTTCAACCCCAGCTTCGATCAGTTTGGCGTAGGCTTCTTTTTTTTTTGCCCTTAACCTCTTCTAATGCTCTATTAAAATCATCGATTAAGTAGGCTTGTGACATCTTCCAATATAAAGCCTTATGCTTTTTACTCTTCAAGTTACAATTCATCATCAAATGCCTACAACAATGCCCATGGAATGCTTTCAGGAAAACATATTCACATGCAGATTGTATTGCTACATGCCGATCAGATATGATAGTTAAATCTGGAACTTCACTAATTCATTCTCTCAATTTTGACAAAAACCATGTCCATGATTCACCAGTCTCACCCTGAGACACACCCGTTGCAACATGTATAATTTGATTATTCCCGTCCATTCCAATGCCAAAGAATTTGTTCCAAGGTAAGTACCTTTAAGATGAGCTGCATCAATTATTAACAATGGTCACATATGGTGCAGAAAGCTTCGAATCTAATTAATTATTAAACGATTAGTTATATGATAATAATACTCAAAAAAATAAATTTAATAGTAAAAATATATATATATGCTTACCGTTACACCAAAAGCTATGAAAACCATCTTAAATCGGTCTTCATCATCAGTATCAATATGTGTTACAGTACCGTCATTTGTCAATTCTAAATTATGACAATAAACCGTAATGTTCAAAAGATGCGGGCAACCTTCAAGCATATCCAATGCCACATTTTTCGATCTCCATGCTTGTTTGTAACTAATATCGATGTTGAATTCTAGGTTTATGTTGTTTTGTATGTCCTTTGCAGATATATACGGCTGTTGTCTATGAACTTAGGTACTAGTAAATGACCCAACAATTTTTCGTAGATTACTTGATGCATACCTATTTTGTTTTTGAACAAGTGTATGGTCTTCACCATTCCTAATTCCCATTCACTACTAAATTTGCACTTACTTGAAATTATTTTCCATTCGCAACCCTCATGCACACATTCCTAATTCCCATTCGTAGCATTACGGTGATGCATTACCTATTTTTGTTTTTGAACAAGTGTGATGGTCGTTCACCATTCCTAATTCCCATTCACTACTAAATTTGCACTTACTTGAAATTATTTTCCATTCGCAACCCTCATGCACACAAATTACATCATACCTTACCAGATCTGATTTTCTAACCTTAAATTCATAACCATCTAAAAGAGCTTTATAACCAATTTTATTCATAACACATTTTTATTATCAAATTTCCCGCTTCCAAAATACATCTAGCATGATCAATTTTTCCTTTTGGAGTTTTTATAATAGGTTGTGGATCTGTGGATTGTGAATGTTGTTTAAATTATTCATTTGCCAATTATGCTCAAACTGTTCTCTTGCCATAAAATCATTATGGCAAACAAAATTTTCTTTTTTGGGTATTTTTGAATCATTGTAAATATTGTATTGTTTGTTTAAATTACGGTAATTTTTGAAATATTCTTGTTTGGGTATTCGGGAATCATTGTAAACAGTGTATTGTGGGTTTAAATCGAAAGGAGACAAAGGAACGTTAAGATCTATACCCAAAGAACTAGAAGAAGGATTTCCCACGCAGCATTGCTCAATCTTTGCAATAAAAATAGTATGTATGCGACCTTTCCTTTGCAAATTTCGTTTGTGTAAAAATCTCACATCATCATCGTCTACAAATGGACACACTTTGTACCAACTTTAATGCGTAAACATGAGGTTGCACATATCGTTAAACTTGTACTTTTTCTTCACAATAGCTACCAGTTGATTGTAAGTAATATTTCTTTTAAGGCAAACACCAAAAGTCACATCTCCGTAAACCAAATATACACTAAATTCAAAGACCGATTCCCATTTCGTTTGAGTGAACAATCTAATTCTTTCTAATAAGTACATTAATATATATAGCTCTTTGATGTAAATTATGTATGTTAGTTGTATGATGTAAAATAAATGTAGTATTTAAGTTAGTAGAAACTCGACTACTCTACGACGGTTACTCGACCTATAGAATTAATTAATTATACACAGTAATATGCATTTAATATTGCATCTACTACATATGTGTGTTAGTTGTGAATTTAAATGATATGAATAAATGAAACTTAATGTAGTAATTAATGCAGTAGATACTCGACTACTCGACCGACGGCTACTCGACCTATGGTTAGGTAGATATAGTAATTAATTGTACACATTAATATGCATTTAATATTGCATCTACTAACATATGTTAGTTGTGAATTTAAATGATATGAATAAATGTAAAACTTAATGTAGAATTAATGATCTGATACCGACTACTCGACCGACGGCTACTGAACCTATGGTTGGGTAGATGTAGTAATTAATTGTACAAATTAATATGTATTTAATATTGAATCTACTACATATGTGTGTTAGTTGTGAATTTAAATGATATGAATAAATGTAAAACTTAATTTAATAATTAATGACTGGATACTGACTACCGACCAACGGCTACTTTTACATATGGTTGGGTAGATGTAGTAATTAATCACACATTAATATGCATTTAATATTGCATCTACTACATATGTGTATTAGTTGTGAATTTAAATGATATAATAAATGTGAAAACTTAATGTAGTAATTAATGCACTGGATACTCGACTACTCGACCGACGCTACTCGACCATGTTGGGGATGTAGTATTAATTGTACAAATTAATATGTATTTAATATGAATCTACTACATATGTGTTAGTTGTAATTTAAATGATATGAATAAATGAAACTTAATTTAGTAATTAATGCACCGGATACTCGACTACTCGACCGACGGCTACTCGACCTATGGTTGGGTATATGTAGTAATTAATTGTACACATTAATATGCATTTAATATTGCCTCTACTACATAATGTTAGTTGTGAATTTAAATGATATGAATAAATGTAATTTAATGTAGTAATTAATGTACCTGATACTGACTACTCGATCGACGGCTACCGACCTATGTTGTAGATGTAGTAATTAATTCTACAAATTAATATGTATTTAATATTGCATCTACTACATATGTGTGTTAGTTGTGAATTTAAATGATATGAATAAATGTAAAACTTAATGTAGTAATTATTGAATGGATACGACTACTAGACCGACGGCTACTAATTTGGCTATGGGTAGATGTAGAATGAATTGTACACATTAATATGCATTTAATAATCCATCTACTAATATGTGTAGTTTAGGGAAGATTTTAGTCATTCAATATTCCAAGGTCACTTTGCTGTTACATAACACAAAGACCCCCACCCACACACAAAATACATCTTATTCTTCTAATTTTCTTATCTTCGATTTTAGAGTAAACTTTTGCAGATTCTAGAGCCATGATGCATTGTTTTTCCGGTAGAAGAACGAACGTTATTACATCTTGGACAAATGAAAACCCTGGAAGACGTTTTTAAGGATGCCCAGATCATGTAAGTGTTATTTTGTAAAAACTGGGGTTACAATTTGAAATCATTAATATGTTACCTTTCTTGTTTACTAGGGTATAGTAGATTGGCTTGATCCCCCGATGTGCCATCATGCTGTAACAATTAGTCCAGGTCTATTGAGCAAGCAGTCAAAAAGAAGCTCAATTGTTAGAAGCACAAAGGGGAAAGCAGAATGAAGAAGTTGTTGGTTTTTCATATATCATTTATAGCTTCTGAATTTTTCAAGTTGTTTGGTTAATTTAGTGGTTGTATTTTTCAACAAAGAATTAAGAAGTTGTATATGTTAATTTTAATGTTTGTATTGTCAAGTTGTTTGGTTAATGTATGAATTTGTTTGTTGTTGGATTCAAGTTCAAATTTAAAAACCTAGCCTATAAATACCCATTCAAGTCATACAATCATCTCATACACTTAACGATACACACAACTCATATACTCAACTCACACACGGATTTTCAAAATTGTCACACAAAGATTTCTCTCAACAATTCCCTAGTCCACCACAAAATGAGCATGTTTTTTACGCTTCACCAATATCTCTTCCGGTATTCCCAAATCAAAATGAAGTAGCAAACTTTCAACCGCAAGTTCCGTTACCGTAATCCCAAATGAAATGAAGCCAAACTTCCCACTTGAAAAGGAGACTTAAATAACCCACCTTTGGAATACGATCCCAACCGTTGGGTTAATGAGGATCAACTTCGACTACTTGAACAAGATATGGAAGTACTCATTGAGTTTGAACTAGCCGAGGAACGCTGGAGGGGCGCCTAGAGGAGCGGAAGCTGCCGAGGGAGCGGGAACAACGAGAATTTGAATACCGATGGGAAATGGGGCTTGGATCTGAGCAATCATATACTTCAAGTGACGAGGGCTGGGTCTCGGATGATTCCTTTTTTTAATTTGTTGTTTTATTTTGAGAACAATGTATTTCATGTCCGTTCATCTAGTTATTAAATAAAGGGTGTTGATATTTACATGGATAGAAATGATTGGCACACAGGAAAAAAAAGTCAAATGACACTAATACCCTTTTTTGTTTCATAGTTCTCCGAACTGTTTTACTCCATATTATTCTTTCTCATCTTCGCTTTTTCAGTTTCACTTCTTCATCACCTCCTCCATCCAACTCAAGATATATGCGGAAGGCATTAAAACAAATTGCAAGTATCATATAAGTGTAAAAATGAATTTAAAAGTCAAAAGGTTTCAGAAACATACAAGTATGATCCAAACTTTATTGATCAAACTTTGGTTGTCCATGTTCTTCCCAAACGTATATTTTTAACAAGTTGTTATTGCTTGCTAAAAAAACTAGTTGCTATTGAGGTTATTTAAAACACTTTTACACTTTCTTGATGGAAATGAACATAACTTCAGTTGAGGCGTGAATACCCATCGATCGAGTCGCCATTAATGGGTGCTTGAAAGGCTTACACCTCCAAGTAACATATACATCAACGAACCCAATTAAAAAGTTGGAAACTTAAAATATTTTTTCAGATTGAAAGTTTAAAACATGCTTGCTTTTATTGACCTTCTTCCGTTAATCTTAAATCTTTGATACTGATATAGTGATTTTAGGTTTTAAGATCCGCTATTCTGATGATATTCGCTGTTACACATAGTAAAGTTTGTGATTGTGAAAATAGAAGTGAAGTTATTGATGAGGAAGAAAGATAAACAATCCAACTTTGTAAATGCTACTAAGGGTAATATAGTCATTTGATTTGGTTTTTCTGTGTGCCTATCAATCTTTTCCGTGTAAATATCAATGCCCTTAAATAAATTGTTAGTGTTTGTGAGAAATATTTGAATATAAATGGGTCGAGTAGTCGAGTATCTACTACATTAATTACTACATTAATTATTAAACCAAACACATATTTATTCATATCACTTAATATCAAAACTAACACACACATGTAGTAGGTGCAATACTAAATGCATATTTATGTGGACATTTAATTACCACATCTTCCCAACCACGTGTCAGTACGCCAATGAAAGAGTGAAAGTATCTACTACATTAATTACTACATTAAATTTTAAACCAAACACATATTTATTCATATCACTTAATATCAAAACTAACACACACATGTAGTAGGTGCAATACTAAATGCTTATTTATGTGGACATTTAATTACCACATCTTCCCAACCATAGGTCGAGAAATAGCCGGTCGAGTAGTCGAGTATCTACTACATTAATTACTACATAAATTTTTAAACCAAAATTTCGAATTAATGTATAGTTGATGCACATTTCGAATTAACGAGTAAATTTGTTATATGTAAAAACTAAAATTTTGAATTAATTGGTTTACTACAACATAAGTTATACTACAACCAAACTAGTAACTAGACACATAACAAACTACATTCGTAAGGAAAATACATTCGATCAAACACCAATGGTTATATAATTATTTCAATTAAAGTACACCATCACCGTTGCCACTTTCAAGAACCTCATCCTTGGATAAAACCTTGACCAAATTTTTTATTTTGATGTTAAGATAATGATTGCCAGATTGTTTGGGAGAAAATATCAAACATTTTGAAGTAAGACAGCCGACGGTAAATTGGTTTTAAACCTCATCATTAACAACTTTGTGATGTATTTTACCTGACATAAAACCTGAAAGTCCTTCAATGTTACTTTTAGATCACCCAAAACATTCGGAGTACAAGACTTGATTTTAGCAACAACATTTTCAAGTTTCCCTTTTTTAAGAAATTTTTTGATATCGGCAAAACAACCAACAATGATCCCGCCATCAGTATTCATAAACTCAACCGCGTTAACCCATGGACCACTTTTAAAATCCGAATCCTTAACCAAATCGTCAACAACTTTCCTAATAAACTCCTGTGTGATCATTACACCATCGTCCACACCATCCCGAATAACCGACCGGGTATTTTTCTAATGTGGTTTTCAAATAATTATCAACTTAATATATTGTGTTTTGTGTTGTGGCGGATAATCGGAGATCAAATTCGTCTATATCAAGTAATTCTTCCCACTTGTAATTTGGTGGTGAATTCATTGCATAGCTTTTAAGGTTTGGTAATCTTATCATATGTTTTCTCACCTCTATTTATATAATTATCATATACCCCATCACATTAATTGTATTATGTGTTAGTTGGGAAAAGGTTAGTTTTTGTAATTAATACATCAATATTAATGTAATCAATTAATAGGTGTTAGTTGTTGTAATTAATACATGTTAGGATACTCGACCATCACTACTCGACCACTGACTTTGAATTAGATCTATTATCCATCAGGTAATATCCATTCAGATCACTATATTAATCCTTTTTTGTTATTTACACACTTCATTTGTGTTTGTTCACTAATACTAGAAGAATTTGTGTACACTTCACTAATATTTCGGTAACGTTTACGCATTTATTTTTTGCTGAATTTTTTTGCTTATTCGATTTTTTCAATTAAACACAAGATGTCTAATAATTCTAATGATATTGTATTCGAAGTTTTCAATAAAAGCATATTCTACGCTTTCCCTAAGGTACGCAGGAAAAATTATTGAAATTAAACTATCTATGTCTAAACGTTGTCGTGATTCCCAAATGTGACATGTTGTTAGAAAAAATAAAAGAGGATATTTGGGCTTGGTTTTATTGTATACCAAAATGTAGCTTGGAAGAAGGTTTGACTATAGTGTAAAGTGATAGAGATGTTAAGAAGATGTATGAATTGGCTCAACTACATGGAAAAATTGAGGTATATGTTTCCCTATACCTCAAGCATTCCTAGTTGATTACTATCACAAAACTTCATGTAAAGATGAGTTAGATGAGGAGGTGATAAACAATTAATTAAAACCATGATAAGAGAAAGAAAGGTTTTGATTGTATGTCGTTGGAAGAGGTTAGTGCATGGGAAAATGAAGAATCTCAATCACCGGCTTACTTAAGATCACCGCATGAAAAGCCGTTTAAAGAAGCTAGTCTATTTACACCAAGGATGCTTTTGATGATTTTGAGGATGCAAACATGATGAATTTGATGAAGGTTCTAGTGCTCTTCCTTATGTGTCCAATAATGGTGATAACAATAATTTATGATGGGCATTTTTTTATTGTAATTTATGATTTATGTTTCATTTCTGTTTGTTGTAATTCAAGTTCTAGTGCTTTTAGTTAACATGTGTTAATTCGTGGTCATCCAAGATCGTGTAATGTATTAGTTGGTATTTAATATTATCAGTATATTATGGTCTCTAACAAGGATTATAGTCAAAATATTAGTTTAACATTATTATACTTTTTTTCTTCGTTTTGGTTGTATTTAGATACCAAATTTGGGGAGGAGGGGAGGGGGTGTTAGGAATTGGAAATTCCATAAGTAAAGTGTCGGTCACCCCAAATATTATCTAGCATAAGTTAGCTCGTAGACATATCGTTATTTACATTGTTTTGTAGTTAATTAGTTAATTAGTAGCGTAGAATAGTTTAGTGTATCACCGTGGAGGAAGGACGGGTCTTTACCCACTGTATGCCTGATCCACAGTCCGCCAAGAGGACGTTAGCTTTGTAACTATAAATACCCCTTCCATCCTTGGAAGGGGTGGTGCTTCTCAATCTAACATTTGATAATTTACAAAGCAAGTCTCTAAGTAGAACACCCATCTCTCTACTTTCTCTCTCTAAATGGCTAATATGTATTTCCATCTTCCAAGACCACCCGAATCATCAAACACAATAATAATTACGATCCTACAATTGGTATCAGAGCCAGGCTGTTGTGTTTTGGTTGATTTGTGAGGTTTCTATATGTTTTAAAATCTTTTTTTGTACGTTCATTGGTCGGAATATTTTTTCCGTTTAGTATTTTTGGTAAAAACAGTTTATATCAGTTTATATCTTTGGTCCAATACTGTCCTGGTGGTGTTCACAATTTCTATCTTAGTCATTATTTGGTCCAAACAAGTTATTCAACATATTTTTGGTACCATATCTGTGAAATACTTTGTGGTCAAATGGTTATTTTTTCTTGGTCAAACTGGGCAAAGATGCAGTTTTTCTGAGTTTTTCTGGGTTTCTATGAAGATGGTCGGAAAAGTGGTCGGAAAACTCATTGGAAAAAAGTCTTAATTCTTCTAGCGACTTGTCTAAGTGTCCAGATTCAGTGTACTGTATTAATAGCGACTTGACACACAAAGTAGCGACTTGGTATCTAAACTGTTAGCGACTTGACTCTTAAAAACAGAAGCGACTTATATTTATAAGTTAGCGAGTTGTCTTTGAAAGAAGTGCGACTTGTTGTGATTTAAAGATGTAGCGACTTGTGAGTTTTGAAAGAAGTAGCGACTTGTTTTATAATGGTTAGCTTAATTTGTCTAAACCGCTGACTATTGAGTCTAGCGACTTGTGTGAAGAGTAGAAGGAGAGTAGCAGAAGGACCAGATATGCACATTGACCACAAACCAAATACCAACAAGACTCAAAATGACATCAGTTTAAAACCATCATCACCAACAATTACCAAAAACAAGATACCAACTCTGACCTCAGTTTCATTAACCTCATCAGTCCAAGGTTTTATTGTATGAAAAGAAATCGAATTAAGATTGATAAAAATCACAGCCTATCTACAAACCAAAACCTAATCTAGACTCACCCCAAGACCCTCACAATCACTCAATCTCAGAATATATTTCGTGCTACTTATTTGATCATCAAGACTTACAAGAGTCTCATTCACGAAATAAACTTCCTCATTGATCAAGACTTCAAAGACTCTTATGATATGCAATGAAAAACAAATGATCTATCTTATCGGATACAAAAAGAAAACATCGTGGACTTCAAGACCGAAAATATTCAATCAATTCTTTTGTTCTCAGATCTCAGTTTGGTCGTGTGATAATCATAGTACATCAAGACCATCAAGGGTCAATATTCACGACTTAACATCATTAATCCGAATCATGATCAAATAAAATGAAATATGATAGATCTTTGTATCATCCCTTGTGTGCGGTTCATGGAACACATAGATCTATAAAGATCTATGCACATAAAGATTTAACATCATTGATCATGAGTTACTATACGAAATAAAGATATGGGTTTAACAAATTATGTTAACTCAATATCTTTGGCTCGTGTATTACTCGATAACTACAAAAGGAACAAAAGAAAAACCTACCTTAATGTTTTTATGTGATCTCGCGGTAGCCTCTTTAACCCCATACCATCCCTGTGGTATTTACGACATCAAGCCATCCTTGTGGCTTGGTAAGTATGAGAAGTTGCTTTGTTCAATTAAAGAATAGTTGGGTTTGAGTTGTTTTATGACTAGATTTGAAGGAATATTATATTAGTGTTGTGTTCGTTAACTTTGATTTGAAGGATCTGTGTTTATCGTTTGTTGGTGTGAAATGATTTGAAGGAGGCGTTTAAGTGTTGAGAGATTTAAGGGTTTGGTTATGTTTTGGTTTGTCTCAGCACAGTGAGTAAGATTAGGGTTTGAGGCGGATAATTTTTTGTGAGAGAGAGCAGATTTGTGTTGAGAAAAAATTAGGATATGTGTGAAGCTGTGAAGTTAAATACTGTTCGATTAGGTATAGTGGGTATCCGATTATGAGTATGGGCCGGAGATTGTCTTGGTAAAATTGGATCAGTGCCGCCATGTTATTGGGCCCTCACGCTTACTTGGTAACAATTGATCGTGGAATTTGCTAACTCTTATTGGTAACAATTGTAACTAATGGATCACGAGTACTTAAGTCATTTCATTGGCTTTTGTATCGCTTTATTCTAACTATTATTAGGTAGTTATCCAAACTTTAGTTGAATAATGGTACTTTGGTCGGATTAAATTTTCACGGAGGATACATTCACCGATTGGTATTTCTTTGGATAATCTTGATGGTATTTTGGAAGTGAGTTATTCAATTGGGCAGCGATTATGATGGACTGATAGGCCCTTATGAATTGGATTTTTAAGAGATTTGGATAATATGAGATATTTTTTATTGGATGATGATGCGATGTAATAATGAGACTTGAGACAGGCAAGTTGTGATTTGATATTGAGGTTTTTGTTTGAGTTAAGCGGGTTGATACTTTGGTCACACTTTATCATGAAGGATATTATTTCACGGCTTGAATTGTTCTTTTAATTAAGGTTGACTATGGGGTTGTTTGGACGGTATTTCTTATTTGGATTTGCAGTGAGTTTTCCGGGCGCATTTACTTATCTCGTCTTCTTTCTTTCTACCATTCCACGAAGATGACTTGTTTGGGCATTTATAGAGTGTGATAAAGAGTTGGCTATTTAGTTACGGTTGTGATTCTTTCTCGTTTAACCCACAACGTAGCTATCACTTCGGTGTCTCACGCAATTGAGGATTTCTCAAGAGGTTTTGTACATTGGGTACACCGTTTCTTTTTCACGAGGATTAGTACAAGTTTAAGTAACAAATCGGGGAATTTTACTTCATGATCAAGTTTGGCATATCGGGTTTACTTCACCATATGGTCACCATAATAGCGATTGAATTCGTGAATGGTGTGTCTACCAAAGTGTTTAATGGTTGTCGATGTTGAATATTGAACTGTTGATGAACCGCTGCATATTCCCCTAAAACAGATATTCAACGAAACCAATGCTTTCTGAACACGAACTGACATTGCTTACAGTTTTGTCTTGATTTTGTAAAATCCCGCGAAAGAACCTATTTCTCGGTTTGAATCATAGAATTGTAAAATCCCATGACAATGGAAACATCCTGGTTATAGTAAAGTGCATTTCCGGATCTATCTTACGGTTTATTCTTGGTTTTGTAAAATCCCACCGAAAGAATCTATTTTTCGTTTAAACCATAGAGTTGTAAAACCCGATGATGGAACCATCCCCGAGAAAAAGGAAAGTGTATTTCGGGATCTTTTATGATGTCGGGTCCTACGGTTCGTTTCTTTCAAAGAAGGGATAAATGGGTGTACTTCATGAATTGGGTGTGTGTTTGGGTTGTCTTCATGGCAGTTTGGTTATTACATGGTTTTACGGGGTTACGTGCTTTTAACCATGGTCGGGATGAAACCATTATCAAAGTTCACTTTTATGGTCAAAGGAGGCTAGGTTTGAGCTGTTAACAAGATGTGACAACAAGGTTAATTCACTATTATTTATTTGAGGTTGAAGTGAAATATCACGGGCAAGTGTACTTAGTATCTGAAGGTATCGGGGATGGTTGGATGAAGATTCTTCATGATCCTTGTTCGAGCTTATTATCAAAAACGAAGACTTGGAAATCTAGTTATTGTTGGGTATCTTTTACCTTTTATTTTACCACTTGGGGGAATTGGGCTCGTACCACCACAAAATAACTATCACTTTAAGGAGTTACGCTGTAGTGCTCAGTGTCACATTCAATTGTGGATTTTCAAGAGGTGATGTACGCCTTATACTTGATGGTGTGGGACGGATATAGAGTACTTAGAGATTCAATGGAGGATGAAGTCTCGGAACCGCTCTTTGTTACACATGTGCAAGTTTAAGTCACTAGTTCGGGTTGTTTTACTGAGGTCAAATTCGTATATGGGGTTTTCCATCAACCGTCACTAAAAAGGGCCTACCAATGATAATGGGGTTAATTACATGTTTTGCCAAGAGAGCTGAAAAGAGAGAGATTATGACGTCTGCTCACATCAGCCAGGCCTCAGACTTTAACATTATGATGTATGAACACAACAGCCATGCCTCGTTCTCTAAAGAAAAGAAAAGTGTATCGCTCTCAAGCGCTTTATCTTTAAAAGAAGAGAAATCTTCTTATGACGCATGAACACAAATAGTCATGCCTCGCCCTAAAGATAAGAAAAGTGTACGCCAAAGGCGCTTTATCTTCTGAAGTAGAGAAATCTTCTTATTATGACCATTCTCATCAACATGCTTCATACTTTTTCCATGCGCTTTCAATTATCAAGTGAACCGGGCTACCGTTGATTGTTTTCTTATTCCACTTGCTCAACTATAATGACGATGGCGACATCATGTGCTAATTTTGCGGGGGAGAAGTGTGAATAGAGTACATTTGGATGATTTCACTTATTTAATCAAGAATGGCATCTCCGTATGCAATTCTTGAGGGGGAGAAGAAGTGTGAATTTTCTGCATGGTTGATTGTTACTTGAGATTAAATGGTCAAACGGCTCCAAACTCATGTAAGAACCGAGCTTCTTCTTATCGGGTCATCTTCACATGGAGTTTTCTACTAAGAGTCGTTGGTTAACATCTTCACACGGGCTGATTTGATTAATGACAAAGTGCTTCTAGTTGCTGGGCTGATTTCCATGATAAACATCTTTCTGTTCTTGTTTGATTGGGAGGGATTTGACTTAAGGGGATTTGCTATTTGTAAGTTAACGGGAATGCATTTGGTGAGTTGAAGATGTTAACTTTCTGATCCACAAATTGGACAATCTTGAAGAAGGTCGAGTCTACAGTCGGTTCTACATTTTCTGCTACATGTTAGAAGACTAAAGATGTTAGGTCACAAGGTTTACCACACAAGCTTATAAGAAAGAGATAAAGGACAACAAGAAATCAAACACATACACACGTATATAATAAGACCTATATGTAGGAGTATGTGAGAAAAACTTGAACAACCAACCCTCGTGAGGGTTATTACATAGTATTTATAGGCAAGGAGCTAGGGCAACACTCCTTCCCTTTCTCCTATGGGCTTGGGCCTAAGCTCATGGGCCTTCTACATAAGCTTATGGCTAATAACAAACATAAAGGCCATAATAAGCTACCTATTACATATGAGTAACTAACACTTGAATAAACGTTTAGGAGTGATTCCAACAATCTCCCCCTCAAGTGTTATTACATATGAGTAACAAAACACTCAAGTGTTGGTGATGAAAACGTGAAGGCGCTTGATGTAATAGTAGCTTTGACGCCTTCCTCGACATTCTTCTTCTTGTGAGAAGAATTGCCTTGATTTGAACCATCTCCCCAAATGTAGCAGATAGTTATCTTTTGAACGCTATGCTTTGACGTCATCTTTAACTTTGTTCTTTGATCTTTGTTCTTTGTGATGAAAGTGATAGTATGTTGTTGTCTCCTGATCAAGTCTCAGTTCTGCTTCGCTACAAAGGTTCCACGCCATTCTTCAACATGCTCGCACGCTTTTTGACGCTTGAATTCAAAGATCGATGAAGTTCTTTAAGTCTTTAACTTTGTAGACTTTTGATTTGACGAAGAATCATTCCGACTGTTGTGTTGCTTTTGGATAGAACTTCCATTAGTGATGATGTTGGCTGAAGCATGAGACGATCAGACGATCATTCTCCTCCTAGCCCATAAGAAGAAAACATTAAAACGGTTAGTAATAAGCGGATTCCGCACTTACAAGTTGAACTTCGAGAGTGTTAACAAAGATAGTGTGAAAACACAACTCTAATTCTTACAAAGGCCGCTCCTGAATCGGAGTCCCACAAGTGAGATAACACGAAAAATCGGTACACCTACGATTCAGATGAGTCGATGAGGTACACAAGCATCACTCACGATCAGACCGCTTGAGACCACTAAGCGCAATCCACGGGATTTGCCAGTTTACCCGCCACGTATTGCTGATGTGAACCCCGCAGTTTCTTATTCAATCACCGAGGATCACAAATGTGAACCTCTCATAAATGTTCTCACAGCATTGCTAAGATCCTGTGAAGGACTCGATAATGTACCACCAAATTTTATTGTTGAATATCATGTGATGAAATGTCAAGTGTACCTAAGAGATCTTTTGATGAATCTCGTGGCTCTAGACTCAATAGCGCTTTTGGTTTTCCTCCGAAATGAGACTAGGGAGAGGGTCTCCTTCTTCAATAATCTCTAAGAGAAAGCCGATAGTTTACGTAGGGTTCCCAGTGAGAATGAAACAAGCTTCTCTGGAGAGAGAAACTTGAGTTAAGAAGGTTTAGCGTGATGCGCCACTGGGTCCATGACGACTTTTAATCTTCAATACCGGTCATCTAGTGACAACAGTAGCATATGAATTGAACCCGGTGTCTGCCCTAAGTTGAATAATCTGAGGGCTATTTCTTTTCACCCTTTTCTTTGCATTTCTTTTATAATTCTTCAACTCCTTCTTTCTCCGATTCTCACTCCTCCTTTTATAATCATACCTAAGGACTTCTAAATTCTAACTATTTGTGGTGTCCTTAGGTAGATCCTCGCCTCGGCGGATCATAGGACTGTTATTCCTAACCTTAGTCACCTTATAACTCCATGACTAACCTATGTTGCCATAAAAACCACTCATGTGAAAAATCTCTCACAGTGTTTGTGAATGAAAAACATTTTAGTACCACTGTTGAGATAAGATTTTGTATAAATACTCCCCCTCCACATGTGCTTAAGAGTTTTAACGGTTAAAATGCACAGTGAGGAAAGAGCTGCCACATTTTGAATTGATTCACTCAAGATAGACAATCCCCCGCGAGACACGGTTACGCGGGCATAGTTAAAGAGTTGCATTGTCACTTTAGGTAACAACTAGCTCTAATAACTACCTTGAAGGTGTAGACAATCCCTAAAGGTTGTCAAACCCGCCGAGAGTTCATATCTATCAAGAGTTTCTAATGGTACATTCTACAGACGTGTCCTTGCGAGACACGTTTAAATCACTAGCGAACTAGCTTGAAATTATTACCCGTCCCGGACAAGTCTTTTCGAGTTACTAACACTTAAGATCTCGTCAATTCATGGGTTAAGTCTATAGCACAAAGATTCATTTGCATTTACACAAACATATTTCTTATCAGTATTTTCTCCCCTCAAAAATGGCATATGAGATGTTATTTTTGAAAAGTTGAGAATAAATATGACCATTTCGAGTGTTAAGGGAAGAATGACCATCTGGAACAATTTGTGAACAAAGTTTTAAGTCAAGTACTCCCACTCAACAAGTGATATAACCGGTTGAGGTTTTGAAAATCATAAGGGAAAGTACTTGTTCTTTTGAGCAAAACCTTGAAAAATGAAAGGTTTGATAGGTTTTACTCAAAAGTAAGAAGCGCCTTTTTTAGAAGGATGGCAATGAAGCGCACTACAGTGGTCCTTTATTTACAAGTACGGGTTGTATAATGTAATATGCACAAGCCATAGACGTAATTAGATCATACATCCAAATTTATAATGAAAGAAGCAATTCAAGGGTACCGTGTAGTCCTAGATGTCGCCAGGAGTGTGAGTGGGCGTTGAAAGCCATGATGTTTCTCCGGTCGACCCACCAACATAGCTTTCCGCCAGTTTCTGAATCGATCCCTTCTATACAACCGTTCATCAATCATGGTGATGATCCTCTTCACGCCCCTTCGATCCTGAGAATTCCATCGCTTAGGAGACCCGATCTTTTGGTGTATATCCTTCAACCGTAAGCCAACCGTCCCTAACCATCTTCAAAGTGTGATCTCCAAACTTATGAAGATCTCGTGACGCCATCAAGCAATTTCTTTGAAGTTCACTCAAGTAAACGACGCCGAAAGGTTTGCTGATGAGCGTATATTATGGAAGCTGGTTAATGTCGGCTAGATCAAGCCGCGGTGGAGGAAGTTGACATCGGTCTGATAAGATTCAACCGCCAGCGGAGATCTTCTACACGCTGGATAACTATGCTTCTGATGAAGATGAGCACTGACTTGATGAATTCACGTTGTACTGCAGTGGAGAATTGTCTCATTCGACCCTGTACTTTGGCAAGGTACATGTTCTATGTCGCTGATAGACAAATTCTCAAAGTCGCCTTCTCAGAGAATGCATAATCCTTTTCATCTTGTCGTTTGACCACGATATTCTTTAGGAAGGTGTAGTCCCACTTGGATGAAAGATCGACGTGTTTGATGGCAACGATACTTTTAGAACTGAATACCGCATGTTGAGACTTCAACCTCGCCAATGATGAATCCTGTACAGTGCATCTCGGTCGTAGGCTTCCACTTTGTTGGAGAACAAGTGATTGGCACGTTCCTCATGGCTATACAGCTTGAGTATCTTGCGGGAATGGAAGTGTCAGAGATGTAGCATACTTCCTTGAACCATCGCTACCATGAAGAAGAAATTCCGTGTCTTGTTGAAGAAATGTCTGAATAGAATCCTTGGTTCATCTGGTTGGCCAATTGTTGGTAGAGGTTTGACCACCAGGTGTAGTATGAGGGTTGTCCCATTTGGTGAAGTCGAGGTTTGCTTCTGGGTTGAGCCAATCCATGTTGTTAGACATAGCTCAAGCAATGTTTTCAAGGTGATATTCGACCTTGATGGCACTTTCTAAGCTATCTTTCCACAGTTGAAAAGCTTCATTCTTGATTCGCCTCAACTCGATTTCGTTATCTTCTTCACATGGAACTTTTCTTGCATAATCTTAGCATGCTCCAAAGGTATTTTCGTCTACCGATCTTGACCTTCTTCGTAGGGAGTGGAATTGACAAGTGTAGAAACCATTCAAATTCATCTGTGGTGTCTTCTATCTTGCCATGATAGGACGTCGCCTTGGGCGCCTTTTTCTTCTGTTCTAGGCCTGATGAGGGTTCCTGCCTTTACTTACTGGGAGAGGTGGGTTATTATAGGGGCTCATGGTGTTCTTCATCGTCACCACCCGTATACTCAAAGTAATCACCGTTTTTAAGTCTGGGGTGGTGTCTTAGAATCATGAGGTTTATCGGTAGAAGAACGGAGAGAGACCTTTGTCGGGCAGCAGGCCGTTGGGAGTGGTGGCATAGAAGATGATTCACCAGACTTCTTCTGTCGTTTAACTTCATCATTCTTATCCTGATCCTTATCTTCATCGTCTCTAGGACGCTTAGACTTTTAGCTTCGATCTGCATGCTTCTTGAAGTTGGTAGTCCGTTAATGCTTGAAACAGAATTTTCCTTCATCGTAAGTAAATGTCCCTGTGATCGCTTAGACATTTGTGCAAGCTTGGCCACCAATTCATTATCCGAGAAACTACATGATCGACATGGATTGATTTGTGACGTTAAGGGTGTTGATCTTATGTTTGCTTGGCTATCCGCATAAGATTCGGATATATTGTCCGGGTAAACATCAG
>OU343216.1:81570742-81620688 GCA_910596185.1 Chrysanthemum makinoi
GGTTCATCCATTTGTATCTAAATTATAATATTCAAGTATTTTTGATTGGAAAAACAATAAATATGTAAATACCTTTAATTTTAGAAAATATTACAAACCGCTGTGACCTTTATATTTTTCTCGATGATTGAAGTACCAATTTAAGTTGGAATCACTCCTAAACCTTAATTCAAGTGTTAGTGATTCATATGTAATAGTTAATATGGCCTTTATAAGAAGTGATTAATCTTAGGCTTATGTAGAAGGCCCATAAGCCTAGGCCTAGTCCAATAAGGAAAGGATGGGAACTAGGAGTGTTGCCCTAGCTTCCCTCCTATAAATACCTCATATAAAACCTCACTGAGGGTTGGTTGTTCAATTTATCTCTTTCACATACTCCTACGCCTAACCTTTCTCTTTATATCGTAGGTGTGTGGTGTTTGATATTTGTTCAACCGATCTTTCTTCATCTTATCTCCTATTGATACTTGTGTTGCATATTTGGAACCTAACAAGTGGTATCAATCACCAAATAGTTGGGTGAACGTATTGTTTCTTGTTGGGTTTGGTCCCACGTAGAACATATCTTCGGTATTGATACTTTGGGTCGCTTAAAAACACGCTTTTTACACTTTTTAATCCAAGATTTTGTCCTTTCAACGTTTTAAGGTGTTAAATATCTCTTTTTGGCAAAAGTTTCAAACTTTACGCGTGGATCTACGTTTTTGGCTTTGTTTGTTCGAGGGTTTCGCCTACTGCAACATGTTTAGACGCTGGTTCATCAAGTTTCATACTTTGTGTTATTTTGTGATATTGAAGCTATCTCATCACAAAAATCTAGTTTAGAAACATCTTTGGGCAAAATCAATTTTACGAGTAAAGCTACGCGTATGAAAACCCTAGTTTTATTTTAACTCATTCCTTGGTTTGATCTTCAGTTTCGTGGTTTAATTCGTGTTTCTTGCTTGATAAGCCTGAAAACACGCCGACTTTGGATATCTTTTGCACTGTGATAGTGTAAAAGATCATTTGGGCAAAACCCTAAATTACGCATAAGCTAAGCTTACGCTAGAATATCATACGCTTAAGATTCTATCTTACCTAAGCCTAGTCTTACGTGATAAGGTAATCCTACCTAACTTAATCGCTTACGATAACTTTAGTGTTTTTCCTATTTACGCAGTAAGCTAAACCTACGTAACTCTTGTGTTACGCGTAACTTTGGTGTTTTACGCATAAGTGCTACTTGGCTATTATGATTTCTACGCCAAGGATACTTCATCAACAAAGGTTCATTCGACTACAAAGATCCATTTAACAACACAAGTTTTCAACATGTCACAACCACCATACTCTAACTATTTTCCTTACACTTATAATCAACAACAACAACAACTACTAAGTCCACAACATCAACAATGGAATCAACAACAACCAGTTTATCAACAACAATTTAATCAACAACATACTCCACTACTTAAAAGAATTCCACAACCTCAAATGGTACAACCACCACCTAGTCTTCAAGTACAATCTTACACAAACTTCTACAATCAACATCCATCCAGGAATACTATGAAGGAACCAGATGGTTTGGCAAAATGTGAAGCCTTGAGTAGCCAACAATCAATTCATGAAGGTGGCTCACTTGATAGACCTCCAATGCTCACTCCCGGTAATTATGATCAATGGGTGATTCGGTTCTTTAGGTTTTGTGATCTAAAGAAGCCACATGGAAAGTTTTTAAAGAAGGTCATTATGGAAGGTCCATTTCAGATGCCTACTATTGTTACACCCGGAGATCCCATGCTGTTCCACCAAGAGATGATGTCAACAACATTGCAACAGCAGAACTCACGGGTGATCAACTTCTACACTTTGAAGCCGACGAACTTGCAATGCAATACATCCTTTTAGGATTACCTAATCCAATCCTTTGAAGTGTTGATGCTCAAAAGACTGCCAAAGCAATGTGGGAACAGATTCATCTTCTTATACAAGGCACAACACTCAATCAGGAAGACATGGAATCCAAAATCTATTTGGCTTATGAACACTTCATGATTGAACCAGGAGAGTCATTAGAATCTTATCATCATCGCTTTTCAGACATCATTAAGGATTTAGACAAACACAATATCATCATGCCACGAATTGCTGTCAACACAAAGTTCCTAAGTAGTCTTGGTCCGGAATGGGAGGAGTATGTCATTTTTCTCCGTCAAGCTAAAGATATGCATCATGCTACCTACGGATTGTTGTACGACTATCTGAAGCCTCACCAAAAGAAGTTGATAAGGAAAGGATTCTCCGTGGTCAAACTGTTTCACCATCACTTCCGGACAATCAACAACTTGCTTTGTGGCTCAAACAAATATTCCTCCTCAACAAGCTCTTCAACCCACTCCTCAAACAACTGCAACCATCAAACCTTCTGATCCGCCACAGCAACAACCTCAACAAAATCAATTGGTTCCTTACAACAACAACATTGCTCAAGCTCTTTACAGTGAAGCCGGAGGACTCCAATGCCTTCGATGAATTGCAACAAGGATTTGTTATGATTGCTAAAGCATTTGGCTGTTATACAAAAAAATCCAACAATCGCATTCGTTCCTCATCTAAAACAAGAAATCAAGCTGTTGTGAACAATGGACGCGTTGAAGTTCAAAATCGTGGTTATGGTCATGGGAGGTGGTCAAGGGTTCAATGCTATGGGAAGGAATAACACGGTGCTCCGCAAAGAAAAGGGCTCAAGTGGTTGAACAAGGAAATGCTCAGAATGGGGTTAATGGTCTTCGATGCTATAATTGTAATGAGAAAGGTCATCTAGCTAATGCATGTCCTAAACCGAGAACAAGAGGCAGTGCTTATTTCAAAGAGGCTTTGCTCTTGTCTCTTAAGGATGAAGTGGTGGAACTCACCAACAAGGAACAGAGCTTTATGGCAGATGCAGATTCGATGATGATATGGAGGACTGCAGCAAGCTAATGCAGCAGTGATGTTGATGGCACACATGCAAGCTCTACACATGAGTGACACAGCCCAGGTATGACACCGACGGCTTGTCTCGTGTACTGAACAAACAATTATCATCAATGAGCTGATATTCCCACACTTTCTATCCGACAGGATCGAGTGTTCAACATGAGTCCTCCACATCTCATTTCGATGATTATCAAATAGATCCCGTAGTTATATTTGATGATCAAGATGACCTTATGGTTAATATTGATAATCAAGTTGACTCCGTCATTATATTTGAGGATCTAAAGAATGATCATGTTGAGAATCTCGATGAACAAGATGAGCTTTTGTCTGACAGAGAAATTGAGCTCTTGACCTTAATTAAAGACCAACATTCTCGCTTGGAAATTTGCACGAAATTAAAAAAGAAAAATGCACTGTTAACAGTGGATAATGAATGCTTAATTCGACAACTCAACTTTTCAAAACTCAAGAAAACTGGTGAAGGTTTTGGCCGCTACCAAATCACACCAAAATGAAAAATATTTGGAACGACAGATTTGTGATCTAGCCGCTTCGAAAACAGTTCTCTGAGTACAAAAAGCATTCAACGAAATGAATAGATGACTATCTTGAGGAAATTGTCGACTTACAAAACAAAATCAAAGAGTTTAAAAATGTTGTTTATAAACATGGTGAATCAATCACAACGATTCAAAAGTTTTCTTTCAAACCAAATCCAAATGGATATGGACCGAATCTTGCTGATTATAAACCTAAGTTTTCACACAGAGCATTCAAACCAAATCCTGATGTTTACAGTGCAGAACATAGAATTGATGATTCAATTATGACTGTTGTTGAATATAATCGGATGGAGGAATTAGATGCTGATGATGAGAGTCGGTCAAAAATGGAAAATGTCGTTTACAACAAACCATTTAACTATTCAAAAGCCGTAACTTTTGTCACACAACAAGATAGTTCTAACAACCCTTTGTCATCACACCAGCTGAGTCATCCTCCAAAGGTGCACAAATTAATGGTCCTTTACCTTCACTTAGTGAAGTAAAAACTAATGCCGAAAGTTGTCGCGTTATCAAATACTTTGACACTTTCTTATCTGACCTCAAAATTTTTGAACGTGAGATTGAATTTCATTCTGAAATAAAAGTTCAACATTTTACCTCGCCAATGGCGCGAGAACATAGAGATATTCTTCTAAAAGAATTTTACCCCATGTCAAAAACTTGAAAAATTGTGCACTATATTGGGAAAGGGATTTTCACAAGGAACTGGTCTCTGAAAATAGTTTTCGAGAAAACAGAAACATCGATTTCAAACACTAAACGTAAAAAGAAACTATTGAGAAAAGATGTTGATCGACTCTTGGAAGATGTTATCTGTGCTGATATCCATAATGCTGTGTTATTACTTTCTTTGCCAAATGCATCTGATGATATCTTTGCCGATTCTGTTGATAATGTTGTGAATACTGATATGATGCATCTGATCGAGTCTTTAACAGTTGAAAATAAACGATTGTCAAATGAACTTTCAAATGCAATACGTCGTCTTAATTGGTGTCAAAAAGATATTCACGATCAACAACTTGTTTTTCAACACAAAATCGCCCAGTTGCGTGCAAAATCTTCTGATCCTAAAATTGAGCAACTGGATGATCAAAACGTGTCTTTTAAGTGTCAAATCTCAAAATATGAACAAGAAATTTTAAAAGTTAAAAAGGAATATGGTGTCATATTTGATTTACTCAAAAAGACTCGTGATGAAGCATCAAATGAACTTGATCATTATCTTGCACACACTAAAGAAGTTATGCATTTGCTGGAAATATTCTTTGAAAATCAAGATTGGTGCACACTATCACTAAGTTAAGGGAAATGTTAGGAAAGTATGAACAACTTCCGCCAACTGTGATTAAGAGAATAGCACTAGTAACACTTAGTAATCAACCTAGAATCCTACTGCCAAATCACAAGTTGCTAACGTGCTTTCTCTATGAACAGAATAGTTGCCTCTTTCCAAACGTCCGCACTTCACCTAGGAGCATACAAGGAAGAATAGGAAGTTGCGACCTAAGAAAAGAACAATAAAGAATGCTGAAGTAGAAGAACACCCTAGGACTATGAATAAGACTCATGTTGCTTCCACTATAAATATTGCGTCTGGCAAATGTAATAGGAATAGTGATGTAACAAATGCTAAACCTTTAAGTACTTTTGATATTCAGTCCGATGCACCTTGTGTTATTTGTCGTAAAAGTATGAATTCTGATTGTCATGAAAATGTGTTGCTAAAGCTATCATCTCGTTTACGGAATCCTAAGATTCGAATTTCTACACTAATGCTTCTAAGTCTGTTCTTGGTAAACCACCCTCTTTAGATTCTAAGAAACGCATTGATGTCCCTCAGAGTTCCAAGCACCTCCAAGGATTGTTGTACCACCTAGCACATTCACTAAGACTAAAGCTAAGACTAGTTGGAGATGGCAGAAATGGTTACATAATACACTAGGATTTAAATGGATGCCTAAAATCATTTATGTGTGTATTTCTAACTATAACCAGGAACCCCTAACACTTCGGGTTCCACATCTACTTCTATTCCATCTGTGTCGTCTGTGTCTAATGCATGTGATACAGATCATCCTCTGGATTGTTGATAGCGGATGTTCCCGACACATGACAAGCAACCTTAAATTGTTATCAAACTTTGTTTCAAAGTTCATTGGCACTGTCAGATTCGGGAATGATCACTTCGCAGCTATCATGGGCTACGTAGATTACATTCATGGCAACATCGAAATTAGTGGTTTATTATGTGGAAGGCTCGGTCACTATCTATTCTCAGTTGGTCAATTTTGTGATGGAGACTTGGAAGTAGCTTTATGGGAGAAAACTTGTTTCATTCGTGATCTTCAAGGAAATGATCTTATGTCCGCCAACGCTATCCAGTCTTACACTATCTCCATGCAAGACATGATCGCTTCATCTCCCATTTGTTTACTCTAAAAGGCTACATCTACAAAATCTTGGCTATGGCACCGCTGCCTATCACATCTAAATTTTCAAACCATCACCAACCTTGCACGACACAAACTCGTTGAAGGTCTCCCACATTCCGATTCTAAAGATCACCTATGCGCAGCTTGTGAACAAGGGAAAAGCACTCGTGCTCATTTTCCTTCAAAGGTGGAACACAACTTCAAAGATGTGCTTCATCTTCTTCACATGGATTTGTGTGGCCCCATGCGCGTGCAGACGATAAATGGCAAACGCTACATCTTGGTAATTGTTGATGACTACTCAAGATGGACTTGGGTTTATTTTCTTCCAAGTAAAGATCAAGCTCCACAGATGATCATCACCTTTCTCACGAAAATTCAAATTCAATTTCGGAACACCGTTAGACAAATTCGAACAGATAAAGGAACTGAATTTGTGAATCACACTCTTCGGGAATATTATGAGAAAGTGGGAATTGAGCATCAAACATCTATTGCCCGCACACCAGAAAAAAACGGAGTTGTTGAAAGACGAAACCGTACGTTAGTGAAGTCGCAGAACGATGTTAATCAATGCTAAACTTCCAAATTACTTTGGGGTGAAGCTGCTCAACTGCATGCTACACTCAAAACCATTCAATGATTACAAAATGCCACAACAAAACACCATTTGAGCTTCTCCACAATCGTAAACCGAATCTCAAACACTTTCATGTCTTTGGATCTCTTTGCTATCCAAATAATGATCGTGATGACTTTGGAAAGCTCAAAGCTAAAGCTTACATTGGAGTCTTTATTGGATATTGTGAGAATTCAAAAGGTTACCGGATATGGAATCAATACAGCAAGTTATGGAAACGATTCATGCTAATTTTGATGAACTTACTAAATGGCTTCGAGTATAAGCTTGGAACCCGTCACAACCGCTTAAACTTCCCCAAACCCCATCATCAGCTGATACAAGCCCCTTTACTCACAACAAATGGAAATACTATTTGCTCCTCTGTTCAGGACGATATTGATGAACGTTCTCGTGTATCCTTGTTTCGCTGCCAACCTGATAATACTCTAATACATGATACACTCCGCTAACAACTACGTTGAAGATGCACCACCAGTTGACTCTACTACAACAGTTGAACAAACCGCTTCCAACAATGATGCACCGGCTGATGATGTTCTGAATAGTACCCCCACCGCAGATTTTATCCAAATGCGTTCTTCAACCCTTTGCTAATGAAACTGCGCACCGATGTCGCTGAATCATCTACAAGCCATTTGAATCCTCAAAATCTGCACAATGTATACCAACATCAACCTCTACACAGATGGACAAAAGACCATCCTCTGGGAAATATTATTGGCAACCCGAATCAACCAGTCGTTACAAGACAACGTCTTCACATAGACGGTGAACATTGCATTTATGCACTCAATCACCGCCAAACTGAACCCAAAAACATTAAGGATGCAATGACAAAAGATAACTGTATTGAATCCATGCAAGAAGAACTCAACCAATTCAAATGTCTTGAAGTATGGGAATGGTTGAAAGACCACAGGGGTCTACGCCATTGGTCTAAAATGGATTTGGAAACAAATTGGATGCTGAAGGAACGTCATCGAAACAAGTCACGCCTGGTGGCTAAGGGTTATAGACAGGAAGAGGGTATTGACTTTGAAGAATCATTTGCTCCAGCTGCTCGCTTGAGGTCGCTCGGATACTGGTGTTCGCACTCATATGAACATCACGGTCTTTCAGATGGATGTCAAAACTGCTTTTCTGAATGGTCAACTGAAGAAACAGTTTATGTCACCAAGGATTCGTTGATCCCGCCCGAACCATGTTTACAAACCAAAGCTCAGATGGTCTCAAACAAGCTCCTCCGGCATGGTATGATAAGCTATCATCTTTCCTCATTGCCAATAATTTTACCAAAGGTTCGGTCGACCCAACTCTTTACATACAATATCACGGGGAACATATTTAATTGTTCAAATTTATGTGGATGACATCATTTTTGGGTCAACTCATAAAAAGTACTCAATATCTTTTGCAAAACTAATGAAGAAACATTTTGAAATGTCCATGATGGGTGAACTTATGTTCTTTCTAGGACTGTAAGTTCATCAATCACCCCGGGTATTTTCGAGTCAGTCCAAATATGCCCTTGAAATCTGAACAAATTCGAATGAATACTTGTGATACTTATGCCACACCAATGGCACATACCAAGAAGCTGGACGCTGATTTGCATGGGAAATTGGTGGACCCTACCAAATACCGTAGTATAATTGGGTCTCTCATGTATCTAACAAAAGCAGAACCTGATATTGTTTGCCGCTTATCTTTGCTCCGTTATCAATCGCGACCAACTGAAACCCACCTCTCAGAGGCTAAAAGAATCCTTCTCATACATGGAACCATTAATTTGGGGATCTGGTATCCGAAGGATTATGGTTTTGAACTAATCGCTTTTCAGACGCTGACCACGCAGGATGCTTAGACTAACGGAAAAGTACTTCAGAGCACTAATTTCTGGTGACAAACTGGTATCTTGGCACAAGAAGCAGGATTGTATATCACGTCCTCAACCAAGCAGAATATGTAGCCATGTCGGCGTGTTGTGCTCAAGTCATTTGGATGAGAACACAACTCAAAGACTATGGTTACGATTTGACGAATACCAATGTATGCGACAATCGGAGTGCTATTGCGATCTCATGCAACTCTGTTCAACATTCGAAATCAAAGCACATCGATCTTCGATATCACTTCATCAATGACCATGGAACAGGTACGTTGAATTATATTTTGTGGTACAGAATACCAATGGCATCTTCACCAAAGCCTTAGCCCCGCTAGGTTTAATGAGTTGGTCCACCGATTGGTATGATGTGTTTGACTCAAGAGGAACTGGATGAACTCTTAAAACATTCTTAAAAACTAGTCAAACACCAAAACCTCTTTTGTAAATATTTTCAAAAACAAAATACAAAAATATAAAATCTGATAAAACATCAAAAATATTCTTCTATCTATATTCCTTTAACATGGCAAGTACAACTCTTCCGTCAACACTCAAATCTTTCAAAATTCAATATTTTTTCGATCAAGTGTTGAGGGGAGACAATAAATACTTAAGTGTTTCAAAATAACCTGTACTTGCATGTTATCCTATCCCGGTTGTTTCTTTTAATAATGATGGTCACATTTCTTGTTCCTAACACTCCTCGGAGTAAAATTTATAAACTTTCATTATTTCTTAAGTCGATGGGGAGTGTCGTCAAGTTTCTGTCTTAAAATCTTTCGTTTGGTAACCAAAATGGAAGTTAAAAGGCTTTGGATGAAAATGGAAAAGGTGGAGGGACTAAAACTGCCAAAAGCTTAAAGTTATTTTTAATAAAAACACCTCCACCTAACATAATCCACACATTTATTACTCTTAACCAAACAAATCCTACGCACAAAAAACCTTCTTCAACCGTTATCTGGATCATCATTTGTAAGTGATTTTGTGTTCTTAACAAGTTTTTAAACAATGGTTTTGAATTTCATGCAAATCCAACGGTTAAAACTTAAGATTCAAAGATTTGTGTTTTACGCATAAGGGTTATGAACACATGATCATGTTTTGTGTGTTAGTGGTTAAAAAGATTGTGTCAAAACGGTTATTTTACATCACTAATACGATTTTAAACACAAACACACCCGTAAACATGTATTGATTGAATTGAAAACTAGGGTTTATGCTGGTTTTGGGTATTTACAAATGTGAATGTTTTGGTCAAAAGATAGTTGTGTGATGTTGTTATCATGGTGAATTGATGATATCCAGCTTTAAAACAACCAGAAACACTAATTGATTATAAATTAGAAATTAGGGTTTAATGTTCATGAGAATTGGGTATTTTAATTCACTGCGAATTTGATGTTAAAACTTGGTTATTACACTCACATGACATTTATGAACTACCAGAAAAAGTTTTGTGCAAAATCCATGGCTAAAAATCTTAAGCGTAATCTATGAACTATTAGGGTTTTGGTCTACGCGAAGACTTTTACGCAAACTGCTTGATGAGTTTCATGCCATGATCTGTGTAGAATGAATGTTAATGTTATTGATGTTATGGTGATGTTATTTCAGTTTGCTACCAAAAACTCAGAATCAAGGTTGCAACCATCTACGCATAAGGATCACCTTACGCCGAAGCATGTTATGCATAAGAGAAATCTTACGTGAAGTTACGCGTAAGGTTCTACAAAGGGACTACGCGTATCCTGTGAAGGATATGCGTAAACAGTGACCTCTACGCATAAGGTCTACTCCAACGAGTAAGCCTTACGATAAGATTTATATACCTACGCGTAAGCCTTTACGCATAAGGTCCCTTCTTACTTGTAATATTTCTAACGCAGTAAGGATCCTACGCATAAGCTTGCATCTACGCGTATATTTCTCCTGTTTACGCATAAGCTACCATTTCTACGAATAAGCCTTGATCAAACCTTCATTATGAATTGTTACGCGTGCAAACTTGTAAATAAATAAATCATAACGTCCCGAAACCAATAATGTCACTAATAAGCTTAAACGTTCAATATGTTGTGTTAAATAAGTGATAACATAAACTTTAAAACTTAAAGTTAACTAACTCACGAAACTTATCGCGACGCCATGGACTATTGAACAAACAAGTGACTTTGACTCGAACTATCATTGACATTGCACATTCAACAATTAGACAATAAAACCTTCTGTTGACTAACATTATGTCTTTCGATATGTTGATTCTGTTGGCTAATATTATTTCAGATCACGACATGGTTGCTCAAATGAATGTGGATGCACCAAATGTCCTCACCATTGCTGATATCTTCCCATATGGCTATCCAATTAAGATTGGAAAGAACAACTTCAGGTTGACTTTGAAACTCTCACCGCTCGGAATCTTCATGTCTCATTGCAGTGGATATTCAAGAATCATCCCTATCGAACATGCTCACCAACTCGCCACGTCCAGAGATCTACATAGCAATTTCGAATACAATGGATGGTCAAAGGTCAAAATGTGACATGGTGACGCTCAATCACAAGCAACTCACCATCACTCTTGCAGACTTAAGGGCTGTTCTCCTCATTCCTGACATCATACCAACTGAATTCTCTCGCTGCACCTACTAAAGAGACGGTTCGCAATTTGATCAATATTGGGTACGACGAAGCTTCAGGTTATCATTAGCATTCTCACATGGATCTCAACATCCTCTTGGAGAACCCTTTATATCGTCATCACAAAATCCATTTCTGGTCGTGACAGCGGCTATGAGCATCCTAAGCTTGGAACAAGCAAATCTTTGGGCTCTAATCAACATGAAGCACATCGAAGTGAAGCTCGATTTGGGATGACATGATGACATTCCTCAAAAAGCTTGGCTCAAAGATTCCCTACATCAGATACACTAAACTGTTGATCCAGAGAGCACTTGGGTATAACCTGATATTCCCCAAAGAATCAATGACCCGACAATCTCGACATGCTGTCGAACCCACTTCCATCAGATTTAAGGAGTCAACTACCAAGAAACAAAGTGTGCTGGTTGCCAGATCACCTTCTCTCATGAACTCAAACAGATCTATTCTTATAAAAGATATTTGTCATGTGGAAGAGACAAAGTTGGTTTCGATGAAAATCTTCTGGTACCTACAAGAAAAAATAGAAGAGGATGCAGGAAGTGCTGCAAGCACCGAGAGTCAGGAAGTTCCCCGGAGGAATCCTCCACGAAGAGGACGTTCCCGCCAAGGAAGATGTTCCTATTCCCGCACCTAAGCCTGAACGCAGAGAAAGCTAATTGACGAGGACTCTGAGGGTACTGCATCGAAGAGATTACCTACTCAAACTGCTAAAGATGACACTACAACAGTACCTAAACCCCAGTCTAGCCTAACAAGGAAAAGAGAAGACTCCAGATTTGTGCCTTATGAAGAAAGCTCAGATGAAGAGCAACTGGATACATCATACAAGAAAAAGTTCAAATTCCTTAGACTCCAACACGTTGCAAAAGAATTTGCTAAAGATCAAATGGGTGGCCTCCGAGGATCGAGTGGTGGAGTTCAACCTTCACCGGTCCCGAGCGGTTAATCAACCCGATAGGATCTGGTGCCACCACTCTTGAGCAACAACAAAAAGCTGGAAGATTCTATTGATTACAACATTGAAGAACCGTAATGAGAAGTTAGAGAAGGTAAAGCTGATGAAGAAGTCGCAACCAAAGCCAAAGTCGATGAACAAGCTAAGTCTGGAAATGAAGAAGATGTTGAGTATGATAAGTTTCTTCTAGATAGTCCTGCACGGTCAAAGGAAGAAACTTCTGAGCCACCAAAGAACCCGGAGTCTCCTCACATCTCATCATCGATTCATCTTCACTCTTCACACCACCATCAAAAGAACAACCAGATCCACATCCGATCAAATGAAGAAGCCAACCTGATCTTGGATCTCTCATGCAAAGACTCGAATCGTCAAAGCCGTCAAGCAGGTCGAAAGAAAGACACTCTACAAAAAGCTGAATTTTCTCGCCGACGATAACGATCTTCATGATGAGAATGACAAGATGCAAGTTGAAAGGAGTATGTCCGCTCATGAAGATGATCTTCAAGGGAGCATGGACGAGATGATCAAAGGATACTCTCACAAGTTCCTTATGGAGGTCGTTCCTAAACTGACAAAAGAGATGTATACCGCACAACTTTATCAAAATCTCTTACATCTAGCCAAGCAAGCCATGAAATCAACTCCAATTAATTTGAGCATCAATCCAGTTGAACTCACAATCTTCTTAGATGATGAATTGCGGAACCGCTAGTAGCTCAAATGTCGAAACGCTCGCAACGTTTGCCTCCACGAAGCTAAATTGTTTGAAGCATTGCTGGAATACCAACTCAGGTCAGCATACAGAGAAGAAGCTGTAAGGCCTAAACGCTCAAGAGACGACGGCGACAAAGATCGATAAGGATAATGAGCCCAAAACCACGAAGAAGTCTGGTGAATCATCCTCCATTCAGACTCAATGCAGCCTCCACCAAAGAACTCCAACTCAACAAAGATCTCCTCCTCGCTCTTCAACAAAACCTCGATTCCGGAGACACCACCCTGCACTCAGAAAACCGGTGATCATTTTGAGTATTGGTGGTGACGATGAGGAAATCCCCAAGCCACAACAACAACCCATCTCTCCTGACACAGCTAAGAAACCAGAATCTTCAACCAGGCCAAAGAAAACGAAGAAAAAGGCGCCTATGATCAAGTCTTATCATGGCTGGACGAGGATGATACGAATTTGAATGGTTCTCAAGCTTGTTGATTCCACTCCTACCCATCTGAAGGTCAGAGGTTACGAATGTAGTACATTGGAGCCTGCGAAACTACTACAAGAAAAATTCCGTGTGAAAAAATGACGAAATCCGAGTTGAAGCGAATCAAGAATGAAGCATTTCAATCAAAAGACATCCGAAAGCCGATGAAGTCGAGTATCACCTTGATAATATAGCACGAGCCATGTCTAACAACATGGATTGGCTCAAACCAGAAGCAAACATCGACTTCACCAAACGGGACAACCCTCCATATTACACCGACGGTCAAACCTCTACCAACAATTGGCCAAGCAGACGACCTAGGATTCCATTCAGATATTTCTTCAACAAAGACTTGGAATTTCTTCTTCACGATGGCGATGGTTCAAGGAAATACATATCATCGACACTTCCATTCCCGGCAGCCATATACTCTAACTCAGAGAAGCCATCGAGGAAAGAGCTAACCACATGTTCTCCAACAATAAGAGTATGACCGTGATGCACTGTATGGGATTCACCATTGGCCTAACGAAGAATCTACGAAGTCGCTAGTCAGAAGTCTCAAGATGAAGTGTTCGGTACTAAGAGTATCGCTGTCATCAAACATGTTGACCTTCATTCAAATGGGACTACACTTTTCTCAAGAATATTGGTCAAAAAAGACGAAGAGATTATGCATTCTCTGAAGCGGACTTTGAGAATTTGTCTCTTAACGACATTGAAGACATGTACCTTGCCAAAGTACAGGGTCGCATGAGACAATTTTGACTGAAGTACAACGTGAATTCATCAAGTCCTGCTTATCTTTATCGATGCATAGTCATCAAAGAACGGTAGAAGATCTCCAGCTTGTAGTTGAATCATATCGACCCGGTCAACTTCACTCCACCTCAACTAGATCTTCCTGACATTAACCAGTTTTCACAATACACACTCATCAAAGAAACCATTCGAGTGGTTTACCTTAGTGAACACACGAATCGCTGATGATGCAGAGATCTTCACAAGTTGGGATCACACATTGAAGAGGTTAGGACGGATTAGCTTATAGGTTGAAGGATATTCATGAAGGAATGGGTCAAAAAGCCATGGAATTCTAAGGAAAGAAGGGATGTGAAGAGGATCATCACCATGACTGATGAAAGGTTGTATCAGGGATCGGGCCAGGACACTGAAAGCTTTGAGGCGGTCGCCCCAGGATTGCTCGCCGGCTATCAACGCCAGCCGCGCATTCCCTGAAACATTGATGGACTTCCTGGTACCCTTGAACTGCTTTTCATAATATTTGGATGTGTGATTTATATGTCTATGGCTTGTGCACACATTACAGTGTACAACCCACTCTTGTAAATAAAGGAACCTGTGGTACGCTTCAGTGCCACAATCCTTATAAAAGGAGCGAAAGCTTTTACTTTTGAGTAAAACCTATCAAACCTTTCACTTTTCAAGGTTTTGCTCAAAAGAACAAGTACTTCCCCTTTATGTTTTTCAAAACCTCAACCGCTTATATCACTTGTTCGGGGGAGATTTGACTTAAAATTTGTTCACTAATTGTTCACAGTGGTATCTTCCCACAAAACTCAAATGGTCATATTTATTCTCAACATTTCTTCAAAAATAACATTTATATGCCATTTTTGAGGGGGAGAAAATTTATGTGATAAGAAATATGTTTTGTAACTGCAAATGAATCTTTGTGCTATAGACTTAACCAACGAATTGACGAGATCTTAACTGTTAGTAACTCGAAAAGACTTTTCCGGACGGGTATAATTTCAAGCTAGTTCGCTAGTGATGTAAACGTCTCGCAAAGGACTTGTCCGAGTAGAATGTACCATTCGAGAAATTCCTGCTAGACATAATCTTTGACGGGTTTGACAACCTTTCGAGGTTTGTCCACACCTTCAAGATAGTTATTAGAGCTAGTTGCCACCTAAAAACTGATAATGTAACTCTTTAACTATTCAACGAACCGTCTCGGGAGATTGTCTATCTTGAGTCGATCAATTCAAAAGTGCGCGCTTCTTCTCTCACCGTAAGTGATTGCCTTAACACTTAAGCACGTGTGGGGGGAGTATTTATAAAATATAAACTCTCAAAGGGTACAAAATGTTTTTCATTCACAAACACTACGAGAGATTTTCTTGAAAATGGTTTTATGGCAATGGAGTTATAAGGAGATTAAGGTTAGGAATAACCGTCCTATAATCCGCCAGAGCCGGAGGGATCTACCCAAGGACACTACCAATAGTTAGAATTATAAGTCCTTAGGTATGATTGTAAAAAGGAGAAAATGAGAATCGGAGAAAGAAGGAGTTGAAGAATTAAAAAGAAATGCAAAGAAAAGGGTGAAAAGAAATAGCCCTCCAATTTATTCAACTTAGGGCGACACCGTTCAATTCATATGCTACTGGTTGTCACTTAATGACGCCGGTATTGAAGATAAAAAGTCGTCATGGATCCAAAGGACGATGCACTAAACCTTCTTAGCCACTCAAGTTTCTCTCAACAGAAGCTTGTTTCATTCTCACAAGGAACCCTACATAAACTATTGGCTTTCTCTTAGAGATTGGTGGTATTGAAGAAGGAGACCCTCTCCCTAGTCTCCGCTCAAGAAACCAAAACGCACTATTGAGTCTAGAGCCACGAGATTCATCAAAAGATCTCTTAGGTACACTTGACATTTCATCACGTGTTGTTCAACAATAAAACATCGGTACGTTATCGAGTCCTTCATAGATCTTAGCAATCTGTCGAGAACATTTATGAGAGGTTCACATTTGTGATCCTTAGTGATTGAATGGAAACTCCTGCTAGGGTCAACATCAAACGCTCTCAGCCAGGTCACTTCGGTAACTCCCCGTGGATTACGCTTAGTGAGTCTCAAACAGTCTACGTCAGTGAGGTGATGCTTCGGTGTACCTCAGCGACTCATCTGAACCGTAGATGTACTTCTACATCGCTATCTCACTTGTGGGACTCCGTTCAAGAACGGCTGTGAGAATTAGAATTGTGTTTTCACACTATGCTGTTAACACTGTTCAAACTTGTAAGTGCCGGTATCTGCTTATTACTAACTGTTTTCATGTTTTCTTCTTATGGAACCTTTGGAGCGGAACGATCGTGCAGATTCTTCACATGCTCATGCCAACATCATCACTAATGGAAGTTCTATCCAAAAGCAACACAACAGTCAGATTGATTCTTCACAAACCAAAGAATCTACAAAGTTAAAGACTTAAATAACTTCATCAGATCGAAATCCAACATCAACGAGCATGTGAGCATGTTGAAGAATGACGTGGAGACGCTGGAGCAAAGAAGGCACTGAGGCAACTTGATGCATACAACAACAACATACTATCACTACCATCACAAAGAACAATGATCAAAGAACAAAGATTATGATGACGTCAAAGCAGAACTGTTTAAAGTAAACAATTTCTCTACACTGGGGAGATTGTTCAAATCACGGCAATTCTTCTCACAAGAAAGAAGAATGTCAGAAGACTTCAAAGATACTATTACATCAGCACTTTCACCGTTTGTATTCATTCATCACCAACACTTGAGGGGGAGATTGTTGGAATCACTCCTAAACCTTAATTCAATTGTTAGTGATTCATATGTATTAGTTAGCTTAATATGGCCTTTATGTTAGTTATTAGCTTGGTTAGAGTACATCGATCCAACATCTTTATGCATGATTTTAATTTGTTGTTTCTTTTTCTCTAAACAGATTATCTCATGGGATGCCATTGGTTGTTGAAGATGCCGCCCGTGACAAATTTTGCATATCGAGAACAGATGGCCCGCTTTCTATTTCAAGCACAAGATATTTGTGTGTGTGATTGTATTGTGACTGTCATTGGGCAAAGCTACATTGTGTTTTGGTTTGTTAACCTGCTGTTGCTTTTGGGCAAAAACTTATTTGTGTTGCTTTTGGCTATGCTATGTTTGTTAATTGTTATATTGAAAGTTTGATGAATGTGTTTGTGCTTTCAATTGAACCATGTAGCAAATAATCAGCTTTTAAAGCGCAAAACTTGGAACTTTCATTAAAAGTCAATGTCGTTTGCCATACACACTAGAAAAAACTAAAGTATGCCACTCGTGGTCATCCAAATTAACAATTGTGAGTAGACTTGTTCTCTCTGTAGCTTGCATTGCTTGTGTGAGCTTCTTCTAGTAGGTACCTTTGCCTAAAAATTGTGTAAATCAATTTATGAGTTAATAATCTGTATCCTAAATAATCAGCTTTAAATAACAATACATAACTTATTTTTTTCTTTGGCAATGTTTCTCTGCAACTTTGTCGGTGGTCCAACATTACCGCACCTTCCACACTTAACTGGTACCGGTTCCTCTCCTTGGGATCTAATACGATCTTTGTTCTTGGGTCTACTAGATTGGGTTTAGCCATGTTGCCGCTTAACAACTTGCAAGTAACTAGGACACTTCCAACTTGAAACTTCTCCAACAGGATATACCAAGTCTTGGTACGTAGCTTTAAGCTCAATTTTCCTAAACTATGCTTTTGCCAAATGATTACAACTCATTCCCATAACTCTACAAACAAATAAAACATGACCACAAGGCAAAGCAGAAACTTGCCATTTTCTACATGTGCATGAACGTTGACCTAAATCCAATATATGTATTTTTTGTCGATCATCGACCTGGTAAATCCTGTTCATCTCAATGTCGGCCACAGTCCAATGAGCACTCTTTAACATTCGTCTCTATTTTTGCAGTTGCCCAATCACTTAGTTCATCCATTTGTGCATCTAAATTATAATATTCGTTAGTATTTTTTGATTGGAAAACAATAAATAAGGTAAATACTTTACTTTTAGGAAAAAAATACATAAACCGCGTACCTTTATATTTTTCTCGACGATTGAAGTACCACTTGTTGGAATCACTCCCAAACCTTAATTCAAGTGTTAGTGATTCATATGTAATAGTTAGCTTAATATGGCCTTTATGTTAGTTATTAGCCTTAGGTTTATGTAGAAGGCCCATAAGCCTAGGCCTAGTCCAATAAGGAAAGGAATGGAACTAGGAGTGTTCTAGCTTCCTCCTATAATATTCATGTAAACCCTCACTTGAGGGTTGGTTGTTCAATTTATCTCTTTCACATACTCCTACGCCTAACCTTTCTTTATATCGTGTGTGTGTGTTTGGTATTTGTTCAACCGATCTCTTCTTCATCTTATCTCTTCTATTGATACTTGTGTTGCATATTTGGGAACCTAACACCACTTTTGGACAAGCGCTCTATGCCACTCCATTAGGTTAGTGATGGGTACTTTTCAGACATCTCTTGTTAACGAATTGATTGACTCAGCGCTATTAGATGTCATGTAATTGTAACGATTACCAGCGGAATATGCCCTAAACCACCTTTCAACCCTACGATCATTTGTAGGGCTTTTTTTTTGCCCTTAACCTCTTCTAATGCTCTATTAAAATCATCGATTAAGTAGGCTTTGCACATCTTCCAATATAAAGCCTTATGCTTTTTACTCTTCAAGTTACAATTCATCATCAAATGCCTACAACAATGCCCATGGAATGCTTTCAGGAAAACATATTCACATGCATATTGTATTGCTACATGCCGATCAGATATGATAGTTAAAATCGAACTTCACTAATTCATTCTCTCAATTTTGACAAAAACCATGTCCATGATTCACCAGTCTCACCCTGAGACACACCCGTTGCAACATGTATAATTTGATTATTCCCGTCCATTCCAACTGCCAGCAAATTTGTTCCAAGGTAAGTACCTTTAAGATGAGCTGCATCAATTATTAACAATGGTCACATATGGTGCAGAAAAGCTTCAATCTAATTAATTATTAAACGATTAGTTATATGATAATAATACTCAAAAAAATAAATTTAATAGTAAAAATATATATATATGCTTACCGTTACACCAAAAGCTATGAAAACCATCTTAAATCGGTCTTCATCATCAGATCAATATGTGTTACAGCATCCGTTTGTCAATTCTAAATTATGACAATAAACCGTAATGTTTCAAGATGCTTTCGCAACCTTCAAGCGTATCCAATGCCACATTTTTCGATCTCCATGCTTGTTTGTAACTAATATCGATGTTGAATTCTAGGTTTATGTTGTTTTGTATGTCCTTTGCCGTATATATACCTACTGTTGTCTATGAACTTAGGTACTAGTAAATGACCCAACAATTTTTTCGTAGCATTACGGTGATGCATACCTATTTTTGTTTTTGAACAAGTGTGATGGTCGTTCACCATTCCTAATTCCCATTCACTACTAAATTTGCACTTACATGAAATTATTTTCCATTCGCGAACCCCTCATGCACACAAATTTACATTCATACCTTTTACCGATCCGGGATTTAACCTTAAATTCATAACCATCTAAAAGAGCTTTATAACCAATTTTATTCATAACACATTTTCTATTATCAAATCTTTCTCCCGTTTCAAAAATACATCTAGCATGATCAATTTTTCCCTTTGGAGTTTTTATAATATTGTGATCTGGATTGTGAATGTTGTTTAAATTATTCATTTGCCAATTATGCTCAAACGTTTCTCTTTGCATAAAATCATTATGGCAAACAAAATTTTCTATTTTGGGTAATTTTGAATCATTGTAAATATTGTATTGTTTGTTTAAATTACGGTAATTTTTGAAATATTCTTGTTTGGGTATTCGGGAATCATTGTAAACAGGTATTGGGTTTAAATCGAAAGGAGACAAAGGAACGTTAAGATCTATACCCAAAGAACTAGGAAGAAGGATTTACCCAGAAAGTATTGCTCAATCTTGCAATAAAATAGTATATGTACCTTTTCCTTTGCAAATTTCGTTTGTGTAAAATCTCACATCATCATCGTCTACAATGTGGACACACTTTGTACCAACTTTGTACGTAAACATGAGGTTGCACGTATCGTTAAACTTGTACTTTTTCTTCACAATAGCTACCAGTTGATTGTAAGTAATATTTCTTTTAAGGCAAACACCAAAAGTCACATCTCCGTAAACCAAATATACACTAAATTCAGTACCCGATTCTCCCATTTCTTTTGAGTGAACAATTTAATTCTTTCTAATAAGCTATTAATATATATAGCTCTTTGATGTAAATTATGTATGTTAGTTGTATGATGTAAAATAAATGTAGTATTTAAGTTAGTAGAAACTCGACTACTCTCCGAATTACTCGACTCTATAGTAATTAATTATACACTAATATGCATTTAATATTGCATCTACTACATATGTGTTAGTTGTGAATTTAAATGATATGAATAAATGTAAAACTTAATGTAGTAATTAATGTACTGGATACTCGACTACTCGACCGACGGCTACTCGACCTATGGTTAGGTAGATATAGTAATTAATTGTACACATTAATATGCATTTAATATTGCATCTACTACATATGTGTGTTAGTGTAATTTAATGATATGAATAAATGTAAAACTTAATGTAGTAATTAATGTATGGATACCGACTACTCGACCAACGGCTACTCGACCTATGGTTGGGTAGATGTAGTAATTAATTGTACAAATTAATATGTATTTAATATTTCATCTACTACATATGTTATGAATTTAAATGATATGAATAAATGTAAAACTTAATTTAATAATTAATGCACTGGATACTCGACTACTCGACCAACGGCTACCATACTAGGTTGGGAGATGTAGTAATTAATTGTACAAATTAATATGCATTTAATATTGCATCTACTACATATGTGTTAGTTGTGAATTTAAATGATATGAATAAATGTAAAACTTAATGTAGTAATTAATGTACTGGATACTCGACTACTCGACCGACGGCTACTCGACCTATGGTAGATGTAGTAATTAATTGTACAAATTAATATGTATTTAATATTGAATCTACTACATATGTGTGTTAGTTGTGAATTTAAATGATATGAATAAATGTAAAACTTAATTTAGTAATTAATGCACTGGATACTCGACTACTCGACCGACGGCTACTCGACCTATGGTTGGGTAGATGTAGTAATTAATTGTACACATTAATATGCATTTAATATTGCCTCTACTACATATGTGTGTTAGTTGTGAATTTAAATGATATGAATAAATGTAAAATTTAATGTAGTAATTAATGTACTGGATACTCGACTACCGACCGACGGCTACCGACTCTACTTGGGTAGATGTAGTAATTAATTGTACAAATTAATATGTATTTAATATTGCATCTACTACATATGTGTGTTAGTTGTGAATTTAAATGATATGAATAAATGTAAAACTTAATGTAGTAATTATTGAACCTGGATACTGACTACTAGACCGACGGCTACCACCTATTTGGGTAGATGTAGTAATGAATTGTACACATTAATATGCATTTAATAATCCATCTACTACATATGTGTGTAAGTTGAAGGGTATTTTAGTCATTCAATATTCCAAGGTCACTTTTTGTTTTCGTGTTACATAAATACGCACCCCCACCCACACACAAAATACATCTTATTCTTCTAATTTTCTTATCTTCGATTTTAGAGTAAACTTTTGCAGATTCTAGAGCCATGATGCATTGTTTTTCCGGTAGAAGAACGAACGTTATTACATCTTGGACAAATGAAAACCCCGGAAGACGTTTTTAAGGATGCCCAGATCATGTAAGTGTTATTTTGTAAAAACTGGGGTTACAATTTGAAATCATTAATATGTTACCTTTCTTGTTTACTAGGGTATAGTAGATTGGCTTGATCCCCCGATGTGCCATCAAGCTGTAACAATTGTTAAAAGCACAAAGGGGAAAGCAAAGAATGAAGAAGTTGTTGGTTTTGTAATGGTTATCATTTATAGCTTTTGAATTTTTCAAGTTGTTTGGTTAATTTAGTGGTTGTATTTTTCAACAAAGAATTAAGAAGTTGTATATGTTAATTTTAATGTTTGTATTGTCAAGTTGTTTAGTTAATGTATGAATTTGTTTGTTGTTGGATTCAAGTTCAAATTTAAAAACCTAGCCTATAAATACCCATTCAAGTCATACAATCATCTCATACACTTAACGATACAACTCATATACTCAACTCACACACGGATTTTCAAAATTGTCACACAAAAGATTTTCTCAACAATTCCCTAGTCCACCACAAAATGAGCATGTTTTTTACGCTTCACCTGAATATCTCTTCCCGGTATTCCCAAATCAAAATGAAGTAGCAAACTTTCAACCGCAAGTTCAAGCACCGGAATCCCAAATGAAATGAAGCGGCAAACTTCCCACTTGAAAAGGAGACGGCAAATAACCCACCTTTGGAATACGATCCCAATCCGTTTGGGTTAATTGAGGATCAACTTCGACTACTTGAACAAGATATGGAAGTACTCATTGAGTTTGAACTAGTCGAGGAACGTGAGGAAGCTCGCCGTAGGGAGCGGGAAGTCTTCCGAGAGCGAAACAACGAGAATTTGAATACCGATGGGAAATGGGGCTTGACCGAGCAATCATATACTTCTGCCAGGGTTGGGTCGTCTCTTCCTTTTTTAATTTGTTGTTTTATTTTGAGAACAATGTATTTCATATCATCTAATTTCATGTCCGTTCATCTAGTTATTAAATAAAGGGTGTTGATATTTACACGGATAGAATTGATTGGGCACAGGAAAAAAAATTCAAATGACACTAATACCCTTTTTGTTTCATAGTTCTCGAACTATTTACTCCATATTATCTTTCTCATCTTCGCCAGTTTCAATTTCTTCATCACCTCCTCCATCCAACGAATATATATGGAAGGCATTAAAACAAATTGCAAGTATCATATAAGTGTAAAAATGAATTTAAAAGTCAAAAGGTTTCAGAAACATACAAGTATGATCCAAACTTTATTGATCAAACTTTGGTTGTCCATGTTCTTCCCAAACGTATATTTTTAACAAGTTGTTATTGCTTGCTAAAAAAACTAGTTGCTATTGAGGTTATTTAAAACACTTTTACACTTTCTTGATGGAAATGAACATAACTTCAGTTGAGGCGTGAATACCCATCGATCGAGTCGCCATTAATGGGTGCTTTGAGCGGCTTACACCTCTAGTAACATATACATCAACGAACCCAATTAAAAAGTTGGAAACTTAAAATATTTTTTCAGATTGAAAGTTTAAAACATGCTTGCTTTTATTGACCTTCTTCCGTTAATCTTAAATCTTTGATACTGATATAGTGATTTTAGGTTTTAAGATCCGCTATTCTGATGATATTCGCTGTTACACATAGTAAAGTTTGTGATTGTGAAAATAGAAGTGAAGTTATTGATGAGGAAGAAAGATAAACAATCCAACTTTGTAAATGCTACTAAGGGTAATATAGTCATTTGATTTGGTTTTTCTGTGTGCCTATCAATCTTTCCTCGTAAATATCAATGCCCTTAAATAAATTGTTAGTGTTTGTGAGAAATATTTGAATATAAATGGGTCGAGTAGTCGAGTATCTACTACATTAATTACTACATTAATTATTAAACCAAACACATATTTATTCATATCACTTAATATCAAAACTAACACACACATGTAGTAGGTATAATACTAAATGCATATTTATGTGGACATTTAATTACCACATCTTCCCAACCACGTCGAAGAGCCGCGGTCGAGAGTGGAGATCTACTACATTAATTACTACATTAATTTTTAAACCAAACACATATTTATTCATATCACTTAATATCAAAACTAACATACACACACGTAGTAGGTGCAATACTAAATGCATATTTATGTGGACATTTAATTACCACATCTTCCCAACCATGTCAGAAATGTTTAGAGTCGAAGTATCTACTACATTAATTACTACATAAATTTTTAAACCAAAATTTCGAATTAATGTATAGTTGATGCACATTTCGAATTAACGAGTAAATTTGTTATATGTAAAAACTAAAATTTTGAATTAATTGGTTTACTACAACATAAGTTATACTACAACCAAACTAGTAACTAGACACATAACAAACTACATTCGTTAAGTGAAAATACATTCGATCAAACACCAATGGTTATATAATTATTTCACTTACAGTACCACCACATCATACCGTTGCCACTTTCAAGAACCTCATCCTTGGATAAAACCTTGACCAAATTTTTTATTGTGATGTTAAGATAATGATTTCCAGATTGTTTGGGAGAAAATATCTTGAAACATTTTGAAGTATCAAGACACCCGACGTGTAAATTGGTTTTAAACCTCTCATCATTAACAACTTTGTGATGTATTTTACCTGACATAAACCCTGAAAGTCCTTCAATGTTACTTTTAGATCACCCAAAACATTCGGAGTACAAGACTTGATTTTAGCAACAACATTTTCAAGTTTCCCTTTTTTAAGAAATTTTTTGATATCGGCAAAACAACCAACAATGATCCCGCCATCAGCATTCATAAACTCAACCGCGTTAACCCATGGACCACTTTTAAAATCCGAATCCTTAACCAAATCGTCAACAACTTTCCTAATAAACTCCTGTGTGATCATTACACCATCGTCCACACCATCCCGAATACCTGCAGGACCGGGTATTTTTCTAACAGGGTTTTCAACATAATTATCAACTTAATAGGATATTGTGTTTTGTGTTGTGGCGGATAATCGGAGATCAAATTCGTCTATATCAAGTAATTCTTCCCACTTGTAATTTGGTGGTGAATTCATTGCATAGCTTTTAAGGTTTGGTAATCTTATCATATGTTTCTTACCTCTATTTATATAATTATCATATACCCCATCACATTAATTGTATTATGTGTTAGTTGGGAAAAGGTTAGTTTTTGTAATTAATAAATCAATATTAATGTAATCAATTAATAGGTGTTAGTTGTTGTAATTAATACATGTTAGGATACTCGACCACTCGACTTTGAATTAGATCTATTATCCATCAGGTAATATCCATTCAGATCACTATATTAATCCTTTTTTTTTGTTATTTACACACTTCATTTGTGTTTGTTCACTAATACTAGAAGAATTTGTGTACACTTCACTAATATTTCGGTAACGTTTACGCATTTATTTTTGGCTGAATTTTTTTTTTGCTTATTCGGATTTTTTCAATTAAAAACAAGATGTCTAATAATTCTAATGATATTGTATTCGAAGTTTTCAATAAAAGCATATTCTACGTCTTTCCCCTAAGGTACGCAGGTGGAAAAATTATTGAAATTAAACTATCTATGTCTAAAACGTTGTCGTATTCCCAAATGTGTGACATGTTGTTAGAAAAAATAAAAGAGGATATTTGGGCTTGGTTTTATTGTATACCAAAATGTAGCTTGGAAGAAGGTTTGACTATAGTGTAAAGTGATAGAGATGTTAAGAAGATGTATGAATTGGCTCAACTACATGGGAAAATTGAGGTATATGTTTCCCATACTCCTCAAGCATTCCTAGTTGATTACTATCACAAAAACTTGCGTAAAGATGAGTTAGATGAGGAGGTGATAACACAATTAAAAAACCATGATAAGAGAAAGAAAGGTTTTGATTGTATGTCGTTGGAAGAGGTTAGTGCATGGGAAAATGAAGAATCTCAATCACCGGCTTACTTAAGATCACCGCATGAAAAGCCGTTTAAAGAAGCTAGTCTATTTACACCAAGGATGCTTTTGATGATTTTGAGGATGCATTCATGATGAATTTGATGAAGGTTCTAGTGCTCTTCCTTATGTGTCCAATAATGGTGATAACAATAATTTATGATGGGCATTTTTTTATTGTAATTTATGATGGTTATGTTTCATTTCCTTGTTTGTTGTAATTCAAGTTCTAGTGCTTTTAGTTAACATGTGTTAATTCTTGTGGGTCATCCAAGATCGTGTAATGTATTAGTTGGTATTTAATATTATCAGTATATTATGGTCTCTAACAAGGATTATAGTCAAAAAATATTGAAGCGAACATTATACTTTTTTTTTCTTCGTTTTGGTTGTATTTAGATACCAAATTTGGGGAGGAGGGGAGGGGGTGTTAGGAATTGGAAATTCCATAAGTAAAGTGTCGGTCACCCCAAATATTATCTAGCATAAGTTAGCTCGTAGACATATCGTTATTTACATTGTTTTGTAGTTAATTAGTTAATTAGTAGCGTAGAATAGTTTAGTGTATCACCGTGGAGGAAGGACGGGTCTTTACCCACTGTATGCCTGATCCACAGTCCGCCAAGAGGACGTTAGCTTTGTAACTATAAATACCCCTTCCATCCTTGGAAGGGGTGGTGCTTCGCAATCTAACATTTGATAATTTACAAAGCAAGTCTCTAAGTAGAACACCCATCTCTCTACTTTCTCTCTCTAAATGGCTAATATGTATTTCCATCTTCCAAGACCACCCGAATCATCAAACACAATAATAATTACGATCCTACAATTGGTATCAGAGCCAGGCTGTTGTGTTTTGGTTGATTTGTGAGGTTTCTATATGTTTTAAAATCTTTTTTTTTACGTTCATTGGTCGGAATATTTTTTCCGTTTAGTATTTTTGGTAAAAACAGTTTATATCAGTTTATATCTTTGGTCCAATACTGTCCTGGTGGTGTTCACAATTTCTATCTTAGTCATTATTTGGTCCAAACAAGTTATTCAACATATTTTTGGTACCATATCTGTGAAATACTTTGTGGTCAAATGGTTATTTTTTCTTGGTCAAACTGGGCAAAGATGCAGTTTTTCTGAGTTTTTCTGGGTTTCTATGAAGATGGTCGGAAAAGTGGTCGGAAAACTCATTGGAAAAAAGTCTTAATTCTTCTAGCGACTTGTCTAAGTGTCCAGATTCAGTGTACTGTATTAATAGCGACTTGACACACAAAGTAGCGACTTGGTATCTAAACTGTTAGCGACTTGACTCTTAAAAACAGAAGCGACTTATATTTATAAGTTAGCGAGTTGTGCTTTGAAAGAAGTAGCGACTTGTTGTGATTTAAAGATGTAGCGACTTGTGAGTTTTGAAAGAAGTAGCGACTTGTTTTATAATGGTTAGCGACTTGTCTAAACCGCTTTGACTATTGAGTCTAGCGACTTGTGTGAAGAGTAGAAGGAGAGTAGCAGAAGGACCAGATATGCACATTGACCACAAACCAAATACCAACAAGACTCAAAATGACATCAGTTTAAAACCATCATCAGTCAACAATTACCAAAAACAAGATACCAACTCTGACCTCAGTTTCATTAACCTCATCAGTCCAAGGTTTTATTGTATGAAAAGAAATCGAATTAAGATTGATAAAAATCACAGCCTATCTACAAACCAAAACCTAATCTAGACTCACCCCAAGACCCTCACAATCACTCAATCTCAGAATATATTTCGTGCTACTTATTTGATCATCAAGACTTACAAGAGTCTCATTCACGAAATAAACTTCCTCATTGATCAAGACTTCAAAGACTCTTATGATATGCAATGAAAAACAAATGATCTATCTTATCGGATACAAAAAGAAAACATCGTGGACTTCAAGACCGAAAATATTCAATCAATTCTTTTGTTCTCAGATCTCAGTTTGGTCGTGTGATAATCATAGTACATCAAGACCATCAAGGGTCAATATTCACGACTTAACATCATTAATCCGAATCATGATCAAATAAAATGAAATATGATAGATCTTTGTATCATCCCTTGTGTGCGGTTCATGGAACACATAGATCTATAAAGATCTATACACATAAAGATATAACATCATTGATCATGAGTTACTATACGAAATAAAGATATGGGTTTAACAAATTATGTTAACTCAATATCTTTGGCTCGTGTATTACTCGATAACTACAAAAGGAACAAAAGAAAAACCTACCTTAATGTTTTTATGTGATCTCACCTCTTTAACCCCATACCATCCCTGTGGTATTTACGACATCAAGCCATCCTTGTGGCTTGGTAAGTATGAGAAGTTGCTTTGTTCAATTAAAGAATAGTTGGGTTTGAGTTGTTTTATGACTAGATTTGAAGGAATATTATATTAGTGTTGTGTTCGTTAACTTTGATTTGAAGGATCTGTGTTTATCGTTTGTTGGTGTGAAATGATTTGAAGGAGGCGTTTAAGTGTTGAGAGATTTAAGGGTTTGGTTATGTTTTGGTTTGTCTGCACAGGTGAGTAAGATTAGGGTTTGGAGGCGGATAATTTTTTTGTGAGAGAGAGCAGATTTGTGGTTGAGAAAAATTAGGGATATGTGTGAAGCTAAGTGAAGTTAAATACTCGTTCGATTAGGGTATAGTGGGTATCTGATTATGAGTATGGGCCGGAGATTGTCTTGGTAAAATTGGATCAGGTGCTGCTTCATGTTATTGGGCCCTCACGTTTACTTGGTAACAATTGGATCAGGGAATTTGCTAACTCTCTTATTGGTAACAATTGGTAACTAATGGATCACGAGTACTTAAGTCATTTCATTGGCTTTTGGTATCGTTTATTCTAACTATTATTAGGTAGTTATCCAAACTTTAGTTGAATAATGGTACTTTGGTCGGATTAAATTTTCACGGAGGATACGCATTCACGACTTGGTATTTTCTTTGGATAATCTTGAGTGGTATTTTGTGAAGTGAGTTATTCAATTGGGCCAGCGATTATGATGGACTGATAGGCGTCTTATGAATTGGATTTTTAAGAGATTTGGATAATATGAGATATTTTTTATTGGATGATGATGCGATGTAATAATGAGACTTGAGACAGGCAAGTTGTGATTTGATATTGAGGTTTTTGTTTGAGTTAAGCGGGTTGATACTTTGGTCACACTTTATCATGAAGGATATTATTTCACGGCTTGAATTGTTCTTTTAATTAAGGTTGACTATGGGGTTGTTTGGACGGTATTTCTTATTTGGATTTGCAGTGAGTTTTCCGGGCGCATTTACTTATCTCGTCTTCTTTCTTTCTACCATTCCACGAAGATGACTTGTTTGGGCATTTATAGAGTGTGATAAAGAGTTGGCTATTTAGTTACGGTTGTGATTCTTTCTCGTTTAACCCACAACGTAGCTATCACTTCGGTGTCTCACGCAATTGAGGATTTCTCAAGAGGTTTTGTACATTGGGTACACCGTTTCTTTTTCACGAGGATTAGTACAAGTTTAAGTAACAAATCTGGGGAATTTTACTTCATGATCAAGTTTGGCATATCGGGTTTACTTCACCATATGGTCACCATAATAGCCGACAGAATTCGTGAATGGTGTGTCTACCAAAGTGTTTAATGGTTGTCGATGTTGAATATTGAACTGTTGATGAACCGCTGCATATTCCCCTAAAACAGATATTCAACGAAACCAATGCTTTCTGAACACGAACTGACATTGCTTACAGTTTTGTCTTGATTTTGTAAAATCCCGCGAAAGAACCTATTTCTCGGTTTGAATCATAGAATTGTAAAATCCCATGACAATGGAAACATCCTGGTTATAGTAAAGTGCATTTCCGGATCTATCTTACGGTTTATTCTTGGTTTTGTAAAATCCCACGAAAGAATCTATTTTTCGGTTTAAACCATAGAGTTGTAAAATCCCGTAATGATGGAACCATCCTGGAGAAAAGGAAAGTGTATTTCGGGATCTTTTATGATGTCGGTCCTACGGTTTCGCTTTCAAAGAAGGGATAAAAGCGGGTGTACTTCATGAATTGGGTGTGTGTTTGGTTTTTTCTGGCGTTTGTTATTACATGGTTTTACGGGGTTACGTGCTTTTAACCATGGTCGGGATGAAACCATTATCAAAGTTCACTTTTATGGTCAAAGGAGGCTAGGTTTGAGCTGTTAACAAGATGTGACAACAAGGTTAATTCACTATTATTTATTTGAGGTTGAAGTGAAATATCACGGGCAAGTGTACTTAGTATCTGAAGGTATCGGGGATGGTTGGATGAAGATTCTTCATGATCCTTGTTCGAGCTTATTATCAAAAACGAAGACTTGGAAATCTAGTTATTGTTGGGTATCTTTTACCTTTTATTTTACCACTTGGGGGAATTGGGCTCGTACCACCACAAAATAACTATCACTTTAAGGAGTTACGTTGTAGTGCTCAGTGTCACATTCATTTGTGGATTTTTAAGAGGTGATGTACGTCTTATACTTGATGGTTGGTGGGACGAAGAGTATAGAGTACTTAGAGATTCAATGGAGGATGAAGTCTCGGAACCGCTCTTTGTTACACATGTGCAAGTTTAAGTCACTAGTTCGGGTTGTTTTACTTCAGGGTCAAATTCGTCATATTGGGTTTTCTCCATCAACTGTCACGAAAAAGGGCCTACTGAATGATAATGGGGTTGATTACATGTTTTGCCAAGAGATTGAAAAGAGACAGATTATGACGTCTGCTCACATCAGTTCAGGCCTCGACTTTAACATTATGTGATATGAACACAAACAGTTCATGCCTCGTTCTCTAAAGAAAAGAAAAGTGTCGCCTCAAGGATGCGCTTTATCTTTAAAAGAAGAGAAATCTTCTTATGACGTATTGAACACAAATTCATGCCTCGCTCCCCTAAAGATAAGAAAAGTGTACGCCAAAGTGCGCTTTATCTTCTGAAGTAGAGAAATCTTCTTATTATGACCATTCTCATCAACATGCTTCATACTTTTTCCATGCGCTTCAATTATCAAGTGAACCAGGCTACCGTTGATTGTTTTCTTATTCCACTTGCTCAACTATAATGACGATGTCTACATCATGTGCTAATTTATGGGAGAAGTGTGAATAGAGTACATTTGGATGATTTCACTTATTTAATCAAGAATGGCATCTCCGTATGCAATTCTAGAGGGGGAGAAGAAGTGAAATTTCTACAGATGGTTGATTGTTACTTGAGATTAAATGGTCAAACGGCTCCAAACTCATGTAAGAACGGGAGCTTCTTATCGGGTCATCTTCACATGGAGTTTTTCTACTAAGAGTCGTTGGTTAACATCTTCACACTGCTGATTTGATTAATGACAAAGTGCTTCTAGTTGTCAATGATTTCCATGATAAACATCTTTCTGTTCTTGTTTGATTGGGAGGATTTGACTTAAGGATTTGCTATTTGTAAGTTAACGGGAATGCATTTGGTGAGTTGAAGATGTTAACTTTCTGATCCACAAATTGACAATCTTGAAGGTCGAAGTCTGATTACGTTGGTTCTACATTTTCTGCTACATGTTAGAAGACTAAAGATGTTAGGTCACAAGGTTTACCACACAAGCTTATAAGAAAGAGATAAAGGCGATTGAACAAGAAATCAAACACATACACACGATATAATAAGACCGGTTATGCGTAGGAGTATGTGAAAGAAAAACTTGAACAACCAACCCTCAAGTGAGGGTTATTACATAGTATTTATAGGCAAGGAGCTAGGGCAACACTCCTACTCCTTCCCTTTCTCCTATGGGCTTGGGCCTAAGCTCATGGGCCTTCTACATAAGCTTATGGCTAATAACAAACATAAAGGCCATAATAAGCTACCTATTACATATGAGTAACTAACACTTGAATAAGGTTTAGGAGTGATTCCAACAATCTCCCCCTCAAGTGTTATTACATATGAGTAACAAACACTCAAGTGTTGGTGATGAAAACGGTGAAGGCGTTGATATAATAGTAGCTTTGACGCGTCTTCGACATTCTTCTTTCTTGTGAGAAGAATTGCCTTGATTTGAACCATCTCCCCAGTGTAGCGAGATAGTTATCTTTGAGCAGTTATGCTTTGACGTCATCTTTAACTTTGTTCTTTGATCATTGTTCTTTTGTGATGAAAGTAATAGTATGTTGTTATGCGCATCAAAGTCCTTCCGCCTCAGTTGCCCGCCGCTTCTGAGTGTCTCCACGTCATTCTTCAACATGCTCACGCTCTTTTGACGCGTTTGAATTCAAGATCGATGAAGTTCTTTAAGTCTTTAACTTTGTAGATTCTTTGATTTGACGAAGAATCATTCCGACATTTGTTGTGTTGCTTTTGGATAGAACTTCCATTAGTGATGATGTTGGCGTGAGCATGAGAAGAATCTGCGCGATCATTCCGCTCCAGAGCTTCCATAAGAAGAAAACATTAAAGCGGTTAGTAATAAGCGGATTCCGGCACTTACAAGTTTGAACTTCGAGAGTGTTGAAAGCATAGTGTGAAAACACAACTCTAATTCTTACAAAGGCCGTTTCTGAATCGGAGTCCCACAAGTGAGATAACACGATGTACCCAAGTACACCTACGATTCAGATGAGTCGATGAGGTACACCAAGCATCACCTCCACCATCGTAGACCGTTTGAGACCACTAAAGCGCAATCCACGGGAGTTCCGAAGCGACTGCCTGTGGTCATTTGATGTTGACCTGGCAGAGTTTCCATTCAATCACTGAGGATCACAAATGTGAACCTCTCATAAATGTTCTCGACAGTTGCTAAGATCAGTGAAGGACTCGATAATGTACCACGGAAATTCTTATTGTTGAATATCAAGTGATGAAATGTCAAGTGTACCTAAGAGATCTTTTGATGAATCTCGTGGCTCTAGACTCAATTTTGCGTTTTGGTTTTCTGGCGAAAGGAGACTAGGGAGAGGGTCTCCTTCTTCAATACCGGCAATCTCTAAGAGAAAGCCGATAGTTTACGTAGGGTTCCCTATGAGAATGAAACAAGCTTCTGTTGAGAGAAACTTGAGTGGTTAAGAAGTTTTAGTGCATGCGTCCACCGGGTCCATGGCGACTTTTAATCTTCAATACCGGTGTCATCTAGTGACAACCAAGAGCATATGAATTGAACCCGATTATGCGCCCTAAGTTGAATAATTCGGAGGGCTATTTCTTTTCACCCTTTTCTTTGCATTTCTTTTTAATTCTTCAACTCCTTCTTTCTCCGATTCTCATTTTCTCCTTTTTATAATCATACCTAAGGACTTCTAAATTATAACTATTGGTGGTGTCCTTAGGTAGATCCCCGCTCTGGCGGATCATAGGACGGTTATTCCTAACCTTAGTCACCTTATAACTCCATGACTAACCTTTGTTGCCATAAAACCACTTTGTTGTGAAAAATCTCTCAAAGTGTTTGTGAATGAAAAACATTTTAGTACCACTGTTGAGATAAGATTTTGCATAAATACTCCCCTCCACATGTGCTTAAGAGTTTTAACGGTTAAAATGCACAGTGAGGAAAGAGCGCACATTTTGAATTGATTCACTCAAGATAGACAATCCCCGCGAGACACGGTTACGTGGCATAGTTAAAGAGTTGCATTGTCAGCTTTTAGGTGACAACTAGCTCTAATAACTACCTTGAAGGTGTAGACAATCCTCGAAGGTTGTCAAACCCGTCAGAGTTCATGTCTATCAAGAGTTTCTCGAATGGTACATTCTACTCGGACAAGTCCTTTTTGAGACACGTTTACATCACTAGCGAACTAGCTTGAAATTATTACCCGTCCGGACAAGTCTTTTCGAGTTACTAACACTTAAGATCTCGTCAATTCATGGGTTAAGTCTATAGCACAAAGATTCATTTGCATTTACACAACATATTTCTTATCACGTATGTTCTCCCCCTCAAAAATGGCATATCAAATGTTATTTTTGAAAAGTTGAGAATAAATATGACCATTTCGAGTGTTGCGGGAAGAATGACCACTTGTGAACAATTTGTGAACAAAGTTTTAAGTCAAGTACTCCCCCTCAACAAGTGATATAAGCGGTTGAGGTTTTGAAAATCATAAGGGAAAGTACTTGTTCTTTTGAGCAAAACCTTGAAAAATGAAAGGTTTGATAGGTTTTACTCAAAAGTAAGAAGCTTTCGCTCATTTCTAAGGATTGTGGCACCGAGCGTACCACAGGGTCCTTTATTTACAAGTACGGGTTGTACACTGTAATATGTGCACAAGCCATAGACATAATAGATCATGCATCCAAATTTATAATGAAAGAAGCAATTCAAGGGGTACCGGGTAGTCCGGAGATGTGCGCCGGAGTGTGAGTCGGCGTTGAAAGCCGATGATGTTTCTCCGGGTGCGACCACCAACATAGCTTTCAGTCTTACGGTGATCCCTTCTATACAACCGTTCATCAATCATGGTGATGATCCTCTTCCACGTCCCTTGATCACGAGAATTCCATCGCTTAGGAGACCCGATCTTTTGGTGTATATCCTTCAACCGGTAAGCCAATCCGTCCCTAACCATCTTCAAAGTGTGATCTCCAAACTTATGAAGATCTCAGCACGCCATCAAGCAATTTCTTTGAAGTTCACTGCAGTAAACGGACGAAAGGTTTCTGATGAGCGTATATTGTGGAAGATGGTTGATATCGGGTAGATCAAGCTGCGGTGGAGTGAAGTTGACCGCACGGTGCGATAAGATTCAACTGCCGGTGGAGATCTTCTACGTTCTTGGATAACTATGCGTCGATGAAGATGAGCGACTTGATGAATTCACGTTGTATGCTGCGGTGGAGAATTGTCTCATCGACCACTGTACTTTGGCAAGGTACATGTCTTGATGTCGTTGATAGACAAATTCTCAAAGTCGACCGAGAGAATGCATAATCCCTTTCATCTTGTCGTTTGACCACTATATTCTTTAGGAAGGTGTAGTCCCACTTAGATGAAAGATCGGCGTGTTTGATGGCAACGATACTTTTAGAACTGAATCTTGCATGTTGAGACTTACGAACCTCGCCAATGATGAATCCGTCCCAATGCATCTCGGTCGTAGGCTTCCACTTTGTTGGAGAACAAGTGATTGGCACGTTCCTCGATAGCTAAATACAGTTTGAGTATTAGGCGGCGGGAATGGAAGTGTCAGAGATGTAGCGTATTTCCTTGAACCATCGCCACCATGAAGAAGAAATTCCAAGTCTTTGTTGAAGAAATATCTGAATGGAATCCTTGGTTCATCTGGTTGGCCAATTGTTGGTAGAGGTTTTGACCAGTCGATGTAGTATGGAGGGTTGTCCCGTTTGGTGAAGTCGATGTTTGCTTCGGGTTGAGCCAATCCATGTTGTTAGACATAGCTCGAGCAATGTTTTCAAGGTGATATTCGACCTCAATGGCACTTTCTAAGCTATCTTTCCACAGTTGAAAAGCTTCTTTCTTGATTCGCCTCAACTCGGATTTCGTCATCTTCTTCACATGGAACTTGTCTTGCATAATCTTAGCATGCTCCAGTGTATTACCGTCTACCAGATCTTGACCTTCTTGAGGTAGGAGTGGAATTGACAAGTGTAGAAAACCATTCAAATTCCTCTGTGGTGTCTTCATCTATCCATGATAGGGCGTCTGCCTTGAGCCTTTTTCTTCTTTTCTTAGGCCTAGATGAGGGTTCCGGTTTCTTTACTTGTTTGGGAGAGGTGGGTTGTTGTAGGGGCTCATGGTGTTCTTCATCGTCACCACCCGTATACTCAAAGTAATCACCGGTTTTTGAGTCTGGGGTGGTGTCTTAGAATCATGAGGTTTATCGGTAGAAGAACGAGGAGGAGACCTTTGTTGAGCAGGAGGCCGTTGGGTAGGTGGTGGCATGGAAGATGATTCACCAAACTTCTTTGTCGTTTACTTCATCATTCTTATCCGATCCTTATCTTCATCGTCTCTAGGGCGTTTAGACTTTTAGCCGAATCTGCATGCTTCTTGAAGTTGGTAGTCGGCAATGCTTGAAACAGCTTTCCTTCATCGAAGTAAATGTCCCAGTCGTTTAGACATTTGTGTGACAAGCTTGGCCACCAATTCATTATCCGAGAAAACTACAGGATCGGATGGATTGATTGTGACGGTTAAGGGTGTTGATCTTATAGTTTGCTTGGCTATCTCCATAAGATTCGGATATAGTTGTCTGGTAAACATCTCCTTTGTGACTTTAGGAGCGATATCGAAGGTACTTGTGAGTGTAGCCGATCATTCTGTCCATTTTCCCTTGTAGATCATCCGCATGAGCTTCGTATGTATTCCTTTCATTACGCATCTTGTCATTCTCATCATGTAGATCGCATTTGGTCGACAAACCAATTCAGTTTTACGTAGAGCATGTCCTTCTTTGACTTATTGGGCGGCTTTTACAATTCTTTATGAGTATGAAATCCGATGAGGTGGCTTCTTCAGCGATCCGGATGATGATTTGGTTGATCTTTTTGATGGTGGTGGTGAAGAGTGAGAAGAAGAATATGATGATGATGAGATGTGAGGAGACTCCGGTCCTTTGGTGATTTAGAAGTTTCTTCCTTTGATCGTGCAGGACTATCTAGAAGAAACGTATCATACTCAACATCTTCTTCATTGCTAGACTTAGCTTGTTCATCGCTTTGGCTTTGCTGCGGCTTCTTCATCGGCTTTAACCTTCTCAAACTTCTCGTTACGGTTCTTCAAAATCAAACTCAAGAGTATCTTCGACACGTGTCTGTTGTTGTATCAAAGTGGTGGCACCAGATCCCTTATCGGGTTGATTAACTGCATCGGGATCTGGTGAAGGTTGAGCTGCACCACTTGACCCTTCGGGGCCACCCATTTGTTCTTGAGCAAATTGTTGTGCAACGTGTTGAAGTCTAAGAGCAATTTGAACTTCTTCTGTATGATTTATCATGTTGCTCTTCATCACTTTCGAGCTTTCATCATATGGCACAAGTACAGAGTCTTTCCTTTGCCATGTTCAGCTATTGGACTAGGAGGTTTTGGTACTAATGGAGTGTCATCCTGATTTGAGTAGTGGACCTCCTCATGTCCGATTGTGTATCTTGAGCTTTCGTCCAAAGAGCTTTCTTTGTGGTTCAGATGTAGGAATAGGAGCAGCTTCCTTGGAGGGAACTTTCTTCCTTGGAGTAGGTTTCCTCTTTGGAACCTTCCTTTGACTCTCTGTGCTTATTGCACTTCCAGCACTTCCTCTTTTGGTTCTCCGGTAGGAGTTCGAAGGCTTTTCATCGAGATGACCAACTTTGCCTTCTCTTACTGCTACTTGATACCTTTTGTATGTTTCAAGCTTTTTGATTTCATTTATTAGAAGGTGATCAGGCAAAGACGGCACCTTGTTTCTTTGTTGTCGATTCCTTGATTCGATAGAAAGGATAGGTTCGACAACACGTCGTGATTGTCGGGTCATTGAGCCTCTTGGGAATATCGATTAAGCCCAAGTGCTCTCGGATCAAAAGCTTCGTGTATCGACATAGGGAATCTTTGAGCCAAGCTTCTTGTGAAATGACATCATGTCATCCCATATCGGTGCCGATTTCAATGTCCTTCTTATTGATCAATGACCAGAAGACTTGCAGTTCCATGAGCTTTGGATGCTCATAGCCATGTCACGCGACCGAGAGACGGACTTAGTGATGATGATGTAGAGTGTTCTCCATGGTTGAGGAATGTTCTTAAGATCCACGTGAGAGTGCTTGTTAATAATTCATGACGCTTCATCATAGCCGATATTAAGTAGAAATTGCGAGCTGTCTCTTCAGTAGGTGTAGCAAAGAAGTCATTGGCACGATGCGGAATGATGAGTACAGCCCATAAGTTTGCAGGAGTGATAGTGACTTGTTTGTGATTAAGTGTCACCGCACAAAGATTTGACCATGATCCTCTGCATAGAATCCTGAATTGTTGAATGTAGACCTCTGGAACTGCGTGGCAGTGTGAGAGCATGTTACGGTAGGGATGATTCCGAGAATATCCGCAATGAGACAAGAAGATTCTTAGCATGTGAGGGTGTCAAAGTCAACCCTAAGGTTGTTCTTTCCAATCTTTCTCGGATAAACCTCTGGAAAGATATATAGAATTGTAAGAACCCGATGCATCCACATTCATTTGTTCGACCATGTCGTGATCGAAATAACATTAGCCAAAAGAACCAACATATCGAAAGACATAATGTTAGTCAACGGAAGGTCTTAATGTCTAGTTATTGAATGTCTGCACGTGTCAATGATTATTCGAGTCCTAAGTCACTTGTTTGTCCAATAGTCCAATGACGTCGTGAAATGTTTAGTGAGTTAGTTAACTTTAAGTTTTAAAGTTTATGTTATCACTTATTGTTCACAACATATCAAGCGTTTAAGTTTATTAGTGACATTATTGGATTCGTGACGTTATGATAAGTTTATTAACAAGTTTGTATACGTAACAATTCATAATGAAGGTCAATCAAGGCATAGGCGTAGAATTGGCAAAGTTAAATGCTTGATAATGACATACTGCGTGACGAAAGCTTATCGTAGGATCTTAACTAGCGTAAGAAATGTTAGCGTAGGAAAAGGGGACCTTATGTTTGGAGCTTACGGCGTGAGGCGTATATACCTTACGCGTAAGGCTTACTCGTAAGAGTAGACCTTATCGCGTAGAGTCCTTTGTTCGCATATCCTTCACGAGGATCGCAGCGTAGTCCCATTGTAGAACCTTACGGCGTAATAGTTATGCGTAGGATTTATTCTACGCATAACATGACTACGTAGGGTAATCCTTATCGCGTAGAGATTCAAATGACCTTGATTACGAATTTTAAGCGTAGCAAGCACGAAATAAATTCATCAAATCATCAATATTAACACAAAAATTCATTTTAACAACAAATCATGGCATGAACATTAGTTAACGGTTATGAGTAGAAAGTCATACGCGTAGGTCAAAACCCTAAGGGTTATGAATTACTGGTATAATTTCTACCATGGGATTTGCACCAAACAATTTACGGTAGTTCTAAGATGTTGTGAGAGTCTATAAACCAAGTTATAACATCTAAATCGTGGAGAATCAAAAATGCCCAAACTTATGAACTTTAAACCCTAATTCCAAATTTTTAATCATTTAGAGTTTCCGGGTGGTTATAGAGCTTGGAAATCATCAATTCATCATCATATAAACATTTCACAACAATCTTTTTGAACAAAACTCTTCACATTTGTAAACACCCAAATCGACTCATAAACCCTAATAATCAAAAACCATCAATTAGGTGTTTACGGGTGGATTTAGAGGTAAAAATAGTATCATTTGTTGTTAAAACACGTTTTGACACTATCTTTTCAACCACAAACACACTCACAATGATTGTGTGTTCATACGCTTATCGTAGAACACATAATCACGCATAACTAACGTTTTAGCCGTAGGATTTGCTTGAAATTCAAAACCTTTGCTTGTATTATCGTTAAGATCATGAAAACACTTACAAGATGATGATCAAAAGCACGGATTTCTTGAGCGATTTCTATCGTAGGATGTTTTAGGTTAAGAGTAATAAATGTGAAGATAAAGGTAGGTGGGAGGTGTTTTTATTTAAAGTAACTTTAAGATTTTGACATTTTTTGTCCCTCCACCTTTTCCTTTTTTAAACAAAGCCATTTAACTTCCATTTTGGTTTCCAAACAAAGATTTTAAGAAAGAAATTTGGCGACACTCCCCTCGACTTAAGAAAAATGATGAAAGGTTATTAATTTTAGTCAGGAGTGTCATTGAACGAGAAAATTTACCACCATTGATAAGAGAAACAACGAGATATGATAACATGCAAGTACAGGATGTTTTGAAGCGAAAGTTAAATCTTTTATTCTCCCCTCAACACTTGATCGGAAAAATATTGAATTTTGAAAGATTAAAGTGTTGACGGAAGAAATGTACTTGCCATGTTGAAAGAAAAGTATATAGAAGAATATTTTTGTTTTTATCAGGTTTTATATTTTTGTATTTTGTTTTTGAAAAATTATTTACAAAATATATTTTGGTGTTTGCAGGGTTTTTAAGACTGTTTTAGGAGGTCATCAATTCCTCTTGAGTCAAACACCTCATACCAATCCGGTGGACCAACTCATTAAACCTAGCGGAGGCAAGGCTTTGGTGAGAAGATATGCCAATTGGTATTATGTACCCACAAAATATAATTCAACGGTACCCTGTTCCACGTGATCCTTGATGAAATGATATGAAGATCGATGTGCTTTGATTTCAGTCTTTGGCGAGTTGCGCGAGATCGCAATGGCACTCCGATTGTCGCTGATACATCGGGATTACATCAAATACGTAACCATAGTCTTTGAGTTGTGTTCTCATCCAAATGACTTGAGCACAACACACAAACATGGCTACATATTACTGCCGGTTGAGGACGGCGATGTACAATCCTGCTTCTTCGATTGCCATGACACTAGTTTATCACCAAGAAATTGTAAAGCTCATGAAGTACTTTTCCGTGAGTCTAAGCATCCTGCATGGTCAGCGTATGAAAAAACGATTAGTTCAAAACCGAGAATCCCGGATACGGATCCCCAAGTTAATGGTTCCCTTGATGTATAGGAGGATTCTTTTATCCTCAGAGAGGTGGGTTTGATTGGTCGCGGCGATAGCGAGAGCAAAGATATCGGCAAAGACAATATCAGTCGCTAGGTGTTAGATACATGAGAGACCCAATAATACTACGGTATTTTGTAGGGTCCACCAATTTCCCATGTAAATCGGCGTCTAGCTTCTTGGTATGAGCCATTGGTGTGGCATAGGTGTCACAGGTTTTCATTCCAAATTTGTTTAACAATTCAAGGGCATATTTGGAGTGACTCAAGAAAATACCACGGGGTGATTGATGAACTTGCAGTCCGAGAAAGAGCGTGAGTTCACCCATCATGGACATTTCAAAATTTTTCTTCATTAGTTTTGCAAAAGCGATTGAAAACTTTTTATGTGTAGACCCAAAAATGATGTCATCCGCGTAAATTTGAACAATTAAGATATGTGCCCCGTGATATTGTATAAAAAAGTTGGGTCAACCGAACCTTTGGTGAAATTATTAGCAATGAGGAAGGATGATAGCTTATCGTACCATGCCCGAGGAACTTGTTTGAGACCATCTGAGCTTTGTTGGTTTGTAGGCGTGATTGAAACTTCGGGATCAAGCGAATCCATCGGTTGGTGACATAAACCGTTTCTTTAAGTTGTCCATTGAAAGCGCGGTTTGACATCCATCGATAGACCGTCATATTCATATGAGCGACGCTAGAAATATCCGAGCGACCTCAAGGCGAGCAACGAAGCAAAAGATTCTTCAAAGTCTATTCCTCTTCACGGCGATAACCCTTAGCCACGGCGTGACTTATTTGGATAACATTTCCTTGACATCAATTTGTTTTCCAAATCCATTTGAGACCAATGACGTAGACCCCTGTTGGTCTTTCAACCAGTTCCCATACTTCAAGGCGTTTGAATTGGTTGAGTTCTTCTTGCATGGATTCAATCCATGTGTCTTTTGTCATTGCGTCTTTGATGTTTTAGGTTGATTGGCGGTGAGTGCATAAATGCAATGTTCACCATCCGAGTGAAGCCGTTGTCTTGTAACGGCCGGTTGATTCGGGTTGCCAATAATATTTTCGAAGGATGGTCTTTTGTCCATCTATGTGTGGAGGGTTGATGTTGGTATACATTGTGCGGATTTTGAGGATTCAAATGGTTTGTTGAAGATTCGCGACATCAGTGCGGCGATCTCATTAGCAAGCGGGTTAAAGAACGCATTTGGATCAAAATCTGCAGGTGGGGGTACTTCATTCAGAACATCATCGGCCGGTTCATCATTGTTGGAAGCGGTTTGTTCAAGCGTTGTGTTGGAGTCAGCGGTGGTGCTTCTTCAACCGTAGTTGTTGTAGCGGTGTATCGGGTATAAGAGTATTATCGGGTTGAGCGGCGGAAACAGCGGATACACACGAACACGTTCATCAATATCGTCAGCGAGCAGTAGGAGCAAATAACCTTTCCATTTGTTGGCGAGTAAGTTGGGGGCTTTGTTCGGTGATGATGGGGTTTGGGGAAGTTTAAGCGGTTGTGTCGGGTTCCAAAATTTGTTATACTCGAAGCCATTTCCGTAAGTTCATCGAAATGAGCATGAATCGTTTCCATCACCTGTTTTGTACGGCGATTCCGATTGGAAACCTTTTGAATTATCACGATATCCGATAAAGACTCAATGTCGGCTTTGGCTTTGAGCTTTCCAAAGTCATCACGATCATTATTAGGATAGCAAAGAGATCCAAAGATATGAAAGTGTTTGAGATTGGTTTTTGTTGTGGACAAGCTCAAAAGGTGTTTTGTTGTGGCGTTTTGTAATCATAGAACAATTTTGAGTATAGCATGCGAGATCTGATTACGCCCATAAGTAATCTGGAAGTTTAGCATTGATTAACATTGTTCTTGTAGCTTCCACTAGCGTTCGGTTTCGTCTTTCAACAACTCCGTTTTGTTACGTGTATGCGTGCAATAGATGTCGATCTTTGAATTCCCACTTTCTCATAAAATTCACGAAGAGTTTGATTAACAAATTGATTGCCTCTATGTTCGATTTGTCGAGCGGTGTTTCGTAGGCTGAACTTGTATTTTCGCGTGAAAGGTGATGATCATCTGTGGAGCTTGATCTTTGCTTCGAAGAAAGTAGACCCAAGTCCCGCGTGAATAGTCATCAACAATTACTAAGATGTAGCGTTTGCCATTGATCGTTTGCACGCATCGGGCCACACAAATCCATGTGAAGAAGATGAAGCACATCTTTGAGAGCGTGTTCCACCTTTGAAGGAAAATGAGCACGAGTGCTTTGCCTTGTTCACAAGGCGAGCAAAGGTGATCTTTAGAATAACGAAATCGTGGGAGTCCTTCAACTAGTTTGTGTCGAGCAAGGTTGGTGATGGTATGATAGTTTAGATGTGAGAGCGCGGTGCCATAGCGGGATTTTGTTGATGTTGCCTTTGAAAGTAAGCAGATGGGAGATGAAGCAACCATGTCTTGCATAGATATAGTGTAAAGACTTGGAATTACGCTTGAGAGCGGACATAAGGTCGTTTCCTTGTAGATCACGAATGAAACAAGTTTTCTCCATGAAAGCAACCTCCAAATCTCCATCACAAAGCCGACCTCGGAAAGCAGTTGTGACCGAGGCCTTCCACATAATAAACCCTGCTTATTTCGATGTTCCCATTGATGTAGTCTTCGTAGCCCATGATAGGCTGCAGTGATCATTCCGAACTGGCGGTGCCAATGAACTTTGCAATAAAGTTTGATAACGGTTTAAGATTGCTGTCATGTGTGGGAACATCCGCTATCAACAATCAGAGAATGATCGTATCACGCATTACCCAGGCGACACGGATGGAATAGAAGTAGATGTGGAACCCGAAATGTTAGAGGGTTCCGTAGCAATTATAGTAGATATACACACATCAATAGCTTTAGGTATCCACTTAAATCCTAGTGTGTTATATATCCATTTCCGCCATCTCCAACTAGTATTTGCTTTAGTCTTAGTGAATGCACTAGGTGGTACTACATTCCTAGGAGGTGAAGCTGGAGCTACAGGGACAACAATGCGTTTCTTAGAATCTAAAGAGGGCGGTCTACCAAGCAGACTTAGAAAGATTAGTGGGCCTAGAGGTATTCCGGTTCTTAGGATTCCTTAAGCGAGAGATGATAGCTTTAGCAACACATTTATCATGACAATCAGAATTCATACTTTTACCACATATAACACAAGGTGCAGAATATCAAAAGTACTTAACGGTTTAGCATTCGTTACATCACTATTTCTATTACATGCCGGGCTTAATATCTATAGTGGAAGCAGCGTGAGTCTTATTCATAGTCCTAGGGTGTTCTTCTACTTTAGCATTCCTTATTGATCTTTTCTTAGGTCGCAACTTCCTATTCTTCGATGTAGTGCTCCTAGACCGTGAAGTGCGGACGTTTGGAAAAGACGCAACTATTCTGTTTCAGATAGAAGGAGCACGTTAGCAACTTGTGATTTGGCGGTAGTGATTCTAGGTTCATGATTACTAAGTGTTCTTGGGCTATTCTCTTAATGATGGTAGGCGGAAGTTGTTCATACTTTCCTAACATTTCTCTTAACTTGAAGATAGTGTGAATCGGATCTTGATTTTCGAGCGAAATGTTTCGGCAAAATGCATAACTTCTTTAGTGTGTGCAAGATAATGATCAAGTTCATTTGATGCTTCATCACGAGTCTTTTTGAGTAAATCAAATATGACACCATATTCCTTTTTAACTTTTACAAGTTCTTGTTCATATTTTGAGATTTGACACTTAAAAGACACGTTTTGATCATCCAGTCGCTCAATTTTAGGATCGAAGATTTTGCACTTAGCGGGCGATTTTGTGTTGAAAAGCAAGTTGTTGATCGTGAATATCTTTTTGACACCAATTAAGACGGCGTATTGCATTTGAAAGTTCGTTTGACAATCGTTTATTTTCAACTTTTAAGACTCGATCAAGCACATTATCGGTGTTCTCAACATTTACCACAGAATCAACGATTATCGGCGGAGATATAATCAAATGCATATGACAAAGAATTCAATAACACAACATTATGGACATCAGCACGGATGACATCTTCCAAGAGTCGATCAACATCTTTTCTCAACAGTTTCTTTTTACGTTTAGTATTAGAAATAGATGTTTTTGTTTTCTCGAAAATGACCTTCATTAATCCAAGTTCCTTATGAAAGTCCCTTTCCCAAGACAATGCACAACTTTTCAAATTTTTAACATTTGGTAAAAGATTTTTCTGAAAAATGTCTCTTTGTTCTCGCGCTAGAGGTGATTGAAAATGTTGAACTTTGATTTTCGAATGATATTCTATCTCATGTTGTAAAGTTTTGAGGTCAGCCATGAAAATGTCAAAATATCTAAGAATTTTGCGATTTTCGGTTTTGAGTTTACTTCACGATGGAAGGTAAAGGACCATAAATTTGTGCATAATCTGGTTGGGGATTAACATTAGAAGACTTCGAGTGTTTTATGATTACCCTTGGTGTGTTAGAAGAATCCGTTGGTGTGGCGAAAGTGACCGCTTTTGAATAGTTAAAAGGTTTGTTGTAAACAACTTTTTCTAATTTTGATCGACTCTCGTCTTCTGCATCTAATTCCTCTTGGCGATGATATTCAACAACACTCATAATGAAATTATCAATTTTATATTCGCCTTTGGAAACTTCGGGATTTGGTTTGAATGCTTTGGTTGAAAGCTTAGGTTTGTAATCCGCAAGATTCGGTCCATATCCATTTGGATTGGGTTTTAAAGTAAACTTTTCAATGGCTGTTACCGACTCGCCATGTTTGTAAACAACAGTTTTAAACTCTTTAAGTTTGTTTTGCAAGCCGATGATTTCTTCAAGATGATCATCTATTAGTTTTGTTGAATGCTTTTTGTATGCAGAGAACTGTTTTTGACAAGTTAACAACTTCGGCCTTAGCTTTTGATTTTCCAAGGTGAGAGCGTTAATTTGCTTTTTATGTTCATGTTTCAGTTGTTCTATTTCGGACAACAAAGCATTCTTTGAAGCGGCTAGATCACGCATCTGTCTTTCTAAATATTTTTCGTTTTGATAAGATTTGGCAAAGGCCGCTTCAAAACCGTTTTCACGTTTTTCTTGAGTTTTGAAAAAGTTGAGTTGCTTTTGTAAACATTCAAAATCCTTGGTTAACGGTGCATTTTTGCATTTCAAGTCCTGATTAATGGCATGACATTTTCCACTATGGTAGTGTTGGTCTTGTATTAAGCGAGCAAAATGGATGAGGCAAAAGTTGGCGTGTTCAGCGTGAGTCTCAACATGATCATTCTTGAGATCCTCAAGTATAACCACGGAGTCAATTTGATTATCAAGGGAAACCGTTTGGTCATCTTGATCGTCAAATATAACTACGGGGTCTAGTTGAAAATCGTCGTAATGAGATGTGGACGGCGCATTTTAAACATTCCGAGCCTTGCGGATTAGGATGTTGGCGGAGATATGAGATCGAGATAAATATGGTTTGTTCGGTGTACTGAGACAAGCCATCGGTGTCATACACGGGCTGTTTCACTCATGTGTAACTCATGCATATTAGCCATCAACATAACAGTGCATTGGCACGCAAGTCCTCCATATCATCATCGAGTCGGCATTTGCCATAAAGCTCGTTCTTTGTGCGTGAGAGTTCCAGCTTCATCCTTAAGAGCCAAAGAAGAGCCTCTTTGAAATAAGCCGCCCTAGTCCTTGGCTTTGGGCATGCATTAGCCAGTGTCCCTTCTCATTGCGGTTGTAGCATTGAAGACCATTCAACCCATTCGAGCATTTCCTGTTCCACCACTGGAGCTCGATTGTTATTCCTACCGACAGCATTAAACCCTTGACCACCGCCCATCGGCGACCATAACCACGATTCCGAACTTCAACTCGTCCATTGTTTACAACAGCTTGATTCCTTGTATTAGATGAGGAACGAATACGGTTGTTGGATTTGTTGGTATAGCGGCTAAAGGCATTAGCAATCATAGCAAATCCTTGTTGCAGTGCTTCAAACGGATCAAATTCCTCATTAGCTTCACCGACAAGGGCTTGAGCATTGTTGTTGTTGTATGGAACCAATTGAGTTTGTTGAGATTGAGGCCGTGAAGGATCATATGGTGTGATTGTAGCAGTTGGTTGAGTTTTTGGTTGAGGAGAATAACTGTTTTGAGCATATAAGGCAAGTTGTTGATTTTTCAGATGTGTCGGTGGAGCAATTTGAGCACGGAGAATCCTTTCCCTATCAACTTCCTTTTCATGAGGCTTCAAGTAATCGTACAACAATCCATATGTAGAATGATGCAAATTCTTCGCTTGACGGAGAAAAATGACATACTTCTCCCATTCAGGACCAAGACTACTCAGGAACTTAGTATTCACTGCAATTCTTGGCATGATGATGTTGTGTTTATCCAAATCATTGATGATGTCTGAAAAATGATGATGATAGGACTCTAATGTCTCTCCCGATTCAATCATGAAGTGTTCATAAGCCAAGTAAATTTTGGATTCCAAATCCTCCTGATTGAGTACAGATCCTTCCATAAGAAGATGAATATGACCCACATTTCCTTTGCAGTCTTTTGAGCATCAACACTTTGAAGAATTGGGTTAGGTAATCCTAAGAGGATGTATTGCATTGCAAGTTCATCAGCTTCATAGTGTAGAAGTTCTTTAGGATTCAAGTCTGCATGATAGCAATGTTTGTTTGTTCATCTCTTGGTGGAATAGCATTTGGATCTTCGGGTACAATGACGGTAGGCATCTCAAATGGACCTTCCAAGATAACCTTCTTTAAGAACTTTCCATGTGGCTTCTTCAGATCACAAAACCTAAAGAACCTTATCACCCATTGATCGTAGTTTCCTGGAGTGAGCATTGGAGGTCTATCAAGTGATCCAGCCTCATGAATTGATTGTTGGCTACTTAAAGCTTCACACATCTTTGCAAACCAAGTGGGTTCCTTCATAGTGTTCCTTGATGGATGTTGATTGAGTTCATTTGTGTAGGGTTGAACTTGAAGACTTGGTGGTGGTTGAACCATTTGAGGTTGTGGAATTGCAGCAAGTTGTGGAGTATGTTGTTGATTAAATTGTTGTTGATAAATTGCTTGTTGTTGATTCCATTGTTGATGTTGTGGAGTTAGTTGTTGTGGACGTTGAGAATAAGTGTAAGGGAAATAGTTAGAGTATGGTGGTTGTGACATGTTGATAAACGTGTGTTGGTAAAAATGGATCTTTGTAGTCGAATGAACCTTTGTTGATGAAGTATCCTTAGGCATAGAAATCACAATAGCCAAGTAGCACTTATGCGTAAAAACACCAAAGTTACGCGTAACAATCAAGAGTTACGCGTAGATTTAGCTTACGCGTAAGTATGGAAAAGACTCTAAAGTTACGCGGAGACACAAAGATAGGCATAGAAACTTATGCGTAGGATTACCTTATGCGTAAGACTTGGCTTAGGCGTAAGATGAATCTTATGCGTAAGCTTTATGCTTATGCGTAATTTTAGGGTTTTATCCCAAGTGATCTTTTACACTTCACAGTGCAAAAGATATCCAAAGTCGACGTATTTTCGGGCTTATCCAAGCAAGAAAACGGAGTAAACCATTAAATCGAAGATCAAACCAAGGATAAAGTTACGCGTAAGATTAGGGTTTTCTTACGCGTAGACTTACTTGTAAAAATGATTTTGCCCAAATATGTTTCTAAACCAGTTTTTGTGTGATGAAATAGCTTCAATAACACCAAAAGACACAAAAGTGTGAAACTTGATGATCCAAAGCTCTTAAAACAGTTATGCGTAGAACGATACCCACGAACAAAAACAAGCTTAAAAACTTAGATCCACACGTAAAGATTGAAACTTTTTGCCAAAAACAAGTATTTTAACACCTTAAAACGTTGAAAGTACAAGAATCTTGGATTAAAAAATGTAAAAAACGAGTTGTTAAGCGATCCAAAGTGTTAACCACTTTTACGCGTAAGACCTAAAACAAAATACTTCAAAAACGAAAGTGTTAACCCAACTATTTGGCGATTGATACCACTGTTAGGTCACAAGGTTTACCACACAAGCTTATAAGAAAGAGATAAAGGCGATTGAACAAGAAATCAAACACACACACACGATATAATAAGACCGGTTATGCGTAGGAGTATGTGAAAGAAATACTTGAACAACCAACCCTCAAGTGAGGGTTATTACATAGTATTTATAGGCAAGGAGCTAGGGCAACACTCCTACTCCTTCCCTTTCTCCTATGGGCTTGGGCCTAAGCTCATGGGCCTTCTACATAAGCTTAAGGCTAATAACAAACATAAAGGCCATAATAAGCTACCTATTACATATGAGTAACTAACACTTGAATAAAGGTTTAGGAGTGATTCCAACAAAAGACGAGTTGCATTTAATGATCTAAAGACTTCTTATTAATCTGGGCATTTATAAAACAGATTGTCAGTTTAGGGGAGAGCACTAATTGGGGGAAAGTGAAATGTCAGATTTAATCCCCAATTAGACTTGCTCACGTTCTTCAGCAAGTTGATTCTCATAAAGACTTCAAGTATTCTTCTCAAAAGATTTCAAGTATATGGGCTTACAAAGTGTTGCTGATTCTGAAGTATCAAAACCAGCAAGGGGGAAGGAGACACGTATCTAAACGCGAGTAAACTTGATGAACTTAATACTTCTAAGTGATTGAATATATCCCGGGAAGACAAATGTCATTACCGCAGAGACACTCAAGGTTTGACTCATGGCGTTTAGTGTTATTATTCCAACAACGTGGGGGAAGTGATGTAAGAGGAAGTTTTTGAAGATAAAAAGAGGTACACTAGTGTGTGATGATCTCGATGTTATCGCAATCATCAAGGGAGAGAGAATTGTGTATATTGGGGGCGCTCAGCTGTCTCACTTGAGGGCTTAATCAGTGATTCAGAGATATAGTCACTTATTCTGGAGTTGACATCCGCAGAGATTTTCATCCGCAGAGATAATCAGTGATTCGGCCTGCTTCTTCAATGTTATCGGTTGTTCTCTCTTTGGGGAATGTGTGTACTTCGGGTTCTTGAGCTTCATACATGATCATCAGGGAAGAAAGCCATTGTTTACCACAAACATTGGGGAGGTGTTTTCCTTCCGGGCATGATGTGTATTCGGGAGAGTTCTTGGATATTGGTGTACTTCGGGTTCTTGAGATTCATACACGATCATCAGGGAAGAAAGCCATTGTTTACCACAAACATTGTGGAGGTGTTTTCTTTCCGGGCG
>OU343216.1:81620788-81652503 GCA_910596185.1 Chrysanthemum makinoi
AAAAGCGTGTTTACGTAGATTTTCTTACACCCTAGTTATCTCTTATTGGTTGGTTGACTTTGAGAAAAACTAGAAGGGGGGGTTGAATAGTTTTACCAATTTAAAACTTCCTTTTAAATATTTAGATCGACTTATGTCAATCCATTTGATTGTTTATGTTGGACGTTGATAGATGGATATATAAACGTGAAATGAAATATAAAGAGTAAGAAGCACATCACCACAACACAAGTTATTTATAGTGGTTCGGCTACAAGGACACCTTCCTTGCCCTACTCCTCTCCCAGAGTCACCTACTCGAGAGTTCGTAAGCACTACACCAACTCCTTGTGGCGGAGAAGCCTTCACAACGTCGCTTAACCTTTTTCCGGTACAAAGCTAAATACCGATTTCTTTCACACCAAGGCGAACCACACCTAACACAACGTCGCCTACCCTTTATACGGTGCTAGGCTAACCACCGAGTTCTTTCACACCTTAGGAGAACTAATCCTATCACAACGTCGCCTACCCTTTATTAGGTACTAGGCTAAGCACCTTAGTTCTTTCACACCTTAGGTGAACTACACCTTCACGACACAACACCTAATCTCAAGGAGATCTACTCCTTGTTACAACACCATCAAGGATATCACCATCCTTGTAGATAAACAAATACACATATGTATAACGATGCACCTCATCGATTATAAAGCATTCTCCCCAAATGCTACTTGATTTGATCCTTTGGCATCCTTCACTAATGCCTTTGACACAACGCTTGGCACCCTTCACTAATGCCTTCGTCTTGACACCTTTAGCATCCTTCACTAATGCTTTTGACACAACGCTTGGCACCCTTCACTAATGCCTTCGTCTTGACACCTTTAGCATCCTTCAATAATGCTTTGACACGGATGATGAGCACCTTTAACTAATGCTTTCATCTTGACACTTTCGGCATTCTTCACTAATGCCTTCAACCCAACATCTATGGAGAAAGGAAGAACTATCAACAAGAGAACCTTAGTAGTCTTGATGATGACGGAGCATGGCAACTCATGGACTTGAGCTTGCACGTCTTCAAGAGGTGGTGATCTCTCCTTTAAGAGGAACCTAGTAGATCACACAAAAACAAAAGACAAACTACATAGATCACTTAGATATGAGGTTAGAGGGTTAGAATACTTTGGGGAAGTATGTGTGAAAAACCATGTGTAGAGAGAAAGAAATGGCTCTCTATTTATAGAGAAAATTCTCTCTGTTCCCCGGATCCCACGGATCCCTACCACAAGGGATCCGACTAGCACAAAGCTAGGGATCCGTGGTCCGCCTCCTTTACCCATGGGTTTTTGGGTTATGGGTCATGGGTCATGGGTCATGGGTTATGGGTTGATCCATGGTTTTTTTTCTAGATACAATGAACTTGGTTAAGTGGTATATATAAAACCATGGGTTATGGGTCAAAACCATTTGCTAGTATTTTACCCATTTAGTATATACTTGTATTTACCCATTTTAGCATACACTTAGTTTTTACCCATTTTAGTATACTTAGTTTAAGTATATGTTTAACCCAATATGTAAACACTAGTTGTTGTACATATGTATCTAAATCATAAAATCACTTATACTTGTTTTAGTGTTTTATGTGACAACTTAATTGTGTTAGAAAACTATTAACTCAAACTATTTACATACTCTATTTGTTTCGTTAAAATGATTTTACTTTTGTTATCGACAAAACATTAGAAGATCGTAAAATATAAATAAACGCTTTTACGGCTTATTTGTATTAACAATCTCCCCTTTTTGTTGATGACAAAACATAAAATTATTTTAAGGAAAAAGCTAAAAGTCGTAAAAATTTGAATTTGTAGTTTTTACTTTCTTCTCCCCCTTTTTGTCGAAAAAAAAGTGTTAAAAGAAACTAACACAATTTTTATAAGAAAAAATGTAAAAATGTAAAAGAGATCAAGTGACGGGAATGGTACTCGTCTTAACTCCCCCTTGACGAGTCCATCCCTATGTAAGGCGCCAAGGACATAACGTAGAATAAACTAATTGTGTTTGCAACTAAGTTTGCAAATGGTTCGTCTAAGTGACGAGAACGTGCTTCCCCTTGAATATTGCAATGTTGCAATGGGGTGTCATGAAGTGTTAATCCAAAATTGAATTAAGTTGCAAATGATTTTGCAATGTCGTTTGACACAAAGCTCCCCTAGCTTTATGGTGTCAATATCTTCATGTGTATTTTGAATAACTACAAAACAAAGATTAGAAAACAAGAGTATAGTGCATAATTTTCTGCAAAAGAGACTCAAGTTAGTATAAATTTGTGCTCTGTACCACGGATCCCACGGTTCCTTTTAAGAAGGGATCCGTCTAGTTATCTCGAAGGGATCCGGCTATCTGTTGTGATATCTTTAGCAATGAAGAAATGTCAAGGAATGCTATTTTGAGAGAATGAGATATATGTACAATATATCAAGCACAACACAAAATAATCATAGCATATAAGTATTCATTCAATAAAACAAGAGATACACCACCAAATCTCTAAAACTAAGAGAATGAACTAGCCAAACAAGTGCTACTAATGCTAATGAATTACCCCAATTCAAGGTTCAACTAAACTAAATGATGATCAAGGATGAAAAAGGTTTCCTAAACGTTCTAAGTTGAGTTTTTGAATGTGATGCTCATTGTAGATTAGGCTTATTAACCTCTTCGAAACGTTCGAGGAGGTGATAAAACATGAAACGTTGCTCTTCACATAGTTCATGTATCAACCTTTCAACATGTTTACAATGATAGCAATCCTTGTCATGGTTTTGAGTTTCTTGAAGTGAAAGTTCAAGTGAAGTGGTTTGAGGATCTTCAAATGAAGGAGGATTTGATGGAGGTTCATTAAGCGGTGGTTCTACAATTTTTGAGGGTAGAGGTAAGGAAGCATCAACTTCCATTTGGTTGGGTGGTTTCCTTTGATGTTTTCTCATAATCCAAAATGGATTATTGGGAGGAATGATAGAGTTTGCTTTTGGAGCAAGTGTTGATTCAACACTTTGATTTTGTTGCTCAATCTTTTCAAGTGAACTAGTTGGTAATGGTGAAAGATGAGATGGCCAAGAGGGTAAATGTTCTACATTGTGAGAGTGTGGAGATGATTGTGAGGTGGCTCTAGGCACTAATGATGTTGGTTGAGTTGTGGAGGGTATGTTTGGTATAGTAGAATTTGGTGATGAAATCTTAGTGGGAACACACTTCATGGGGATTAGTTTGATTGGTTTCCTTGGTGTAGGGGAAATCCTAGCATTGGTGGACTTAACCGGAGATGATTCGGTTGAGGAAACTTCGTGTATGATTCTAGCAAGTTTCTTTGGTGGTTCTTGAGTGGATGAGTAAGCACTAGGAGCTTTTCTCATGATGAGATGACTAAGAAGAATGTTTGCAATTGCTGATAATTATGTTTGTGTTTGATGACTAAAGTGTTCTTGGCAATATGGGTTATAAGGAGAAGAGTTTTGCAATTGCATTTAAGACTTAATCCACTAATGTTCTTGGAAATGTGATGATTAACATGCACAAGGTTGAGATTCAGAGTTTCACTGATCTAGGAACTCATTTAAGATGAGATGGAGTGTTTGAGTTAGGAAGATGAGTTGAGATGATTGTTTTATCTATGTTTGACATAAACTGTCACACGGATCCCACGGTTCCTTCCTTGAAGGGATCCGGCTAGGCTAATCCTAGGATCCGCTCTCAGCTATGACAGTTTGAAATGAGGTTTTTAGGAGCTAAAGCCTATCTTATTTTGAATGTTTCAGTTTTCCTAAAGGTTTAGGATGAAAGGGTACTTGAATGATTAGAGGTAATAAGTGTTGTAGCAAATGATTGCTTTTATGGAAGGGGGATGGGACAAGATGACTACCAATGGTTGTCTAAGGATAACATTAAGAGTTATGAAGGTGTCAAGTCATAAGTCATAAAAAATGATCCTAGTGATCAGATTTAGGCTTGAGGTGATATTAAGAAAAATTCTTAAAACTACAAAAATTGAAAAACTAATTTTTGTCTTATCTTGAGATATAAATGACTAGAAGAAATTTCCTAAAATTGCTTAGCTTATCTTCTTAAGTGTTTTGAGAGGTGAGAAATAGTTTGTGAGTAGTCGAAGCGGAAATATGGTGAGTTTAGATGTGTTGATAAAATAAGACTAAGATCTTAAGTAAGCCTTTAGTGAGTCTAACCCTTTCTCATCCTAGAAGTGGACTTAGTTGGGTTCTAAAATCATATGCTAAGCTAATGTGATGTTATCTAGAAAGCAATTTTGATGTATTGAATGTTGTATTGCTGATCTGATGTCACGGATCCCACGGTTCCCTCAAGGGAGGGATCCGCTAGGCTAATCCTAGGGATCCGCATCTGCAGATCGAACCAACACGTAACCTACACGAAATGATGCGCATTTATGCACACTAGTAAATCCACAGATAAAAAGAGAAAACAAGCATGTTTATAACAAAACACTAGTTAAAGACAATATCCAAGTAATCATAAACCGAAAGAGCTAAAATGTAATCATTTAAACATAAGATAAAGAAAACAAGCACAATCCTATTGTCTCTTTCGTCAATCCTTTTTTTTCCTTTTTGACGGCTTAGTGAGGTTGTATGCGAGGTTTTGAATCATGCCCCTCAATTGCTTAAATTCAGCGGTCTCGTTTGGAATGGTCGGAAGTTGTTTGTGGTATTCAAGGAATTCCAATTTGATATTGGCTACGGGGTCGACATCTTCTTCATCTTCTTCTTCTTCATCGGCCGAGGAGTCCGAGAGAGCTTCCGGCTGCTTTTATTGACCATGAACCATTTAGAGGGTCGTTTGGTAAAAGGTACCATGACGTGGTCGGAAAGATAATGATCATCGTTGATAGGAGATGGTTGCAATGTACCAACATACTTACAAAGTCGTTTTAGGAGCATACCATACGGAAGTACCATGTTGGAAGCTTTGAATACCCCAACCATTCTCCTTACCATGTAATAGGCAAGATTAAATGGCCTTTGATGGATAAGACAATAGATCATTTGCACAAGACATGCGTTTGGATGATCTTTGTTTCCAACTAGGCTAATGACATTTTCCCTAAGGATTTCTTCCCATTTTCAAAACATGGGGTTCATTTGAAAGTTCCATTTGAAAGGGATTACGGTGAATGAGCTTCTTGTTTCGGTCGGCGGCGGGATTGGTCGGTTCTTATTTTGAAAATAGTGTCTCGGATGGTTTCGGGTTCTTCAATAGGAGTGTTATAGAGAGGCTTATGATCAAGTGCAAGGTTTTGAGCGCTAATTGCCCAATCTTGAGAGTACATACAAATTCCTTCACAAGGAATGCGAAGAGTTTGAGCAAAGGTGTTGAGAGGAAGAGTGAAGTTTTGTTTATTGATGATGAAAGTGATTGAAATGCTATCATCGACGTTTCAAATGATCCTAAAGCTTTTGTAAAATTCAAAAATGAAAACCAGACAAATTTGTTCATCTATGTCAAGGAGACAATCAAAGTTGATTGTCGAGAAAAATTGACGAATGTCGGTATCTTCAAGGAAACATTCCTTGACTACACGACCTTCGTGGATAAGTCGTTTTACAAGGCTTTTGAAAATTTTACGGTCGGTTTTGGTCAATCCTTTTTTACGATAGTAATGAGTAAGGTAGTGGACGGTGTCATGATGATCTTGTTGAGTAGCTTTGGGCATGGTTGGTCCTAAAAATACAAATTTTCCAATTAGGTAAAGTTAGTTGTGATGGGTTTATGGTTTTGATTTGTATTAACAATGTTGTGAACACAATGTGATTTTGTTAAAAGCCCCTTTTCATGATTAATTTAAAGAGCCCTAATTAAATTAATTGATTAAAAATTAAGAAACCATAAACCCTAGGATGAGGATGATGAAAATTAGAACAGGTTAATGTAATGACTTACAATGATGTTCTAGGAAGGAATACTTGAGAGTATGGAAGCTAATGAGGATGGATTCAAGAGCTTAGTCGTTTGGTGATATGAATAGAGGGAAAAGATCGCTGGTGAATTTTTGAAAGCGTATAGTGAGTTCTGCTCCACCTTCCTCGGATCCTTTGTATTTGGGATCCAGCTAGTACAACTAGAGGGATCCGGCTACTGTGGACAGAAAAGGGAGTTGTTTGGTATTATTTTTGTAGTAGGCTTATAAATTAGCTTGCCCAAAAAATGCGGTATTTGATGAGGATTGTTTTTTAATGATGATTTTCGATGAATTACATATCGAGGGTTCATATGTGATGACGGCGTTAGTTTGACGAGAAAAAAATAATAATATCATCCCCTATGTTGAAAAAGACTAAAGGTGACGAAAGAGACTTCTAATGATGTTAGTGATTAGTTAAGCAAAGATAACTTATGACAATAAATGGGACTCATGTAACCTATCTAATGAAGAGTAAAACATACCTCTATGCTTCTTGATTTGGTATAATACCAAAAATACTTCATGAGCTTTTAAAGTAATCCTTTGTACTTGGTGTACATAGGTTGTGATTACTTTTTAGATCCTTCCTTGAATGTTGACTTCATTAATCTTTGAATGAAGACTTTGAAGAGATTCTAGCGCGAAGATTTCTTAAGAGCAAAAATGATTAGAATCATCTATCAATGTCCAAAAAAATGATTTAAAAGAAAATATGACCAACAATAAAAAATCCTTCTTTGTAGTTTTCAAAACATACACGGATCATATCAAGTCTTTAAAGTACAACATACTTTAAGAAACTTGGTAACGAAGCTCTGATGCTAATTGAGGAAAACTAGAAGGGGGGGTTGAATAGTTTTACCAATTTAAAACTTCCTTTTAAATATTTAGATCGACTTATGTCAATCCATTTGATTGTTTATGTTGGACGTTGATAGATGGATATATAAACGTGAAATGAAATATAAAGAGTAAGAAGCACATCACCACAACACAAGTTATTTATAGTGGTTCGGCTACAAGGACACCTTCCTTGCCCTACTCCACTCCCCGAGTCACCTACTCGAGAGTTCGTAGGCACTACACCAACTCCTTGTGGCGGAGAAGCCTTCACAACGTCGCTTAACCTTTTTCCCGTACAAAGCTAAATACCGAGTTCTTTCACACCAAGGCGAACCACACCTAACACAACGTCGCCTACCCTTTATACGGTGCTATGCTAACCACCGAGTTCTTTCACACCTTAGGAGAACTAATCCTATCACAACGTCGCCTACTCTTTATTAGGTACTAGGCTAAGCACCTTAGTTCTTTCACACCTTAAGTGAACTACACCTTCACGACACAACACCTAATCTCAAGGAGATCTACTCCTTGTTACAACACCATCAAGGATATCACCATCCTTGTAGATAAACAAATACACATATGTATAACGATGCACCTCATCGATTATACGACCTAAGCATTCTCCCCAAATGCTACTTGATTTGATCCTTTGGCATCCTTCACTAATGCCTTTGACACAACGCTTGGCACCCTTCACTAATGCCTTCGTCTGGACACCTTTAGCATCCTTCACTAATGCTTTTGACACAACGTTTGGCACCCTTCACTAATGCCGTCGTCTTGACACCTTTAGCATCCTTCAATAATGCTTTGACACGGATGATGAGCACCTTTCACTAATGCTTTCATCTTGACACTTTCGGCATTCTTCACTAATGCCTTCAACCCAACATCTATGGAGAAAGGAAGAACTATAAACAAGAGAACCTTAGTAGTCTTGATGATGACGTAGCATGGCAACTCATGGACTTGAGCTTGCACGTCTTCAAGAGGTGGCGATCTCTCCTTTAAGAGGAATCTAGTAGATCACACAAAAACAAAAGACAAACTACATAGATCACTTAGAGCTGAGGTTAGAGGGTTAGAATACTTTAGGGAAGTATGTGTGAAAAACCATGTGTAGAGAGAAAGAAATGGCTCTCTATTTATAGATAAAATTCTCTTCTGTTCCTCGGATCCCACGGATCCCTACCACAAGGGATCCGGCTAGCACAAAGCTAGGGATCCGTGGTCGGCTCCTCTTTGCCCATGGGTATTTTTGGTTATGGGTCATGGGTCATGGGTTATGGGTTGATCCATGGTTTTCTTTCTAGATACAATGAACTTGGTTAAGTGGTATATATAAAACCATGGGTTATGGGTCAAAACCATTTGCTAGTATTTTACCCATTTAGTATATGAGTGTATTTACCCATTTTAGCATACACTTAGTTTTTACCCATTTTAGTATACTTAGTTTAAGTATATGTTTAACCCAATATGTAAACACTAGTTGTTGTACATATGTATCTAAATCATAAAATCACTTATACTTGTTTTAGTGTTTTATGTGACAACTTAATTGTGTTAGAAAACTATTAACTCAAACTATTTACGTACTCTATTTGTTTCGTTAAAATGATTTTACTTTTGTTATCGACAAAACATTAGAAGATCGTAAAATATAAATAAATGTTTTTACGGCTTATTTGTATTAACAGACTTGTCACATCCTCATTCTAATTGGTGCGTTGTATTCCGTGTCAGTAATAGGAGGTGCCTAATTCCCTAGTTATATGAATTGTAACTCTCCTCTAGACTACCCGGGATCGCCAAGTACCGTAGTATCTCCCCCAAATACTCTATTATCCTAAAGATACAACTCATAAATAAACACAATGATGGCTCAAGTGCACTCATACTTTTTACTATTTAAAATGCAACAATTAAAAAGCGGTTTTCCTTACTCTAGCGTCTACCAATTAAAACAAGAGACAACCTAACAATAATCAACAACTAGGTTTCATAGATCTAAGAAAACACAAGAATAATTTAGCTACGCATGATAGATAAGCATGAACAAAAACAAACAATTGAACATGGCATAAACATGATGATAGATTAGATAAACAAACTTATCTTAGAGTGTAAAGAAGGGTTTGGAACCCTAAAATACTGCCCAAGTCGGACTATGAACGAACTAGGGTTTGCTCTCCAAAATAGTACACAGCAAATACAGAAAATTCGAGGTCTATATATAGATATACACTTGCGATGGCGTCACCTTTTGATGGTGACGTCGTCTGGTCGCCGTCATTAGGGTTTCGTTATGGACAATTCATCGTTGGGACGAAGTCAGTTGAGGAAGTGTGACGACGTATGGCTTCAATAAGGACGTCGTCTTGGAATGAGTCTTTGTCATTTGGTATAAAATAAAGAGCGCCGCCTCACGGAATAAAGTGGCGACCCGTCATGTTGTAAAACCAAAATATGACCTGAGCCGTCGCTTGAGACTTTTTAGAAATTCTTGTGAGCGACGGCGTCCCCCTATGGGTTGGGACACCATCAGGTGTTGAAATCAACCTTGAAATCTTGACTTTGTCGTTTTCTTCATGTTTTCGCTCATTTTCGTCCAAATATGCTTGATTCTAGCATTTTGCTTCCAAAAGACCTAAAATGTGAAAAGGAACGATTTTAAGCAGTAACGGATATAAAATGTATCGATTTAAGGCTTAAATGACCCTCTAAAAACGTATGTTTTAAATCCTTATCAAATATCCCTACACTTAAAATTTGCTTGTCCTCAAGCAAATGTGCTTTTGACCAATCAATTTATAAGTTAGGGGTCATTTATCATTGGTTTAGAATAGTTTACAAGTACAAGCTACAATATAGTCAAAACAAACGCGAAATTATACAATAGCACCTCACAATTGGTGTTTCTCTCATCTCTGGAGGTTTATGAAATATAACATGTAAGGAAATAGAAGATAAACACTCACTACGGAATAGCATAGATTACCATAGGCTTAAGAATAGATCAAACCTCCACCGCTTTGGCGTAAGCACATAGGAATAACTATCTAAGAGGTCTTTACAAAGGGTTATAATGTTAGGCTTCGGGTAGGGAAATATAGGGTTTTGTTGGATAAGGGGATATTTTGTGGTGACAAGTCAAAAATCTTATGTTACAAGCATGTAAAACGCGGCGTTGCTAAGCCAAGACTCGAGTCGCTAACACTAGATAATAACTTGAAACAAAATTAAAAGACATAAACTTAAAACATAAACATAAAAATAGATGTAAGATGGTTGCCGTTTTTTTTTTGTTTGTTGGTTTTTTTGTTTTTTTTTAACCTTTTTACTCTATCATCCTTTAAGATAACATCAAAATAAAGGGATTTATAAGAGCATCCATACACTTGAGTTTTTATTTCACTAGCAATAATTGACCCGAATTGAAAAGATCAAAAAACTTGGAGTACTTAATTACGTAGACAAAGGGAAATTGAATTTATCGTTCCTTCCCGTTACTCCATAAAATACTACTTTAACCCACGAGTCCCAATCTTCCCAAAACTGTATAAAAACGATATGACTCGACTTAGCAACCATGCAAGTAACTAGATAATTGAACTAAGGGTTTAACAATGGTTACAATAATGCACTAAAGATGAGTGCATACAAGGTGGGCTAAGGCGATTTGGGTGTAACATTTGGGGGTGAATTGTGAACAATGCTCTTCATTGATATTTCGGAAACCGGAACATCATGTACTAAATATGAGTACATCGCAAGGGTGCGGGGAAAATTACTCAACCGATATGGTTGACGTAATTAAATTACATGTTTAAAATAAGGGTTATCCTAATGCTTCTTATCATTTAGTTAATCCTAACTACACGAATGTAGTCTCACTAGCGATCTTGGAATGCATCACAAAACAAGTTCTAGAATCTATTATACTACCGGTACACTCATTAAGCACTAAAGATGAATGCTTTTATTCCTAAAGATCTAGGGGCGAACCTCACATTTTTTGGGGTGGAATTTGAGAGTATCTGGTTTTGTGCTAGTCATATAACTCCTATACATGAGACGCTTTATGAAGACTAAATTTTTACTTGTAAATGCCATAAAAATTTTAAATTTGGTGCTAAAATTACTCTAACAAATATTTCTCATGGTTTATTACACAATTTAGCAAGGACAAGACAAAAATCAAGTGAGTGAATAGTTTCTAAGTTCCCGTTTATTCTTCCTCCCTACACTTAAACTGAACATTGTCCCCAATATTCCCCGAAAGTATCAAAGTTATGATAAAGGAAAGTAATTAAAAGAAAAAGAAATTAATACTCCCCTGATTAACTGTTAGGATATGCGTAGAGTTGCGGTTAAATCCTCTTCCAAGAAGAATGAGCAAGTAATAGGTGTTGTTTCCATCATGTACTTCATATTTTTGTCTAATATAACCTGCACACTTATAAGAAAATGAAACGAAACCTCGCGTAAAATAGGCGGTATAAACTATATAAGAAACAAAACTATACTAGAAAGCAAGTAAGATATAATGCTTGTGGAATGGATGTTTGCAGATTTTCTAGAAAATTAAGAATTGGAAGTTTCCAAAAATTACAAATTAGACAGAAAACGAAACATTGAATCTGTTTATACATTGCCTGATGCTGTCGGACTTTAATCCCGACGCCGTCAGGTTGTTCTGACAGAAATAGTCTAATGCGTTTTCCGTAAAAATTATGGAAGAATTACTTCTTTAAAGACCTGGAAAAATTCCTGCAAAACATCCATTATGACTCGATACAAACATTTGAATCTAACAAACACAAAAATGTATGCAATTTCAATTATTGTTAATCTCATGTTCATGCAAGTTCTAAAAACATATGTGATCTTTCCTACACTTATCTTTTTGTAAAATACCTTTATATGCAATTAAGACGAAGTTAAAAACAAAATAAAGCTTTTTCACAAATTAAACATGAGAATTAAGCAACAATCAAAAAGATATATGAAACACACAAACAAAAAATGAAAAACAAACATGCAAACAATTAAACATGTGTTGCCTTCCAAGAAGCGCTTTTCTTTATTTATGAGTATTGTAGCTAGACTCGAAGTCATACTCTACGTCATCTCATTTTTCCTCATCATGGCATACCCTATCATGTTAACAAAGTCCTCATCGACTTTATACCTAGGCCATAGGGTCAAGCAATCCTTATAGTATAGTCTCCTTTTATCCTACATAAAGTCCATGCCTTTTTCTATATCTTCTTTGCTCTTTTCCTCAAAGGCTCTAATGTTTTCCCTTTCAAAGTAGGATAGAGGACCATATCCGCTAACTTTCCAAGGCATCCTATATGTAATTTCATCGCTTCCTTCCGAAAATCTAACCGTTCCTTTAGATTTATTGTAGCTTAGCTTAGACTTTTCAACAAACGGTTTTCTTAACACGACATGGGACAAGCTATAGTCGATGAAACACCCTACATCTTCTAAGATCATGAAATATACTAAGTAGGTGATGTTAATACAAATAAATCATAAAAATATTTATTAATATTTAGCAATCTCTTTGTGTTTTGTTGATAACAAATATAATGTTATTGTTAGGAATTAGAAATTCCAGGTATTAAAGAGTCGGTCACCTCAAGTATATGTAATCGTTAGAAAGCTCGTAGTCATAGTTATTTTTATGTTAAGTAGTATTTTGTTAAGTAACACCGTGGAGGACGGACGGGTCTTTACCCACTGTATGCCTGATCTACAGCCCGTTGTGTGGCATTTTATGTAAGACTATAAATACTCTCTACCTCCCAAGGTAGAGAGTTGGAGCTCATAATAAGATTTTTCTTTCTCTCACTAAGTTCCCTAAACCTCTAACTTTCTCTCTCTAGAACTCACCTTTATCACACTTTGAGTTATGGTTTGATGTGTATGTGAAATCCGATATCCTACAATTGGTATCAAGAGCCATGGTTAGATCATATCTTACACATCTTTGGATTTCTAGTGGTTTTAGGTGGTTTTTGAGTTTGAAAAAGTTTAGTGGTTTTGCATCATTTGGTTGATTTTTAGTGTTAAAGTTTCGATTTTGGTAGTACTTTTGTGTTTAGAATCATCACAAGTGTTTAGGTTTTGATTTAGAAGGTTTGAATCATAGTGGTTGGGTTGTTTTGGATTGAAAAGTGGTGTTTATGTGTTTTTCATGCTAGCGACTTGAGCCACGGAAAAGTTTTCTTAGTAGCGACTTGCTTTACAATTTGGTAGCGAGTTGTAGTTGAAAGTCTTAGCGAGTTGGGTTAGCGATTTGTCTAGTGAGACAAGGACAAAAGTACAAGTAGGGATTCTCCACACTACGTAGCGACTTGGTGGTAGTTAGCGACTTGTACTTTATATTGTTAGCGACTTGGTGTTAGCGAGTTGGTACCTAGCGAGTTGCTATTAGCGACTTGATTATTTAGCGACTTGGTGCTTAGTTCTTGCCAAAATTTTGCTAGCGACTTGGATATGGCGAGAGTTGTTATAGCGACTTGAGACTAAAGCGAGTTGGCTATCTAGCGACTTGATTAATTTAGCGAGTTGAGTGTGTTGTGTGTTGACTGCTTATACGAGTTGTGTGTTTAGCGACTTGTTCATTTAGACCTTTTTCTTCTTCGTGTTACATTCTTACGGTTGTTCTTTTGGTTTAGTAAAATCCGGTGAAAGAATCAATTTCCAGGTTTAATCAAAGAATTGCAAAATCCCGTAGAGCTTGAAACATGTCTACAAACGTTCTATCATCTCCATGCTAGAGGATGTTCAAGCAGTAGTTCAGATACTCGTCACCCATGCTTGTGAGCCCGACTACGATTCTTGGGCTCAACGAATCAGATTATACTGCCTTGGAAAGGAAAATGGTGTCAACATTCTCAAATCCATTGATGAAGGACCGTGTCGAGTTGGGCGACTAGAGATGTACTTGATCTGCTGAAGATGGAACTCGATTCTGGAATGGACGAGACCAAAGATGTATGATGAGCTTGATGATAAGGAGAAAAGATTCGATCTTTGGTATCGAGGCTCTAACATTGTTCTTGGTCTTCCTAAAGACATCTACAAGCTGATCAATCACAACACGAAGCAAAGGCGTGTGGGATAATGTCAAGATGCTTCCTCTGGTTCGAATTAACTATGGAAGACAGAGAATCCTAACTCTATGACGAATTTGAACACTTCAAGATGAAACGAGATGAGAGTGTCTATGAGTACTATGTGAGATTTCATAAGTTGGTGAATGACATGAGGAACATCGGAATGACTATGCCTAACATTCAGTTGAACTCTAAATTTGTGAACAACATGAATCCCGAATGGCACAAGTTTGTCACCTCTGTGAAGCTCACTAAAGGATTAAAGAATACAAACTATGAGCAACTCTATGCCTTCCTCCTTTAGAATGAGAGACATGCGATGTTTGAAAAATTGGTTCTTAATCAGTTCAAAACCAACCGGGGAGAGACAAGCTCGTCTAATGACTCAACTGCTTTACTCAAACATGGAATCACAACCAAATCCTCACAAGTCATACCCATGGGAAATGGTAATCACAAACTAATTCCTGATCCTATGTTCAAACAAGGCGATCTTTGATGCACCGTGGGTAATTTCATTAATCAACTAGCTCTTCTGATTAGTCAAAACATGAATTCTCTCCCACAACCAATAACAACCTCGAAAGACATCTAACCAATCAAACTCTTGTTAAAGATGGGAGGATCATGGTGCAACAGTTCGGGAAAGACGATATGATCGGGGAAGAGGTGGGTCGGTAGGGTTATGTTGGTAATCAAAATCGAGGAAGGAATGGTAATCAAGGTCAAGCTAAGCCGATCAAATGTTATAATTGTGGTGGTGAGGGACACATTGCAAGGAACTGCACATCTCCAAAGCGTCCACAGAATGCGATTACTTGAGAGAGATAAGATCTTTGCTTGTGCAAGCTCGGATAATGGTCTGCTTTGGATGAAGAGGAATTGTTGTTTCTAGGCGGGGCAATGCCAAGACCTATGATGCGATGTGGATGAGCGGCTATTAGGAAATAGGTCACAATCATCGAGAATGCCTTTCAAGTGATTGTTGTGATGCATACGACTCGATGTGGATGATGGACCCACACAATCTTTATGGCTAGCATTTCTCCAATGGTTTCTCCCAAGGTCTCCTCTTCACCACAAGCTGGCCCATCCAAAGACAAACTCATCTCAGAGGTACTAAAACTATACGATGGTGCTGATGTGCAAAAGATGCATGACAAAGTACTATCAATGAAACTTTTGTATCAAATATTGAAAATATGGGTAATATCAATGTTGTCCCATATGATCAATATGTGAAACAAAGTGAAAGTGAAGTTGTGCCAAGTGATGCATCTCTGCGATCAACAATGACTATATTTTTGATGAATACTGCGCAGTGCCCTGATGATGCATGTATCTGAATTAAATGCCTACAAAGAACGTGTTGCTATTTATAAACAACGTGCTAAATTTGAGTTGACCACGTGGCAGGAAATGGATGACCAAATCGCATAACTATTAGAAAAAGCAGGTTTAGAGAAGAAGTATTAAAACAAGAGTTAAACTCCTTGCAAGAAAAGCTTTCTAAAGCTGCTAAGCAAAAACAAGAACTTCAAGAAAATGTTAAAATGCTTAAGCAAGAATTCGATGCTAAGGAATCAAAACTTTTGAATGATTTTTCTAATCTAAAAACCTTGAAAACAAGCTTGAAAATAAGTTGTACGTACAAGGAAACACCATTGATTTTCACATGATCACTAAGCATAGAGTCCTAGCGATAAGCATAGCATTCCCTTATGAGGAACCAAATCCAGAGGTCATTAAAAGGCTAGAAATGCTCATAAGGTTCTTTATGATGGCAAGGAAATCCTTAAACCTAGCAGAAACCTAGTTGCGTTGAGTGCACGAGGAAGATAAAAATCAGATGAAATCACTAGGAAAAAGTTAAACAAGAAACTAGATGATCCAAAATGTAAAAGAAAAGAAATAATCATCACCCATGATTACAAAAAGGAATGGATTGCCTTAAACAAGTTTAAGCCTCGAACATTGTTACTCCCGAACAAGTGTTACGGAAAATGGATTTAGATAAAGAAAAGCGAAAATATTGTTGTAACCAACCCCTCTGGAAAATGCCTAGAAGCTTGTGTATCCTCCTAATACATCAATGCATCTTGTTCCTAGAACAATTGCCACTAAAAGCAAGACCTTAATTAGCCAATATGTTATACTTCAACTATTTGTTGATTTTGAGAAAACTTGCAAGAAAAGGATCACACCCACGGTATAACGGAAGGAGAAAGGGGTTTTGAGCAAATGAAAGAATGTTATTTAATTGAGGTCATGCCTTTCTTTAAACTTCTAAAAGATCACTTTGAGAGTCTTAAAAGGGGATAGAAACTGATATTAAGGGAATGGAAAAGGAATTTGATGCAATGATAGTTGAAGTTAGTGACTATGAGCGAGCACTAAAATATAATGAGATTGAGAGGAAGAACTTGCATACACTAAATGAGAACTGATTTGAATGTATTACTCAGGATGTGTTTTTCAACGCTACAATTGTTCCATTAATACTTCCAAATTTCATGAATTATCGGTTGCACTGAAAGTCTCCCATGATCGTGTCATTGAGCTTGAAAAACTAATTAAACTAAGCGAAAAAATTGAATGGATGATCCGACAATTTGGTTAATCATTTTTCTAAACTGGAAGTTGAGCATTTTAATTTACAACTAAAATATCAACATCTTAAAGAAAATGTCAAAACTTCAAATATCAAGACATCCTCGGATGCTCCAGAGTTTGATGCAGTTTTTCAAATTAACAGCGTGATGAGATTCAAGCTCATTGCAACGATCGAGAAAGTTGAAAGCCCAAATCTCTCAATTAAAGGGTCAAACGAACAATATGGGCTCCCAAATCCTCCTCCTTTAGAATCTCAGAATTCTCAAACTTTTCATCTTCAAAACTTAGTTGATGCCTTACAAAAGGAAAACGAGAGTTTTCTAGAAGAAAATGAAAAAGTTAACGACATTTTAAAGAGTTATATGATTCAATAAAAGTCACCCGTGACCAAAACAACGAAAAATAACGTCTTTACAAAAGGAAATTAAGAATCTGAGAAGTCGGAAATGGGAAAGCGCCACTTGTTTTCAATAAGAATGTTGTCTCAAAGTCACCCTGGTACCAAATACACTGTGACATTTAAATATATTCCTCCTCATCTTAGGAATAATGAACATGCTTTTCATGAATCCTGTGCTCACCTTAAGGATAGTCTAGAATGTCTCCGTGAGATTGTCGAAGAGGATTTCATTAACAAACCTCTTGATAGTGAAATTAGGTTTGCTTGCCTCCAGTCCAAACGATCTCAAGAGTTGCTAGAATGTGTAATTGCAACATGTCCCAAATCCTTAACCTTAGGTGCAAAGGCAAAGCTGTGATGCCTTGTTCTATGCCTAGTGCCAAGCAGGAAATCCGTTCTATGCCGAGTCTTAAGAAAGGAAACACTAATGTGCCTTCAAGTAGTTCAGATTCCAGATATGTTAGTGCTAAGAAAGTGAACTTTAGTGTGCTGCAAAAGCTCAAATCACAGTCATATGAAAGTATACACTAATGTGCCTTCTAGTACTTCAGATCCTTGCACATCAAGTTGAGGAATGCAAAAATTAGATCAACCAACTAATGTTCCCATTCCCTCTACAGAGTAATCGGTGACTTTAAAGAAGCGAGTCAAAGTCTCAAGGTAATACAAGGAATGATAGGACCTCGCAAGCTAAGAATGTGCATTGGAAGAGTGTAGAAGACCAATCTAGGAACTTTAAGCTTGAGTTGAATAAAATGAATCGTGTTGATTCTAGTATTAGCCTTAGGCGTCTTGTAATTAATTAGAATTGATACTATTTGCAAACCTTGTAATGATGTGCCTTGAATTACATTGCTAATCATGAATGTGGTGTGAATGCTTTGTCTAATCTTTGTCAAATGCCAGTTAAAATTGTTTAATGCTTCAATGTACCAACAAAGGCAAAAGATTGTTAGAAAAGCAGTGGAAACAGGAAGAACTTTTAAAAAGATAGGTTATTATTGGATACCTTTTGGCCATAAGAATAATCAGTTTTGTTCTCAAACTGCTAAGATTATGCCCACTAGAAAATGGATGCCTATTGGTAGAACTATTCCCTTAAGAAGTGAACATACTTTGAATAGGTCAAATCTGACACCAGACATTGCATCTATTCCCAATGATTCCATTGCTTCTACTTACGATATGGATGTTTCTTTTCGATGTGGGTGTTCCAATTACTGTAACTAAACAAGTGGAACCCATTCTTGCATGGGGATCCCAATTATCGATTATCCATTCTTATGCATGTTCATGCGGATCGTTCAAATCGTTCGTGGTACTGGACTCGTGCTTTCAAGCATATGGCGGGGCCGTGTGCTCATGAACCGTGAGCAAATTCATCGGACAGATTAGATTGGTAATGATCATTTTTGTGCAATTATGGGTTATGGTGATTATGTTGTTGGTGATAGTGTTATCTCTAGAGTATACTATGTGGAAGGTCTTGGTCATAATCGTTCTCTGTCGTTCATGGCTCTGATCTAGAAGTAACCTTTAGAAAACATACTTGTTTTGTTAGAGAACTTGATGGTAAGGAACTTTTAAGAGGAACTCGTGGTTCAAATCTTTACACCATCTCTATAGAAGATATGATGAAGTCTTCTCCAATTTGCTTGCGTCAAAGGCTTCAAAAACAAAGTCATGGTTATGGCATCGGCGTCTCAATCACTTGAACTTCGGCACCATCAATGATCTCTCGAGAAAGGACTTAGTTGTAGGTTTACCTCGACTAAAGTATGAAAAGGATCATCTTTGTTGAGCATGTCAATTGGGAAAAAGCAAGAAGTATGCCCATAAACCCAAACCTACTAACTCTCACGAAGTTCTTCATACAAATCATATGGATTTATGTGGACCAATGAGAGTGCAGAATATCTTTGGGAAGAAATATGTGTTAGTTATAGTTGATGATTACTCTAGATTCACCTAGGTCAAGTTCTTAAGGACAAAGGATGAAACTCCTAATATCATCATCAAACTCATCAACAGTACATGTTCGACTTAACAAAAGTCGATTATCCGGACGAACAATGGGCGAGTTTGTTAACAAACAACTTAGTGAATTCTATGAAAGCATTGGAATCGACCATCAAAAAGTGTTCCACGAACTCCAGAGCGGTGTAGTTGAAGAGAAATCGAACTCTTGTAGAAGCCGCTAGAACAATGCTGATCGATTTACTCAAAAGTTCCAATGTTTCTGCAGGTAAAGCTATTGCCATTGCATGCTACACACAAATCGTTCCACGATTCACACTATTCATGGAAAGACACCATATGAACTTGTCCACAAATGAAAACCTAATCTCTCTTTCCTTCGTGTGTTTGGAGCATTGTGCTATCCAACTAATGAGGGTCAAGACTTAGGCAAACTTAGAGCTAAAGCGGACATTGGAGTATTTGTAGGGTATGCACCAAACAAAAAGGGATACCGAATCTACAACAAAAGAACCGGAAACATCATGGAAACAATTCACGTTACGTTTGATGGTGACGGTCAAAGCGGCTCTGAACAATTCAGTTCTGGACCCGCACTTCAAAGCAGTCCAATTGGTTCATCCCTTGTTCCAAACTCTTCTCAAGAAACTCCATATGTACCTCCATCGGAAGATGATTTAAAGAAATTGTTTGATCCTATGTTTGATGAACTTTATGATCCAAGTACTAATGAGGTGTTGATCCCTACAATAGAGTCATTTCCTCATATTGAATGAAGTCAATCCCTGAGTCTCAATATCTTTAAAGTCAAGCACACTGTGCGATCCTGATCTCTCATCAACAAATCATCATTCTTCAAATGTACATCATGGGCTGTTTACGGCATCAATGATGAAGTTAATCCCTTTGCTAATCCTGAAGATGCTCCGTTTGAAAACATATTTGCTCCTGAATCTTCATCAGAACCATCTTCTTCGGAGACATCAACTCTGCTACCGGTCCTCAACAACTACCAAATGAACACCTCAGAAAATGGACTCACGATCATCCATTAGACAACATCATTGGAAATCCCTCCGTCCCGTATCCACACGAAACAACTTGCAAGATGCCCTATGGTGTTTCTTCAACTGTACTATCAAGATCGAACCAAAGGATGTTAAAACGCCATGAGCGAAGGCGGTTCAATGCTATGCAAAATGAAATTCATGAGTTTGATCGCCTTGATGTATGGGAGTTAGTACCTGCTCCAGAATGTGCTATGATTATTGCTCTAAAATGGATCTTCAAAGTGAAACTTGATGAGCATGGTGATGTATTGAAGAACAAGGCTCGATTAGTTGCTAAAGGATACCGTCAAGAGGAGGTATAGACTTTGAAGAATCTTTTGCTCGATTGCTCGAATCGAGGCAATCGGAATCTTTTGGCTAATCTTTAGTAAGAACATGGTAGTCTATCGGATGGATGTGAAGGCGGCATTTGACGGAGACTTAAAGAAGTTAGTCGTCGCAACTGAAGGATTTGTAAATCAAGAGCATCCTACTACGTTTATCGTTTGAAGAAGGCTTCGGGTTTAAAGCAAGCTCCAAGGGCATGGTATGATACACGTCAAAGTTTCTTCTATCAACGGATTTAGCAAAGGCGGTTGATCCAACATTGTTCAACAGGAAGTCAGGCAAACATTTAATTCATGTTCAAATTTATGTTGATGATATTTTTTGCCTCGCCAGCCCATGATGAATGTGATGCTTTTCTAATGAAATGAGTTCAAAATTTCAAATGTCAATGATGGGACAAATGTCATTTTCTTGGGATTACAAATTTCTCAAAGTCCCAGAGGCATTTTCATAAATCAATCTAAATATGCAACTGAGATCTTAAAGAAATTTGGATTTGATTCAAGTGACCTGTTGACACTCCCATGATTGATCGAACCAAACTAGATGAGGACCACTCGGGGATCATGATTGACCAAACAAAATATCGTAGTATGATTGGATCCCCGATGTACCTCCACTAGTAGACCGGACATCTTGTTCATTTGTTTGCATGTGTGCTAGATACCGAGGCTAAGCCTACTAAAAGCACCTTGAAGCGGTTAAGCGGGTCTTCGGTATCTCCAAGAACCATCAATATGGGTCTTTGGTACCCGAAGGACCGGTATGTTACTAACGACCTATGCGAATCTTGATCATGCGGGGTGTCAAGATACTCGTCGAAGTACATCGGAGGTGCTCGATTTTTGGGTGATAAGCTTGTGAGTGGTCTTCAAAAAGCAAATGAGTACTTCTATTTCCTCTGATGAATACATAGCCATGTCATCTTGTTGTGCTCAAGTCTTATGGATGAGATCTCAATTATCGGACTATGGCTTTGAATTCAACAAAATCCCTATCTTGTGACAATAAAAGTGTTATTGATCTCTCATGCAACAACGTTCAACACTCAAGAGCAAAGCATATCGACATTCGACATCATTTCATCGGGGAACAAGTGGAAAAAGGTGTGGTGGAACTCTATTTTGTGAGTCTGATATCGGTTAGCGAACATCTTCACCAAAGCTCTTCCAAGAGAGCGTTTTGAGTTTATTCTTCCACGTCTTGGCTTGAAAAGTCTTCAACCGAAACACTCAAAGCGTCTTCGGAGGAAGGCGAGGAGTAAAGGTCTATCTTCATCTATCTCTTGTATATATCTATTCGAAAAACAAAATACAAAATTATAAAACCTTCAAAACCATAAAAATCAAAAATTGAAAAATCTTCAAAAATATTGTCAATTTGTCATGTTTTTTCTCGGTTCGATCAATATCTGGTCTTTGTCTTTGTCATTCAAAGAATGACACGGACTTTAGATGTTGATTCGAATTCTTAAAAAAAATTTTTTGAGAGAAAGAAATGGTTTATTGTCATTTGAGGCATAACCAGCTTTTTCAAAGAAAGAAACAGAGCATACTTTATCATGTTTTCAAAATTCCATGCTCTGATTCTTTAAACATTTATCTGCTAAAAACTAACTCTTTGAAAAATAACTTCATCTCTATTTTTGATAATCATCCGGACTTATTTGTCAAAATATCAATCTCTCAATCAACAACCTATGTCATTGATTGAGGGGAGAATGATTTCAATTAAATTAAAAGTTATTTGGCATTCAATTGTTTTCAAAAGATATTCAAGCATGTTTTATCAATGGAGTTTAAAGTCTTAAAATCCGATCATTATCGGTTAAAACGCTTTCATAATCAAGTCACAATTCTCCTTAAAAGCTTTCAAAATCAATTTAAATCTATAAGAGATCACAAATCTCAAATGATTTGATAATTGTGATCGGGGAGAATGTGTGATTTAAATGGATTTAAACTGATAATTCGGTAAATGGTTTTATAAGGATGTACAAGCTCTCCTTCCCACGTGACAAAGCGATTTCAAATTTTCCATGCACATGTTGAGGGAGCATCTATCTTAAACCTATGATTTGTGATAACTTATCTCAAGGTGTGAGTTCCCTCTAGTATGTGCAAAACTCTTTTCAAATCTCGAGGCACATATTGAGGGGAGCAAAATCATGAAAACCTCATCCTTCCCCAAAATGCTTTATCTACTTGATTCGATTAGGGAAGTGATGTTGATATTTTTAAAATGGTAATCAAAGAAGTTAATTCTTTCTCTTGCCTCCGTGTGGAAAACTATTTCAAATACTTGATTCACATGTTGAGGGAGAGTTCTTCTTCTAAAAATATCAAAACAATTGGTACAAAATGCTTTAATAAAATATCATAAGTATCTGGATTGATTTTCAAATGGTTTTCAATTGGTTCCTATGGCGGATGAACAATACCAAAAAGACCGACCAACTTTACATTATGTATGGTGATATAAGGACGATAAGGTTAGGTATGTGTTCCCATGATGCCTTGGCAGGAGGGATCTACCCAGGGACTATCCACTAGTTAGTGTAGAGTTCTTAGGTATGATGATAAAGGAGAAAAATGAGATATGGGAAGAGTGCGGTAAGGCGGGCTAGTCTTGGAATAAACCCAACAAGGTTCTAGCTATGAAGTCTCGGTAGCAGCGAAGGGGTTGAAGAATTAAAAAAATTGAATGAGAAAAGGGTGAAAACAAATAGCCCTCCATTTATTCAACCTTAGAAACCGGGTTCAATTCATATCTCTTGATGGTAAATCGGTATTGACAAGGCGTCATGGACCCATGGCACTTGCACTTCAACAAAACCACTCAAGTTCCTCTTAAAAGGACTTGTTTCATTCTCACGGGGAACCGACGTTATCTATCGACTTTCTCTTAGAGATTGTTGATATTGAAGGAGGAGACCCTCTCCCTAGTCTCCGATATAGGATCCAAATATGCACAAATTGAGTCTAGTGCCACGAGATCATCAATAAATCTCATTAGGACACTTTCAATGAAGACTCTGTTTCACACAATGTGGAAAGAGAGATTATATCTTGAGTCCTACGCATTATCCTTGTGGTATTGCGGAACATGAGTGATGTGTTTACATATTCCCGTGAAGATGGAAAGCCGGAGCCAACTTCTAACAAGCTCACGGTAGGTGGCATGTGAGATCTATTATCTGATCAACCATGTGACAATCGAGCGAAACAATGGGCGATTCAATCTTTTGAATCAATCGGTTCGAGTTATGGATTGCGGATACCTTTGAAAAACCGGTCTTTGTGCTTTAAAACTCTTTTCATTAGCACGCGTCGATGGTACTAATTTTCAAATCAAAAGGTGTTTTATGATTGATAATTGATTTTCATTAAAACCTTCGTTATATTGCAAAAACAATTTCTATTGAGCAATACGCGATTGTTTTTCAAATCTCTTTCATCAATCGGTGGGCGTAAATTATTTGGTTCACTCACTCCGTGTTGTCTTCTTTGAGGCGTTCGGTTTGAGAACGGCTAGAAGCGGCGAAACCTGTCAAGGAAATTCTTGAATTATACGATCCGAGCAATACTTATCTTGATCAACGGGAACCGTGGGCGTGTACCTCAATTCGCGAAAGATCAAAGACACTTTCGTGCACTTTATTGCTAACTATCTTATGCGAGTACACCCCGGCGTTTGCGGTGTCGGAATGGGCGGTCAATCCATAGCGTGCTCACACACACATTCATATCAAAGATATCATGATTGGTGCATCAATGACTCGATATTCTAACTCCATGCTTACCTTTCTGTTCGCCAATATCATGAATCAACGAATGCTTCCGCTACTCGATGAAGATATCATGATCAAGAATGTGAGCATGTCGGTTCGAAAGTCACAACATCACATAATACCAACACCACAATGGATGTATCAGAGATTTTCTATCAGCTGATGATCTCAAAAGCTGGCTCAACATTATTATCACGTGGATCAGTAAAGACCTCCACTTGGATTAACCAAACATGCAATGAGTGGAATCAATGACGAGCTTGAACAAAAGTACTACATCAAAAATGTAAGATCAATTGTTAATGTAATATCTGATTGTATTCAATGTCATTTTAGTATATGTTTGAGGTGACCTCCTTAGGGGAGATGTTAGGAATTAGAAATTCGGTGTAAAAGTAAATTCACCTCAAGTATATGTCGTTAGGCTTCGTAGTCATAGTTATTTTTATGTTAAGTAGTTTTGTTAAGTAACACCGTGGAGGACGAGACGGTCTTTACCTTTGTATGCACGATCCATGACCCGTTGTGTGGCGTTTTATTGTAAGACTATAAATACTCTCTACCTTCCCAGGTAGAGAGTTGGAGCTCATAATAAGATTTTTCTTTCTCTCACTAAGTTCCCTAAACCTCTAACTTTCTCTCTATAGAACTCACCTTTATACGCCCACTTTGAGTTATGGTTTGATGTGTATGTGAAATCCAATATCCTACAGTTATCATAAGTAAAATTATAAGGATACATGTTATTTTTGTAAAGCATCTACATATATAGTCATTTAATATAAATTGTTGTAATGATCCATTTATTGTAATAGTTTATTAGGATGGGTAAAAACCATAACCCATGATCCATACCCATGGAGCATATCCATAACCCATGGAGTTAACCCACAACCCATTGACTAGATGCATTGCATCTTCTTGATACATTGTATCTACTTGGATACCCATGGTCCAAAGTCTAGGACCCATGACCCATGATCCATGACCCATAACCCATAACCCATGGATAAAGAGGAGCGTCTCACGGATCCCTCCGTTTACACTAGACGGATCCCTCAGGCAAGGGATCCGTGGGATCCGTGCAACAGTAACAAGAAATTGCCTATAAATAGAGAGCCATTTCTTCATTATAACTCACCCCTCTTCTTACTAACTTTCTTATATATTCTTACATTCTTTTAACTTCAGATCTCTTGATCTAGAAAGTAGTTCTTATTTCTTTTGTTGTGATTCTGATATAGGTCCTTCTCTAAGGTGAGATTACGAGCTTCTACAAGTCATCCAAGCAAGGAGTCCTTGATGGATTTGTTCCTCCAAGATTTACTAGCAAAGATCTTGTATTTCATATTTCACATATTTGTTGTGTTATAGTAATGTTGGTTTGGTCCTCCGTTGTAGGACTCGATATTAGCTTTACGGAAAAAGTGTAAGCGGCGTTATGAAGGCTTCTCCGCCGAGTTGAAGGAGTTTGTTAACATAGTGCTTGAACTCTCGAGTAGGTGACTCGGGGAGTGGAGTAGGGCAAGGATGGTGTCCTTGTAGCCGAACCACTATAAATCGGTTGTGTCATTTCTATCTTATACTTTACTTGTTTCGTTACTTGCATTACTTATAGATCTATACTTTCTCTTCATCCATGATTTCACATAATGAATCTAAGGTTTTGAAACTAACTTAAAATCGGCAAAACTATTCAACCCCCCCCCCCTTTTAGTTTTCCACAATTGGTATCAGAGCTAAGTTTACAAAAGTTTTAAAGTAAATAGTATTTTAAAACCTTTTCGATCACTATGGGTTACGAAAATTATAAAGGAGCAATCTATGAAGCCCTCCACTACTTGAAACTAATGGTTTATTTATTGGAAAAATAGATTCAAAGCATTATGTGAAGTCAAAAGATTGATCTTTGGTCTATCATTGTTGAAGGCGATTTTGAAGCCGCTACAAAAGATGAAACCGGAAATTTAGTAAACACACCTCATGATCAACTCACGGATGATCATAAGAAAAACTTTCAAAAATAGTGAAGCTAAAATGGTTTTATATAATGCTTTACCCAAAAGGAATTGAAAAATTTCCATGCTTAAAACAACTAAAGAAATTTGGAATTATTTAGTTGTAACTCGTCAAGGAAATCAACAAGTTAAAAACAATAAAATAGATTTACTTGTTCAACAGTATGAACAACTTTCAATATCGGATGAGGATACTATAGATCATTCTTTTGATAACTTTAATACTATAATTACATCATTACAAGCACTTGATGAGTCTTTCTAGTCGTAGTCATGTTAGGAGATATCTAAGGGAACTTCCATCCAAGTGGAGATCAAAGACTTGTCAATCATCACCCTCGATGAACTCATAGGCAACCTAAAGGTCTATGAGCTTGTCTCTGCAAGATTCGAATCCTCGAAGAGAAGGAGAAGCATAAATCTCTTACCTTAAAAGCCAGAAGTTCTCAATTGAAGAAAATTCTTCTTGGGATAGTGATGACCGAAGAGTATGCCATGGCGGTAAGGGATTTCAAAAAGTTCCTTAGAAGAAAGGGAAGATATGTCAAAACAACGATATGACAAGAAGGGGTTCGGAAAGGCAAAGGCGACAAGAAAGCAAGAGATGAGCAGCTTTTTTTAAATGTAGGACCACAATCACTTCATTAGTGAGTGTCCCAAGCGTAATGAACAAAAGCATTCATGAGTGGCTCGTGGGGAATGAGTGAGGAGGAGGACGAAGAAATTTGTCTCATGGAAAATAATTCAAATGAGGTATGTCCCGAATCTCTCTATTATAGTTGCTCATCATTAGATGATGATTCATTGCATCGTGAATATGATAAACTTTGCAAAATTAGTTTAAAAGTAATTAACAAAAACAAGATTTTGAAAAACCAAAATGAACATTTAGAGAAGGAAGTCTTTGAGTTAAAAGCTAAATTAAAACGTTAAGAAAAGGGGAAGATAGCAAGTGGGGAATGTGAGTTTTGTATTCAACTTCAAACACTAGTTGATAATCTAGATTCCAAGATTGCTAGAATGAGTATGATATGATATTAGATAATGTTAAAACAGGAAACAACCAAAAAGGTTTAGGTATTCAGCAACTTGATGCTTCAACTAGTGAAAACAAAGAAACACAATTCGTCAAAGCAATAGAAAAACAAGTCACTATAGTCACGGATCCCATGGATCCCACAAAAAGCGAACCGGCTAGTGTAAAACCAGGGATCCGTGGGTCTGCTGAAGCAAACAGTAGTAATAATGTAGCCTCTTCATCTAGAACTGATTTTGTTATTGTTAATAAGAAGAAACTAAGCCATGTTACTGTTAGACAACCACCTCCAAGACAAAATCAAAGTTTTATAAGAAACAAAGGTCCATCGTTTTCAAAACCAAACGCATTTATAAGGAGACCTAATAATGTTTATCCGAGAAGCAACCATCAAATGGGATGGAATCCTAATGTACAAAACGGTTTTCCATTTCAAAACTTTGCACCATGGAATGCATACTCACCTTTTCCATATATGCCTAATATGAATGAAATGTATAACACTAATGGACCCATGAACAAATGAGGACCAAACTTTTGAGTTAATTGTTTTCTTAGGTGTGCTTAAAGGTGGGCCTAGATCCAGGATGAATGGTTCAAGATAGCGGGTGCACGAGGTCACATGACGTCGATAATAAAGATTTATTTTCCACATATGATCCTTCAGCGGAGGAAATGTGGTATTTGGAATAGCAAAGCAAAATCATGCGGTAAAGATGCGATTTCTAACAAATCTCTAACCATTAACGATGTGTGTCACGTAGAAAACCTAAACTTTAACCTTTTAAGTATAGGACAAATATGTGATAAGAAGTGTAATGTGCCTTTTAATGAAACCGGTAGTAAGATATTGAAAAACGGTATCACTATAGGAAGAGGAATTAGAAAACATGGAGTCTATGTCATTAAAATCGGTAATGAACCTAAGGAAAAACTTTGTCTTACTTCAATGGATGATACTTCGACCTTATGGCATCGAAGATTGGGTCATGCCAATATGCGACTTCTTCAATCGCTATCATCCAAAGATCTAGTAAGATATCTACCAAAATTAAAATATGAACATCACTTTTGTGATGCTTGTAACGTAGGAAAACAAGTCCATGCTAGTCACAAAGCTAAAAATATGGTCTCTACTACTAAGTGTCTAGAACTACTTCACATGGATTTATTTAGTCCATCTGCTATTCAAAGTTATGGAGGTAACTACTATACTTTGGTCATAGTGGATGATTACTCTAGGTACACATGGACTAAATTTTTAAAGAATAAAACTAAAACATTCGATTACTTTGAAATATTAAGTAAGAAAATCCAAAGACAACTAGGAAGTCCTATAGTGTCTATTAGAACGGATCACGGTAGGGAATTCGATAATTGATTGTACAATAGATTGCACTACCAGGATTCGATGATGATCAAAGGTATGAGGGGTGTATGTTGCAGCCAAGACTTGTCTTTCACCTGAGAATAAGAAATATGAAACACTACGTTAAGTGATTACGCAGAGGTAGGACCCTGCGAACCACCTCCGGCGTGAGAGTAAGTATGAGTTATGGTTGTGTAAGTGTGAGTAAGTAAAGAGATGAGTGTGAAATGAGCATACTATAATCCATTGTGAGTCCAACCTATTTATAGTGGAAGAAATAGGGTTAGGGGCACTTCTAGCGTGAATTTCTCGAAGATCATGGGGGCGTCCCATGTTTTGTGGGTAACCGCTAGGGCTTAGTGACCACGTCTCAAACTTGCTGTGGGGAAGCCAGGGAGAGAGGAGATCGTGGGTTTGACCAAGTCGAGGAGGTTCCTGTCATCCATTACTCCTTAGTCAACCATACCCCAAGGGGCTTATGGCTTCGAATGGCGAATTCCCAGTGAGATAACCTTTGTGCTACTAGAATGGTTTTACGCCTATGGATATTTTAGAATCCTAACTTGGGCCTTCGAATAGAAGGGATTCGACACGTCTCGAAGGAGTGTCCTTCGAGCTATTCGAAGGGTACATCATCAAGCCCCCCAGTCGAAAGTGAGGCATATGAACGAAGAGGCATTGCTTTCGACTTCATGCTTCGAAAAAATACCCTTTCGCTGCTAAGCTTATCAATTAGAAGATAATTATGCGCCTAACTAGGACATTTAATGCTAACCAACCTTTTGGTACCGCTCACAGGGAATCACAATTCCCATTTTGCCAGAGACCAAAGAGACTTATTTTTAAATTTAAAAATTATTTGAATCGGATAAGAGTAAGTTTTGGGACACATGTGCTGTGTTTAAGAGTTGAAAGAGAGTATTTAAAAGGGGGGTAGTTGAAACCCTAGCACATTTTACTCTCTCCGTCTCTTTCTACACGCAGATAAACTTTGATGCATACAACTCGAAAAACCAAAAGGTAAACATCCACTTCTCGTTTGTAGCTTTTTAAAAAAATGGATTCCAAGTTTATCATTAAGCAACAAAATTATGTATGTTTTGCCACAGATTTACCACGATCACCTAGTGATATATCAATCATCCACGGAGTATAAAATCATGTTACCCAAGTTCTAATCGTGTATCTTTGATGCTCCACAAGGTTTCGTAGGGCTATACACTCATGCATTTAGCCATTCCAACCTTAGGATTCCACTGCACCCACTTATATTATAGTTTATGCAGTACTACAAGGTGCATATTTCTAGGTTCAACCCATTTGGTTTAGCCAAACTGACCACATTCATAGTAATATGTAAAGCATACGGCTATGTACCAACTCTAAAGGTGTTAAGGGGTTTTTTGAATTTGTATCCTGGGGGAAACTAGTTAACCTTGGCTAAAAGGCCTGAAGGGGATGTGCCAAACCTGTTTGGGAAAGTATACACCAACATAACAGCTTGGAAGGGCAGTTTTTTCTATGTGCAAAACACTTTTACCCCCACACTGACTATCGAGTTATTGAGTAAGGAGTATATGTTTGATGCAAAATGATAAAATGACCCATTGCCATATGAGGTGCGAAGGAATCCATGCTATCAGCGTTTGGCTAGATACCCTGTTGATGTGCAAGTGTTCCCCGAGCCAATCTTATTCATGGCTGGGATTACCCAGAGCTGGGAGGGGTCTCCCAAGAAGCCTGTTATCATGTACCATGGACAAAGTATGTTTCTCTACTTCTATTTAAGTAGGACCAATGTAGCACTGATATTTATTTTTTCTTGTTTCTTTTTTGCAGAAATGTCGTTCAAGAACTTTATGTACCAGGATCTTGATGAAGACTTGAGCTTCATGCCAGCTGAGAAGGCCGAAGAGTCTTACGATGTTGGCTCTCCTTCCACATCCGTCAACAACAATGAATTGGAGACTCCGAAGCCGAAGCCTATTGCATCAGCACCCCCACAACTTGCGCTGGAGGGTCCTTCTTAACTTGATGAGAATGTTGATTTGGACGATACTACAGAGGAGGATGTCCAGGTTGCAGGTTCCACTGGGATAGCGGATAGGTTGAAAAGCCGAAAGGGAACAACTGGAAAGGCACTGAAGTCAACCAACAAGAGGAGGAATCCCAGCCTCCGGATCTAGGGCCATGAGGCAAAAGAGTGCTGAAGGCAAGAAGATTGTAAAGTCTTCCTTTGAGTTGCCAGATGAATCTATGGAAGTGCATGGTAAGCAGTTTCTCCTTGTAAAACATGTGAAGTGATAATTGTCATAATTGCTCGGGCCTTATACATTGTATTGTGCGAGCCTTCCGTAAACAAAGGAGCTTCCCAATGCTTTGGCTTGCCACTGGATTGTGGATCATGTCACCCCCCTCAATGGAAAGTTTGTGGACAATATTTCCATTGAAAAGGTTTGTGATATGCATGACAATGGTGTAGCAGCGGGCAGTGCAGTATTGGACAATCATTTAAATGGCAGAACCAGAGAGTTGCTTAGGGCTGTTACCAAGGCAAGACAGGAGATGGATGTCATGAGGAGAAACATAGGGATCAGGAGTATGCAAAGTTGGAGGCTAAATGTGATGAGATTAAGAGGGACCTTGAGAAGAATCCTCTTGTTCAAGACCTCCGTCAAAAGGTTGCGGAGTTGACAACTGAAATTGTCAAACTCAAGGTAGAGGAGAGTAGGGTAGTGACTCTCATTGGTCAAAATGCTGTGCTTGAGGCAAAATGTGCTGGTTTGGAGAGTGAGAGATCTAGGCTTGGAGAGGTGGAAGTGAAGCTAAGGGAGGATTTTGATGGCTTGCAGATGAGATACAAGATGCTGCAAAAGGATCGCGCGGAGGTTGTGTCAAAGGTGGTGCCATATATAGCCATGGAACTCTACCACAATGATGAGTTGGGAGCACAAATATGGAAGGTCATCAAACTCTATTTTTCATGGGCTACAGTTTAGGACAGTCTGGCTGGAGGAGGCTGCCAAAACAGGTAAGCCCGTGGACCTCTCTAAGATTGAATGCTACCGTCCCACATCTAAAGCTGAATACGATGAGACAGGAAATGCGTTTGAAATCGCAGAGTACTCCTTCCTAACTGAAGCTACCAAA
>OU343216.1:81652603-81669559 GCA_910596185.1 Chrysanthemum makinoi
TCCAGTTTAGTACATTCTATCATGGGAGTGTCAACAGGGTCACTAGAATCAAATCCAAAGTTCTTTAAAATCTCATTTGCATATTTATATTGATTTATAAAAATGCCTCTGGGACTTTGTGAAATTTGTAATCCCAAGAAAAATGACATTTGTCCCATCATTGACATTTGAAATTTGGAACCCATTTCATTTGAAAAACGATCACATTCATTGGGGTTGGTCTAGGCAAAAATAATATCATCAACATATATTTGAACGTGAATTAAATGTTTGCCTGACTTTCTGGTGAACAATGTCGGATCAACTGCTCCTTTGCTGAATCCAGTGGATAGAAGAAACTTTGATAGCCTATCATACCATGCCCTTGGAGCTTGCTTCAAACCGTAAAGAGATTTCTTCAAACGATAGACGTGAGTAGGATGCTCTAGATTCACAAAGCCTTCAGGTTGGCTGACGTAAACGGCTTCTTTCAGATCTCCGTTAAGAAAAGCCGTCTTTACATCCATCTGATAGACTACCATGTTCTTACTTGCAGCATTAGCCAAAAAGATTCTAATTGCCTCGATGCGAGCAACTGGAGCAAATGATTCTTCAAAGTCAATACCCTCTTCTTGACGGTATCCTTTTGCAACCAATCGAGCCTTATTCTTTAAAACATCACCATGCTCGTCAAGTTTCACTTTGAAGATCCACTTTAGAGCAATGATCATAGCACAATCTAGAGCAGGTACTAATTCCCATACATCTAGTTGATCAAACTCATGAATTTCTTCTTGCATGGCACTGAACTAGCTGTCTTCATTCATAGCAGTTTTGACGTCTTTTGGTTCGATCTTAGAGAGTACGGAGTTGAAGAAGCACCATAAGGCATCGGTTGCAAGTTGTCGACGAGTGGATACTAAACGAGAAGGGTTTCCAATGATGTTGTCCAATGGGTGATCATGTGTCCACTTTCTAAGGTGTTCATGTGGTTGTTGTTGAGGAACAGAAGTAGCAGAGTCGATTTCTCCTGATGAAGATGGTTCTGATGATGATTCAGGAGCAAATATGTTTTCAAAAGGTTCATCTTCTGGAGTAGCAAAAGGATTTTCGTCATCTGTAACAGCAGCAACATTTCCATTGTGTACACTTGATGATTGAGGCATTGATGATGATACCGAGTGATCAGCAGAAGGCGCTTCTTGACTTAGTGACATGGAAACTGAAGGGTTAACTTCATTGACAGAGATAGGAGCAGCCTCTGTTGATGGAATTGACAGATCATTAGCCCTTGGCTCATAGTGTTCATCAAACATAGGATCAAATAATTTCTTCAAATCATCTTCTGAAGGAGGTACATAATGAGTTACTGGTGAAGGAATTGAAACCAGAGTAGAACTGATAGGACAACTTTATGAAAGTTGAGATACGGGTCCAGAACTGGTTTGTCCTGGAGCCATTTGACCGGTCAGCTCATCGAACGTAACATGAATTGTTTCCATGATATTTCGGGTTCTCTTGTTGTAAATTCGGTAACCCTTCTTGTTTGGTGCATAACCAACAAAAACTCCAATATCTTCCTTTGCTCTTATATTACCTAAATCTTGACCGTCATTCGTTGGATAGCACAAAGCACCAAACACATGAAGGTAGGAGAGATCAGGTTTTCGTTTATGAACAAGTTCATATGGAGTTTTTCCATGAGAGGTATGAATAAGGGAACGATTTTGGGTGTAGCAAGCAGTGGCAATGGCTTCAGCCCATAGAAACATTGGAACCTTTGAATAAATTAGCATTGTTCTTGCGGCTTCCACAAGAGTTCGATTTCGTCTTTCAACTACACCGTTCTGTTGAGGAGTTCGTGGAACACTTCTTTGATGACTGATTCCAACACTTTCATAAAACTGAATTAAGTCTTTGTTAACAAACTCTGTGCCATTGTCTGTTCGAACTATTCTAACAGTATTGTTGAGTCGAACTTGTAGCTGTTTGATAAGTTTGATGATGACATCTGGAGTTTCATCCTTTGTCCTCAAGAACTTTACCCAAGTAAATCGAGAGTAGTCATCAACAACGACTAAAATGTATTTCTTCCCATTTATTGTTTGTACTCTCATTGGTCCGCACAAATCCATATGAAGGGTATGAAGGACTTCCATTACTGAGTTTGTGGGTTTCGGTTTATGGGCATATTTCGTGCTTTTTCCCAATTGGCATGCTGAACAAAGATGATTGATTCGCTCCGAACGGTCTATCTTTAATTAGTCAACCACTTGTGAATGGTCAACCATAAAAGTCAAACAGCTCATAACAGAATGCAATAAAGTCCAGAGGAGTATAGTGTATCCCCGGGTCGTTAAGTCCCAACGAGGTGTGAAAACTGTAATACAACGAATCTGTGATCGGGTGAATATTGAACAGGAAAGGGTGATGATTGATTTATACTAAGGAATTTAAATCTAATAAAGACTTTGAAGTCCTTCTAATTCTATATTTAAAAACGTTTAACGATTAAAAAAAAACGTAAAACTTAAACTAAAACAAACGTAAACGTATAAAATAAAAATGTGAAATCAGAAAACTAAAAGACTCATGAAAATGAAAATTACTTTTTAACAATTCTAATAATAAAAGAAAACTTTAAGAAAAAGAAAATTACTTTTAAAACTATTTATCTAATTATTATTAATTAAAAACTATTTTTAATTATTTAAAAATACATTAAAATACAAGAACATAGGAAATTAACCTAAAAAATGAAATTATAAATTGGAAAATCTAAAAATATTATAAAAATAATTTAAAACTGAAAATAATTTTTTATACTTTTTATGTATTTATTATTAATTAAAAATGACTTAAAAATACTTAAAAACTAATATTAAATAAGAAAAGGACTAAATGAGCTAGGAAAAATATGGAAATTTTATGGAAAATCTAAAATATTATACTAAGCCTGGGAAAAATATAAAAAGTGTTGGGTTTTAGGTTCCTTGGATTTGATGAGACAAAGTAAATAGAAGAATGAAACATCAAGGGCTTAAAGAGAAAGAGAAGAAATCTACAAAAAGATGGAAGGACTTGCTTGCAAAAGAAGATTTACTTATTAGTCCTTCGTAGTATCTTGTAAACCCTAATACGTAGTATAAAAGAGACATGGGTGTAGATTTTAAATACAAGTCTTTCACAATGTAGACGTTCTAGTAGGAGGTGTGTGTAACCTAGACTGTTTCTATAAACGTCTAGGGTTAGTATTGTTTGTATATCCCTAAGATATGAGATGGCTTAGATCCCGTTACAGTTAGGTAACACGTTATATTCTGATCAATATATAATTGGGGAGATAATGATGAAAACCTTGTGTCAATAACATAGTTGTTTGTTTCTATCCGCTGTGCATAATTGTTTGTCTATGTTATTGTTAAACCCTAGAGCTTACAAACGATCAAGAAACTATCTTCATCATGTTTTTAGTCTCCACAATTGGTATCAGAGCTTGGGGAGCTCGTTACCTAGGGATTCGCAAGGTTTCTTGGCGAAAAAGTTTGAAGAAAATCGGATTTGTGCAGAATTCGCAACTTTCTGCAGCACTGTTTTAAAAACGCGATAACTTTTTCGTTAACCGTTGGATCGGGCTGAAATTTTTGGTGGATCTTCTCTACATACCTATCTAACTTTCCACCGAAGGGATTGTCGATCTGAGCTTTTATGTGAAAGTTATTCACTGTCCAAATTGGCTGCTGAAGGAGGTATAAAGTTTCAATCTCTACTGCTACGAGGGTTTATCGTTCCATGTTTACTAATGCTTTTGCTCATTGGTTTTAATGCTCAATGTGTGGAATTGATTTAATGATCATAACATGGATACTTGGTTACTGATGGAACTACGGAACTACTGATGCTATTGGTTTGTTAGTAAGGAGTTATTAATGTTGCTTATTCAGTTCATGATTTATGCTGCTCTTGATATCGATACTATTCCTACTACTCGAGGTGAATAACTGATGCATTAATCATGGCTAGTTTTGTCAACCACTGATAGCTTCATCTTGTAACCACGGCTAACATTCCTCGTAACCACTGACAAGCTTCTCAAAATCACTGATAGTTATATCGAAACCACTGCTAGCTTTACTTGTAACCACTGATTGTTGCTTCGAACCACTGCTAGTTTTCTTGTTTCCACGGCTAGCATAACGTTACTTCTTCTCGTGATCAAAAACTGCTAATGCTGGAATCAAGGTTGCTGTATTTTGCTTGATGAATACTAGTGATATCAGGAGCTCGTGAGATGAAGAATGGGATTTTAAGTGTGGTCGCAAGTGCTACTGTTATATTCTTATCTGATGTTAGTCAAGATTCGAGGGTTTTTCATGATGGGTATGAGAAGCATGTGATATTGATGACGGTGGAGTATTTTGATTGGTTAATATGGCAAGTGTTCTCATTATTATAATTAACTACTGATCCATTCTCGTATTAAATTCGAAGGTACACTTAATCTGTTGTTTATATTATACCTCGTACTGATTTGTCATGGGTTGTGGAATAATGCGAGCAGTGCAGTGAAGGTGTTTTTTCGTCTATGGTATAAAAGCATGGTGGTAAGAATGGATCACGTGATGGTTGTATTACTATGAATATTGAAAGTGTTTAATTAATACGTGGGTAGTCTTCAAGTGATCTCATTGGTCAAAGTGTTCTGTTTTGGTTAACATTGGAATAAATTGAGTTGTGATGATATAAGATACCTCGTACTAATATCAAGATCAGTTGTATTATGAAGTGGCCGGTCAAGCATTATCACAGTTTTGGACTTAAGGGGAAGCGAGATTGATACACACACAGGAGATTGGTTCACACACACAAGGAGTTTGGTTTTTGGAAGTTGTTCTTAAAAGATTTACAAAGCTCGTATTTGGTTTATTGGACTAGTTGATTACGAAGACAGTTGAATATCACTAATTTGATGTTGTAGTTGAGTTTCACAGGTTTGTGTTCTTATCATATCTCAAAGTGGGTGTTACACTTTGGAGGTAACTTGTTCGTGCTTCAATGATTGTGACGAAGAATTGACAAACACTTTAAGGAGTGACGTTATTGTGCTCAGTGATTATTGTCAAGAGATTGCGGTCTCCTTATACATTGGTTAGTATACGTTCAGAGTCACGTGGATAAACAAGACATAAGATGCAAGTTTGGGTGATTTTACTTCTTCATCAAGTTCGTTATATTTGGTTTTCTTCACAAGTGATCATTACATGGAGACTTCTGATTTGAAGAATCATTTGATGTTCATGCTTCTTTCAAGGGAAGTTTTTCTTTGCTTACATTCTCTATTTGTTGATAACAAAAGGGGAAGAAATATTGGAGTGGCAGCATGGATTAAGGGGAAGACAGAGGAAGACAAGAATGTTTCATTCATGGTGAGATTTAATATCTCAACTTGCGCTGCTTAGTAGGGAAGTTCGTACACAACTTTGTTTGTTTTGTCATCATCAAATAAGGGAAGATTGTTGGGTTTTAGGTTCGCTTAGTTTGATGTGAGACAAAGTAAATAGAAGAATGAAACATCAAGGGCTTAAAAGAAAGAAGAATCTACAAAAGATGGAAGGACTTGCTTGCAAAAGAAGATTTACTTATTAGTCCTTCGTAGTATCTTGTAAACCCTAATCCTCTAGTATATAAAGAGGACATGGGGTGTAGATTTTAAAAATACAAGTCTTTCACAATGTAGACGTCTAGTAGATGGTGTGTGTGTAACCTAGACGTGTTTCTATAAACGTCTAGGGTTAGTATTTGTTTTGTATATCCATAAGATCTGAGATGGCTTAGATCCCTGTTACAGTTAGGTAACACGTTATATTCTGATCAATATATAATTGGGGAGATAATGATGAAAACCTTGTGTCAATAACATAGTTGTTTGTTTCATTCCGAAAACATTGCATAATTGTTTAATACATGTTATTGTTAAACCCTAAGGCTCAAAACGATCTCAAGGAGTCATATCAAACTCCACAAAAAGTTAGATAAGTCCACTAATAAGCTGAATTGGGTAAATAAACAGTTTGAATAAGCACTTCAAATAAGCAAATAAGCACTAGAATGTACCAACTTCGAGGGATAGTGAAATACACTAAAACAAACTCAATTCAACTGAAAAACCTTAGATAAGCCACGAGTATAAACCAGAAAGCTTCGCCGCAAGTCCTCACAAAACACTTTGGGACGAGATAAGATAGCTCAAATAGTTGTCTAAATAAGCTTTATAGTGAAAACTTAAGGTGGAATCTGAAAAAACTAGGTTTATCTTTTGCCCCAAATATCTCACCTAAAACTCTACTAGATAGCTAGAAATTTGCTTGCAAAGATGGGCTTGATCATGTAGCAGGGAGGTTTGCAGCAAAAGGGCTAAAAGAAGCTAGCAAATAAGCAGTTTACAACGCTAACTAAAAATTATAAAAAATACTATAATGAAGACAAGCAACAGAATGACAAATATCCAAAATCACAAGTCTTCACTCCTAATATTAAGTCCTACATGAAATTCACAAGTTTATTCAAAAATGGGTTTCTATGAAATTTTGACTTTTTAGATTAATAAGCTAAGTTGACTAATGTGAATTATGATTGCTTCTAATAAAATTAAACTGCTATTATAAACTATTATAAGGCTAGAATAAGCTACGTTATCTACTTATAAGCTACGGAGCATGATCATGGGTTCTAAAAGTCCAACAGTGGACTGTGAGGGTGAATCAAAGAGGTTTTAGACTTTTGGTCACTTAAGATCTGAGAGTTTATGGTTAATTCCACTTAATTGGACCTAGACTAGCATCTGCAACAAAATCAATAACAATAACTATCATGAACCCACGAAACTTGAGTTAACCCAAACACCCCTTTAAGTGATGTCAAATATGATTTTCACAACATGTAGCTGATGGACCATGAGACTTGAACATAAGCAATCACAATGACATAATAAGCTGATAGGAACATAAAAATAACAATTACAACACTAACAACTACAAATTCATGAAAAGGATAAAATAGCAGTTGAAATCAAAGGTGAGAAACAAAGAAATCCAATGAACAAGAATGTAACTTTAAGCAATATACTTTCACAACTAGATCAAATAAGCATAAAAGAACACAATAAGCAGGTAACTAACATCTCCACAGTGATAAGCAAAAAAATGGAATTTAATGCTTACAAAGTGAATGCAAGGCTGAGAACCAAGCACGAACAATTCCTATAGCCCCATGAAGCATCTAACCTGGGCAATCCATGAGCAACCCTGCTCCAAGCCTTCATCATCATGAACACTCATTTTATTTTATTTCTATTTTCTTTGATTTTATGTTTTTAAGTAAACTAAGTTACAAGTCCTCTAACTGATAGCAAAGCTTCAAAAAGCTTAAAAGGTAACTGAAATGAGATTAAATGAACAAGAACAACAATATTTAACAAGATTAAAGCAAAGTGTCAATTTTGCTTGAAAATGCTAAAGATTGAATTCAAACTTGAGAATTGAAACTGAGAACCTATTGAAATAACTTTCATTTTAACCATGAAACATGATACAACTTTGAAAATAAAACTAAATTTAAAAGTTCTATGAAATTAAAGTTTACACTACGAATTGGTCTAAGACTTTGACCAAGTATTCTCTGCTTTCTCTATTTGTAGTGACTTCTAGGGCTCTGTGGGTCCCACTTGGTCTTTCCTATCAATAATCCCAGCCTTTGGATGGGTCAAATTCATCTTGGCCATCAAATGGTATTTTGGCGCCAAAAATATCACACGGTTGCTTGGAGCAATTTCAGTTGCAATGGCACTTTGGGAGGTTGTGGAGGTGGAGGGGATAGGGTAGGATAAGGTGGCCAAGTTGGGGTGGAGAGTGGTGGTTAAACCAGGTATGTGGAAGAGTGGTTTTGGTTTTGGCGGTGAGGTAGGAGAAGGTAAGGGTGGGTTTACTGGGGTCAACTGGTTTTATTATTAAGGAGATTCGGCTGGGTTGTGTATGTTGGGCTGGATATGGATTTGGGTAATGTATAATAAAGGAATCCGTTTGGTTTGTAGTAGTTAAGCCCAAGGACCAATGTTGTAACTTCTGAATTCTTGAAGGACTAAACCAGTAATATTTCATAAGTTATCACAAGGACTAATAATGCCAAGTTTGCTAAACCAAAGGACCTCATTTGCATTATTTACAATTTAAAACACCCGTGGGACCTTTTATGTCATTTTTGGATTTTGAGGGGTAAAGTTGCCATTTGGTAGAAACTTTTATCCAAGGACTAATTTGTGAACATGTTTGATTATCCAAGGACTAAAGTTGACTTTTCTTTCATTTTAAACCTTCAGGTACTAGTTTTGCCATTTTTGAAACTTGAGGACTGAAAATGTCCATTGTGTGAACTTTGATCATTTTTATTTGTTTTAATCTTTTTGTACCGAGTCACATAAACACATTTCAATGATATTTTTAACATTTATATGGTCATTTTTGTGTTTTTGGTCGTTTTTGTGGGTTTAAATAATATAAAATATATGTGTATTTAGACACATATCAAAATCCCCCACACTAAACTATTGCTAGTCCTTAGCAATCTTTTATGAAAATTTAATGGATTTAAGTCTCTTTACCAAAAGCCATTACTTCTGGAGTAGCCAATTGTTTGAGTTCAAGTAAGAACCTTGGTACAATGATAACCAAATGATTTTGAGCAAATCACCACCTTTCAACGGTTTTGATTTGTCTTTACCGAGCTTGTTTTACGGACTAGCCAACTCTTAGATAAAATATCTTTGGTGAGTCGATTACCAATTATGGTTTTCCCACTGCCTTTACCACAAGCCATAAACTTGCGGGCTAGCCAACTCTTCACTAATTAAAGATATGGTGAGCTGAACACTATTCAATTTTGGGCAAATTGCAAGCCGTCAACGGATTTGAGATATCTTTACCAAGAGCCGTTTGCTCCTGGATTAGCCATTCCTTTTGTTTATTAGACATGGCGGATTGATAACAAGGTGAGTAAGTGCAAAACACTTACTCCAAAAAATTTTGGCCAAAAATGAGGGAATTGGGTGGTATAATTACATGATAAAATTCGTGAGAATTCCCCCCACTAGAAATGAATATTGCCCTCAATATTCAAAGTACAAGCGGTTATGCGAAACATAGACGTAAAAGGGAAATACTACGGCCATTATTTGCATGATTTTTTATACTTTATATATACAGCGGGGCAACTCCCCACTAGGGTGGTACACCGAGGTGAAAACCATGTTAACCTATTGTTTTTGATTACCAAGTCGCTAGCTTGACTCGACCGAATGGTTTTCATGGGGAAGTAAGTGTAAGAGACAATCTTCATCGGACTTTCATTCAAGATGTTTGTATAAACATTGAAATGCGTGAAAGTTCCACATCGATGAGGTATACATAAACTCAAATAATAATAAATAAAAATGCAGGGGTCAAAGATAGTGTCCTCATTTCCGAAGGAGTGAAGAACAGGAGAAGCCACGGGATAGGTGAAGAAGAAAATCATGATAAACATCATGACTAACTCATCATCACCCACAGGAGAATTCATAATAGCATGAATCTCATCATTTTGAATTGGTCTAGACATATCAGGGTGTGTCTAGATCAAAGTAGAAAGTTATCATACTCGGTGGATATATGATATTAGTGAGTTCACAGGAGAACTCTTCATGAAGAGAATCATTCACATGAAGTGAATTTGTGAACTCTTGTTCCATTGTGGGCTCATCACTATCCTAGTCAAAGATTGGATTGTTAGAAATCCAAGTGAATCAGTTCGAATTCAAATAGAGGATTGGTGAAAGTAGCTTTGAATGTTTCAAGAACAAAGTGATCAACATTCTCTATTGGACATTAGGGTGAAGTGAGTGAGCGATCATTATAAAGGACTTTCAATTTCTCCTAGGTTAAACCGAAGTCAAAGATATCATCATCACTTCGATGAAAGTGGTTGATGTGAGTTCATCGGTGAACTCCTCGAGGATCAGAACTGTGGGAGTGATGCCTCAACATACTCGATGTTTCCATAGGAAGCACAATCGTCGCTAAGATCGGAGAAAGTTTCAAAATGATCTTTTGAACACTCTCAAGAGGAAATCACACATATGATCAGAGGTTTTCCTGTGACTCTCTTGGAAATGGGACAAGGTTCTCAACACTAGACTTTATGAATTCGTCCGATTCCTTTTTGGGAATAGTGTCAAGATGCTCATCCCCATGTTTAGAAGTGAATGGGAATATCGGTTGTGATAACAACAGTGAGGAGTTGAGAAGGACTAGCATACATATGTTTTACACGTCCTTTGTTCTTGCTAGTAATTCCATCATAGTCTTTTCTCCTGATTTTTCATGGAAGAATTTCAAGCTGATGAACTTGATGAATCCGTACAAAATTGACGAATATCAAGGGTAACTTCATCATCATCTTCATCGAGGAAGAAGCGACATGCGAGAAATATAGCATGTTTTAGTACGCTTGTTCTTCGACAAGTAATTCCTCCATGCTCTTTTCGTTTCTAGCATCTCGTTCTTTTGCAAGTAATTCTGCCATAGATTCCTCGAGAGTTTTGAAGCGACATAGCGACTCCTCTTAAGTTCTTTTAATAACTCGGACTCTTGTTAGAAGGTGCGTAAATTGTTTCATGAGGTTGCTTGAATCATTTGGTACTTTGTGGAGGTTGGTCTTGAAAGTGTAAAATGTACAAGGAAATGTTCGTGGCAATCAAAATCTGGCGTGTGGACCTCCACGATACTCACAACAAAATGATTGTTGTGGCTGGACTTGTGAATAATATGGAATTTGGTAATTTTCAAAGTCTGAGTGTTACGAGAAAAGCGTTCATAGACAGCGTTTCGGATTGACACTCAAATCCTTGGTGAGACCTCCACAAACTCACACAGATATGTCAATATCTCATGATGTGGGCAGAATGAATCAGATGTATCATGGTAAGGATAGGGAGCTTGGTTATGAAGCGGACCCATCTCTGATTCTACCATGCTACAGCCGGGACAATTCCCACCATTATGAGGACCACCACACCATTGGCTACCAAAATGGTGTGGATCGACATAGGAAGAATCAAAGGTTCTGAGAGGGTAGAAATGAAGAATCAAAAAGGTAAGAGGGTAAAGAGGAATATTTTTGGTATTTTTGAAAAACATGTTGTAAAACAAAAGAATGAAAATATTTTGGTGTCGATTAGTCGAAGCAATTAACTTCACGATAATTTTTGGTTTTATAGAAATAAGAAAATATGAATGGTAAATACAATGGGTGTATATTCAACAATCACGATGCTTCAAATTCGTATACTTGCACACACCAGCGTAGCAATAAAATTTTGATTCGCTCGAACGGTCTATCTTTATTAGTCAACCACTTGTGAATGGTCAACCATAAAGTCAAGCGATTCGAAACGAATGCAAATAAAGTCGGGGAGGAGTATAAATTATATCCCAGGTTAGTTAAGTCCCAACGAGGTGTGAAAAGTAATACAACGAATCTGTGATCAGGTGAATATTGAACGGAAAGGTGATGATTGATTTATACTCAGGAATTTAAATCTAATAAAGACTTTGAAGTCCTTCTAATTCTATATTTAAAAACGTTTAACGATTAAAAAAACGTAAAACTTAAACTAAAACAGCAAGCGTTATAAAATAAAAATGTGAAATCAGAAAACTATAAGACTCATGAAAATGAAAATTACTTTTTAACAATTCTAATAATAAAAGAAAATTTTAAGAAAAAGAAAATTACTTTTAAAACTATTAATCTAATTATTATTAATTAAAAACTATTTTTAACTATTTAAAAATACATTAAAATACAAGAAAATAGGAAATTAACCTAAAAAATGAAATTATAAATTGGAAAAATCTAAAATATTATAAAACTAATGTTAAAACTGAAAATATATTTTTTAGACTTTTTATGTATTTATTATTAATTAAAAATGATTTAAAAATACTTAAAAACTAATATTAAATAAGAAAAGGACTAAATGAGCTAGGAAAAATCTGGAAATTTTATGGAAAATCTAAAATATTATACTAAGCCTGGGAAAAATATAAAAAGTTAGATTAGCCCACTAATAAGCTGAATTGGGTAAATAAGCAGTTTGAATAAGCACTTCAAATAAGCAAATAAGCACTAGAATGTACCAAAAGCTCAGGGATAGTGAAATATACTAAAACAAACTCAATTCAACTGAAAAACCTTAGATAAGCCCTGGTTGTAAACCAAAAAGCTCAGCCGCAAGTCCTACAGCAAAACAGCTTTGGGACAGATAAGATAGCTCAAATAAGCTGTCTAAATAAGCTTTATAGTGAAAACTTAAGGTGGAATCTTAGAAACAGCTAGGTTTCTATCTTTGCCCAAATATCTCACCTAAAGCTCTACTAGATAGCTAGAAATTTGCTTGCAAAGATGGGCTTATTCTGTGTAGCAGGGGAGGTTTGCTTGTGTAAGACAAAAGGGCTAAAAGAAGCTAGCAAATAAGCGGTTTACAAAGCGTAACTAAAATTATAAAAAATACTATAATGAAGACAAGCAACGAGAATGACAAATGTCCAAAAGCACAAGTCTTCACTCCTAATATTAAGTCCTACATGAAATTCACAAGTTTATTCAAAAATGGGTTTCTATGAAATTTTGACTTTTAGATTAATAAGCTAAGTTGACTAATGTGAATTATGATTGCTTCTAATTAACTTAAACTGTTATTATAAACTATTATAAGGCTAGAATAAGCTAGGTTATCTACTTATAAGCTACGGAGCATGATCATGGGTTCTAAAAGTCCAACGATGGTGTGAGGGGTGAATCAAAGAGGTTTTAGACTTTTGGTCCCTTGAGACCTGAGTTTTATGGTTAATTCCACTTAATTGGACCTAGACTAGCATCTTTTGCAACAACAATCAATAACAATAACTATCATGAACCCACGGAAACATGTTAACCCAAACACCCCTTTAAGTGATGTCAAATATGATTTTCACAACATGTAACTGATTCAGACCATGAGACTTGAACATAAGCAATCACAATGACATAATAAGCTGATAGTAACATAAAAATAACAATTACAACACTAACAACTACAAATTCATGAAAAGGATAAAATAGCAGTTGAAATCAAGGGTGAGCAACAAAGAAATCCAATGAACAAGAATGTAACTTTAAGCAATATACTTTCACAACTAGATCAAATAAGCATAAAAGAACACAATAAGCAGGTAACTAACATCTCCACAGTGATAAGCAAAAAAAAATGGAATTTAATGCTTACAAAGTGAATGCAAGCCAAACTGAGAACCAAGCACCAAGAACAATTCCTATTGCTTCCCATGAAGCATCTAACCCAGGGCAATCCATGAGCAACCCTGCTCCAAGCCTTCATCATCATGAACACTCATTTTTATTTTATTTCTATTTTCTTTGATTTTTTTTTTAAGTAAACTAAGTTACAAGTCCTCTAAGTGATAGCAAAGCTTCAAAAAGCTTAAAAGGTAACTGAAATGAGATTAAATGAACAAGAACAACAATATTTAACAAGATTAAAGCAAAGCGTCAATTTTGCTTGAAAATGCTAAAGATTGAATTCAAACTTGAGAATTGAAACTGAGAACCTATTGAAATAACTTTCATTAACCATGAAACATGATACAACTTTGAAAATAAAACTAAATTTAAAAGTTCACAACAGAAATTAAAGTTTTACACTACGAATTGGTCTAAGACTTTGACCAAGTATTCTACTGCCTCTTTCTCTATTTGTAGTGACTTCTAGGGCTCTGTGGGTCCCACTTGGTCTTTCCCATCAATAATCCCAGCCTTTGGATGGGTCAAATTCATCTTGGCCATCAAATGGTATTTTGGCACCAAAAATATCACACGGTTGCTTGGAGCAATTTCAGTGCAATTAATGCACTTTGGGAGGTTGTGGAGGTGGAGGGGACAGGGTAGGATAAGGTGGCCAAGTTGGGGTGGAGAGTGGTGGTGAAACCAGGTATGTGGAAGAGTGGTTTTGGTTTTGGCGGGGCTGTGAGGTAGGAGAAGGTAAGGGTGATAAGGTTTGGTGAGGGGTCAACCTTGGTTTTATTATTAAGGAGGTTGGGCTGGGTTGTGTATGTTGGGATGGATATGGATTTGGGTTATGTATAATAAAGGAATCCGTTTGGTTTGTAGTAGTTAAGCCCAAGGACCAATGTTGTAACTTCTGAATTCTTGAAGGACTAAACCTGTAATATTTCATAAGTTATCACAAGGACTAATAATGCCAAGTTTGCTAAACCAAAGGACCACATTTGCATTATTTACAATTTAAAACACCCGGGGGACCTTTTATGTCATTTTTGAAACTTGAGGGGTAAAAGTTGCCATTTATAGAAAACTTTCATCCAAGGACTAATCTGTGAACATGTTTGATTATCCAAGGACTAAAGTTGACTTTTCTTTCATTTTAAACCTTCAGGGACTAGTTTTGCCATTTTGTGAAACTTGGGGATGAAAATGTCAATTGTGTGAACTTTGATCATTTTTTATTTGTTTTCAATCTTTTTGTACCTAAGTCACATAAAAACACATTTCAATGATATTTGTAACATTTATATGGTAATTTGTGTGTTTTTGGTCGTTTTTGTGGGTTTAAATAATATAAAATATATGTGTATTTAGACACATATCAATGATCTTTTTCATATTTTAATCTGGGTAAGCCTTTAACAAGGTCCTTTCTGGACAGGTTATTCATGGTGCCGAAGTTCAAGTGATTGAGATGACGATGCCATAACAATGACTTTGTTTTCGAAGCCTTTGACAACAAGCAGATTGGAGAGGACTTCATCATGTCTTCAATAGAGATGGTGTATAGATTTGAACCATGGGTTCCTCTTAATAGTTCCACACCATCGAGTTCTCTAACGAAACAAGTGTGTTTTCTAAATGCCACTTCTAGATTAGAATCACGAATTGACCAACGAGGAAACAAGTTATGACCAAGACCTTCAACATAATATACCACGGAGATTACATACGCTTAGCGACATAGTCACCATAACCCATAATTGCTCCAAAATGGTCGTTCGAATCTACTGTCCCGATGAATTTACTCACGAAGTTCATGAGCGCGAAAGATCTCAGTCATATGCTTGAGCGGCTGAGTCCAAGTACCACAGAACGATTTGAACGATCTGCAGTTGAACACAGACAAGAATGGATAACTGGATAGTTGGGATCCCCATGCAAGAATGGGTTCCATTTGGTTAGTAACAGTGATTGGAACACCCACATCAGAGGTAGAAACAATGGACTCATTAGAAATAGATGCAGTGCTAGTGTCCGTATTTGATCTATTCAAAGTATGTTTGCTACTTAAGGGAATAATTCTATCAGTAGGCATCCATTTTCTAGTGAGCATTGATTTAGCAACTTTAGGGCAAAGCTCATTAATCTTATGGCCAGTAGGTATCCATTGATAATCTATATTACTAAATTTCCTTCCTGTGGGTTTCCACTGTTTTCTAACTTTCTTTCGCCTTTGCCTTTTAGCCTTCTTAGCTTGAATTTTAACATTAACAATTTTATCGGGGCATTTGTGACATTAGACAAAACATTCATACCACATTCATGATTAGTAACAGAAATCAAGTAGTCATCATTACATGGTTTTGCGGTAGTAGCGAGAATTGAATTAATTACAGTACGCTTATAGCTAATACTAGAATCAACACGATTAGTTTTATTCAACTCAAACTTAATATTCCTAGGGTGATCTTCTACTCTCTTCCAATGCACATTCTTAGCTTGCGAGGTCCTATCTTGCTTGGTATTGCCTAGAGGCTTTGACCGCTTGCTTTTATGTTCTTGATTACTCTGTAGAAATTATGGGAACATTAGTTGGTTGATCTACTTTTGCATTCACGAACTAGGCGTGCGAGGGATCTGAACTACTTGAAGGCACATTAGTGTTCACTTTCTTAAAATTGGGCATAGAATGGTTTGTATGCTTGGCACTAGGCATAGAACAAGGCCTCATAGCTTTACCTTTTGCACCTAAGGATTTAGGACATGTTGCAATTAAACATTCTAGCAGCTCTTGAGATCGTTTGGCCTGAATGCAAGCAAACCTAATTTCTCTATCAAGAGGTTTATTAATAAAATCCTCTTCCACAATCTCACGGAGACATTCTAGACTATCCTTAAGGTGAGCACAATAGTTATGAAACACATGTTCATTATTCCTAAGATGAGGAGGAATGTATTTAACATTCACAGTATATTTGCAGTCTGAGGATGACTTTGATGCAACATTCTCATTAAAAACAAGTGGCAGTTTCCCTTTTTCCTGACTCCTCAGATTCTCAATTTCTTTTTGTAAAGACGTTATCTTTTCATTGTTTTTGTCACGAGTGACTTTCAATGAATCATACAACTCTTTAAAGTGTCATTTAACTTTTTCATTTTCTTCTAGAAAACTCTCGTTTTCCTTTTGTAAAGCATTCACTAAGTTTTGAAGATGAAAAGTTTGAGAATACTGAGAATCTAACGGAGGAGGCATTTGGGATCTAGTCACATTTTTTTTCACCCTTTAATTGAGAGATTTGGGCTTTCAACTTTCTGATCGTGTTACAATGAGCTTGAATCTGTTCGTCACGTTTGTTGATCTGAAAAACTGCATCAAACTCTGGAACATCTAAGGATGTTTTGATATTTGAGGTTTTAACATTTTCTTTAAGATGTTGATATTTTAGTTGTAAATTAAAATGTTCAACTTCTAGTTTAGAAAGATGTTTTACCAAATTATCGTGATCATCCTGATCAATTTTCTCATTTAGTTCTAAATTTTTGTTTTCAAGCTCAATGACACGATCATGGGAAACTTTCAATGCAATAGATAATTCATGAAAT
>OU343216.1:81669659-81701632 GCA_910596185.1 Chrysanthemum makinoi
ATTCAATTTTTACGCGAGATTCAAATTTTGGTTTAACTGTGAAAATTTGGGTCAAAAATTCAAATTTTTGAGCCTAAATTCAAATTTTTCGGGTCAAATTTGGCGTCAAAATTGTCATAACTCAAATTTTTCATACGACCTTTGAATTGATTTTTAAAGTGAATTTCAAATTTTGGGCGAAAATTTTTTTTCGACTAAGAACCAAGGTTACGAGTACGACTTTCAGAAAACACCTCAACCGAGCTTAATCTTCATCAACCACAACTCCTTTATCGTTGAATCGATCCTACATCAACTTTATCATACATACCTTCATCAATGGCAACTCAGGAAGATCGGCTCATAACTGCTTTCTTAAAAGGATTCTTCAATGAAGTAAACATTAGTCCCACTACACCAAACAACAACAACCAATGGATTTCATCGTATAATCCGCAGTTTGCTCAACCGAGTATGCATATGGGTCAAGAAGGACAAATGGTTGATGTTATTGGGAATCAGAATGGTTTTGCTACGGGTATACAAATGGGGAATCGATGCAATATGCAGGCGCTTTGTTGGACATCAAGGGGTCGATTATGAATCGTAATATGGGATATCAACATGGGAATAATGTTATATGACTTCGGTTCGAATGCTACCTCGAACCTCAAATCCAAAATTCAGGTTATTTTAGTTCAGAATCTAGTGTCAAACGACTGACGAAGCTTGAAAGGCTCCAAAGACATGTTGATGTTAGCACAGAAAGAAGAGTCGGGAATTGAATTGACCGATGCAATACGCATTCATGAATCCAAAACGGGCGATAAAGCAAAAATACCGCAACCTCCAGTCATAGAATCAATCCGCAGGACACAACATCAAGTGGTACTTTTGATACACCTCCAGTCCTATGACACGATCCACTCAATGAGGTACCAAATTATAGTAATGTTTCTAGTCAGTTTATTCATGATGAACAAAGATTATGTGACATCAGACCTACTTATGATACATACTGACAATCCGAAGTTGTAGCAATACGAACTCAAACTCCGATGTGGATCCTAGTGGAGGCTGTGTGGCACAAAATACTGAGACTGATGAGGAAACCCGTGCTTATTTTGAAAAATTAATTAATAATTGTGGTATTGAAATCGAGAAAGTTAGTAAGGTCAATCGCGAAGTTAAGGACGCGAATGTTAAATTGACCGCCGAGCTTGAGAGTTACAAGGAGAATGCAAAAGCTTTTGAATTTCAGAAAAACAAATAATCAGAATTAGAAATTGGTTATCGAAATTTGGTTTCTAAAGAAAAAGAATTGCAAATCAAGTATAACACACTTGATGTGAATTCGAACTTGAAAATTAAATCTCTAATCTTGAAAAAGAAAAGAAGCAGTTGATTACTGATTTTTCAAAACGAGAAGATTCTCTTCTTGATGAAATTCTTGATAAAATGAAAAAATCCAAACGTTGGAAAATTTGCTTCTTAAAACGGGTCATTCTGCTCAAACAATCAAGATGCTTTCTAATCAAGTAAATCCGCTTTTTCATACTAACAATAGAATGGCTCTTGGTAACAACCCTTCTTCGTTCCTAAAAAGCTCGAAATATCGAATGTGTTAAACGATGGAAAACCTTTGCATGAACCCATAATTGTTCGTGATTCTCTTGAAACGTTGGAACTATCGAAGGAGAGTAGATCAAAAATGAAACAAAAGAATCCGGATCTTAAACCGATTGATTATAACAAATGGAACAAAATTAATGGAATTACTTTTGTCAATCAAAAAGAACAATCAACGTTTTCCACCACACCAAGTGTTTCAAACAAAGTGTCAACACCAGTTTCAAAACCAGTCTCAAAATCCTTTTCGAAAATCGAACAAATGTCTTCAAACAATCCTTTTAACACAAGTGATGCAAGAAGCATTTTAGATGACGTTAAAACTAGAATTGGGTACCTTCAAGAGACTGTCAAATCTAAAACCAATATTACTACTAACATCTGGTTTACTCGTCATGATGACGAAACGAAAAAGTTTTTTGAAAATCAAATTGCCCCTCACTGACCGCATCGCATGAGGGTAATTCATTTTAAACAAGCATTTTTGAAAGAAACAGCTGACTTTGTCAAGGACCATAAATCCCTGGTAAAGCAAGCTAATGAAAGTGTTGAACACATCAAAGTTTTGGAAAATTTGAATGATTCTCTTTTCGAAGATGTTATGACTACCGATATCATGTCCATTATCTTACAAACATATTCTGTTGAAGATCATGAAAGACTCCAGTCTGAGACCTCCGCAATTGTTTCAAAATATGAAAAAGCTCTTGAAAAACTTGAAAAAGAAAACGTGTCCTATTTTAAACAACTTGATCGAAAATCTGAGGAATGCAAGTATGACAAACTGTCGTATGAGCGTGCCCACAAGGACATGAAAGAGCAAAATGATGTTTTAAGGGCTCAGCTGGAATGTCAAAAAGGAAAGGCTGTGGATACTAAGTTTGCAAAACCATTGATTGAGGAGAAAACAAAGGCTCCCAAACCGGTTTTTAAACCAAAAATGTCTATTTCTATGCCTCCTCCAAAAGTCAATGAGAAAAATGATTTGTCAAAAATTACCCCACAGCCCTCGCCTATTAAAAAGAGAATTATCAACGCTTTTGAAAAACCTGTTTTGAGAATGAAAAGTGTTTACACCTGCATCTCTAGGAATATTACACGGAATGTGACCAAAAATCCAGCTTAAAGAATCAGGTTCTAACGACATGGGCAACAATCACTATCTAGAAGAAGCTAGGAAAAAGGCACAGACTCAAAAAGACGGAATTCTAGGTACAACATCTAGGGTGATGAATTCTACAAGATTTCAAGGCACTGCTAGTAGTAGTAAACCATTACCTAGGAACACTCTACAAAAGACTAGGGATTGGCTTGCATCTAAGAGTAGTTGCGCAAAAGAAAATGCTATGCCCTTAGAAAACAACACTAGGAATTCTAAGTCTTTTTCGAACAAGAATCAATGTCCACAAGACTGTAGTGACAAAGTTAAAGCTGCTGTTTTAAACAAGAATATTGAATTTGTCTGTACTACATGTAAAAAATGTGTCTTTTCAGCTAATCATGATGCATGTGCCTTACAATATCTCAAGAAAGATAATTCTCGTGCCAAGGCACAATCCACTAAGACACCAAATAGAAACAAGCCCGTTGATAATATGTCAAACAAAAAGAAATCTAATAGGTGGATCACTTCAGGACGTAGTTTTTCAAAAAATGAGTCTTCCGCTGCATCTGATAAGAAAACAACTCCTAGATCTTACCTTAGGTGGAAACCCACGGGAAAAGTTTTCAACAAAGTAGGTCTTAGATGGATTCCCACAGGAAAGATTTTTGATACTTGCACCAACACAGATAATAGTGACAATCATCAGGATAAGGAAGTAGAAACCATTACAACCGTTGATAGTGATCAACCTCACCGTGAGGAATCTTGTACTTCTAACACTGTTATTTGTGAAAACTCTTCATCTTTGGTTGCAGGTGAATCAAATATCTCTGAACCCAGCTCATCAGAGGGTTCCAATTCTGTAAAATCTTCTTCTCATTCTCTATATCTTCTATTTTTGATTTTCCATTTCTTTTATAAAACCAACAAAAGCAAAATATAAAAATATAAAACTTTCAAAAAATTCAAAAACAATAGAAAATCAAAAATCCAAAAATATTCTTCTCACGACATGTCTCTCGTATAATCGATATTCTGTACGTTTCTAGAAATGTCATTCAACAATGATACGGGTATGTACAGATGCTTGAGCGAGAGTTCTTTAAATGTTTTCTAAAATATGTCGTTTCTTAAAAATTTCTTAAAACATAATGGCTTTCGTATACTTCAGTACGAAACCCGGACTTCAAATTAATGGCTTCTGGACACATCAGTTCAGGACCCGCGCTTCAAAGAAAGGAAAGTGCTTATCAAAATCAAAGGTTTTTAAATATTTTTCAAGCACTATTCCTAAAAACATAATGGCTTGTGAGTATTTCAGCTTGCAACCCGAGCTTCAAAGAAAGGAAAGTGCTACGCAAAATCAATTTTCATAAATATCGAGCACTTATCCTAAAACAAATGAAGATAATTCTTCTTCAATATCTTCAAAAGATTATTTAAAATCTTCATCTTGCGTACCATTGATTTGAATTTTTTCAAAAAGATTTTTCAAAATCTCTCACATTTGCTACCAAGATAACTCCCTCTAAACCCTTAATTGATTCTAAAATTTTCTGTATGAAAAATATGCTTTCGTTAAGGGGGAGTATATAACAAAAAATTGTTCCAAAATTCATGCTAAATCAGTTTCTCTCCAAATGCTTTTAAAAACATATATTTTTAATCATTTTGTTTCAAAAACATCATGGATATGCTATTTTTGAGGGGAGAAACGTGATTAAAATGTGATCAAAAAGTTTAATGATCGTTGTTTGAATCTCAAAAGAGCTCGACTCAGTTGAAACCAATGAATTGACGAGAATGCAAAGTCAAGAATGTACCATTTCGAGAAACTTTCTTTGACTTGACCGTGCCGTAATAATTTCAAGCTATTTCACTAGTGATGTAAACGTGTCTCGAATCGGTCTTGTCTATTGAAAGTTGATCAATTCAAAAAGTGCAAACTCTACCCTCTATGTGCAGATTTCTATTAAAACTCATAAGCACATGTGAAGGGGGAGTGTTTCTTAAAATATAAAACTCGCGGAGTGTCTCAAACATGTTTTCTATCATAAACACTCTGTGAGATTTTCAAGAAAAATGGTTTTATGGCAACATGGGACAGTCATGGAGTTATAAGGTGACTAAGGATAGGAAACTCGTCCAATGATCCGCCAGAGCCGGAGGGATCTACCCAAGGACAATACCCATAGTTAGTATTAGAAGTCCTTAGGTATGATTGAAAAAAGGAGTAATGTGAGAAAGGAGAAAGAAGGGGTTGAAGAATTAAAAAGAAAAGTAAAGAAGAAAGGGTGAAAAGAAATAGCCCTCCATATTCAACCTTAGGGTAGAAACCGGGTTCAATACATATGCTACTGGTTGTCACTAGATGACACTGGTATTGAAGACAAAGACGTCATGGACCCAGTGACGCAATGCACCTAACCTTCTAGCCACTCAATTCCTCTTAAAAGGATTTATTTCATTCTCACTGGGAACCCTGCATAATCTATCGGCTTTCTCTTAGAGATTGCTGATATTGAAGAAGGAGACCCTCTCCCTAGTCTCCGCTTAGGAAAACCAAAATGCACTAATTGAGTCTAGAGCCACGAGATTCATCAAAAGATCTCATAGGAACACTTGACATGACATCGCTTGTTGTTCATCAATAAGGACACAAGTGATATATTATAGAGTCCTACGCAGATCTTAGCAATCTGCCAGAACATTTATGAGGGGAGTTACAACAGTAATCCTCAGTGATTGAATGGAAATTCCTGCCAGGGTCAACATCAAGCAGCCCGACAGCAGTCACTTCGGTAACTACCCTTGGATTACGCTTAGTGTGTCTCAAACGGTCTACAGTCGTGAGGTGATGCTTCGGTGTACCTCACGACTCATCTGAACTAGATGTACTTCGTATATCGCGTTATCTCACTTGTGGGACTCCAGGAACGGCCTTTGTGAGAATTAGAGATGTGTTTTCACACTATGCTGATAACACCCTCGAAATTCAAACTTGTAAGTGCCGGAATCCGCTTATTACTAACTGTTTTTATGTTTTCTTCTTATGGAAGCTCCGGAGTGGATGGATCGTGCAGACTCGCCACATGCTCATACCAACGACACATGAAAGTTCTCATCACAATCAAAGGCTACACAAAGTGTAAAGACTCGAGAACTTCATCAGTGGAAACTCAAAAGAAAAATAGAAGTGTGAGCATGGTGGAGAAAGACGTGGAGACACCTAACCAACGAAGTTGACAACGGCAGACAACCACATTATCTGATCACAAAGCATGAAGGAACAAAGAATCAATACTATTCTATATCTACACACAAAGTTCGAGCTCTAGAAAAGTAAAGACCTAATCAAGTAGAGCATCATTTGAATGACCACCCCTTAGGGGGAGATTGTTAGCCTTAATAGTTTTTATTAGAAGTGATGGTCATTCACATTTAGGAACTTTGTAACGTGTGTTAGATATCGTGCTAGAATAGTCAAAGGGCTCATGGATTGGGCTAAGCTAAATGGTTAGACGTTTAGTTAAGCTAGCCTTGTATAAGTTCATGTAACCCAATCCATGTCCAAGCCCACATACGGCCCATGGCCAAGCCTTAGGGCATCTTCTACTTGTACTATAAATACCCCTCAAGTATGTCATTTGAGGGGTGTGCTTGAGTGTGTGTGTGTGTGTGTTTTCCTTGAAGCAATATACAACTTATTGTTTTCATCTTTCTTCTCTCTACCTCTCTAGCATACACGAATTCATATTCAAGTCACCATCTTCATCTTTTCCTTTTTTCTATTCTACGCATATTGTTTGTACATTAAGTGGGTATTTGTGATAAGGTTGATATATCTTAGGTCCTAACAATTGGTATCAATCGCCTAACAATGGTTTAGGAGTGTTTGTGTTTGTTTTGAAGGGTTACGCGTATAAGCTCACGTTTTACATATTTGAAAGGCTTAAAGCTTTCATTTTTTCACCAAAAAATTCAAGATTCTTGTGGTTTAAGGTTTATTTGGTGCTAAAGTTTCAGTTCTTTGCAAAAAGTTCGTAGCTTTACGTGTTTTTCCTTTGAAGCAATATAACAACTTATTTTTTTCATCTTTCTTCTCTCTACCTCTCTAAACATATACACGAATATACATCAAGTCACCATATCTTATCTTAATCTTTCTCTTTATTTACGCATAACAGTTTGGGTTTAACGTGGTATTCTTGTGTTCATAACGTGGGTGTTTGATAAGGTTGATATATAAGGTCACAACACTTCTAAAAACTCAACATGAAGACAATCTTGAACTTTCTTGGTGACTCTGTTGTACACTCTAAAGCCCTTGTTGTTGGTGCAATATCCCAATAAATAACCTTCTTCTGACTTGCCATCAAACTTACCCAAATGATCAATTGTATTAAGAATAGTGAGAGGGCATCCAAAAGGCTTAATAAAACGAATATTAGGTTTGTTTCCCATCGAACTCATAAGGTGTCTTCATCCGTGGTTTGGTGACTGATACTCATAGGACATAGCAAGCAGCGTACTTCATGCCAGCCGAATTTTATTGAATAGGAAAGTGTGAGTCCCCAGCAAAGCGACTGTCACACCCCCAAATTACTGCTTTGCAAATGAATGGAATTCCGGGATTGACTGTCATAGCATCACAATCACAAGTTATATTGAACGACCTAAAGTGTCGTTTGGAAAATACATCGCTTGATTTAATAAAACAATCAGAGTTTACAAAGATAGGTCCCAAATGAAAATCAACTTGTGCGGAAATAAGTTGTTACAATTCAAACGATGTTTTAAAGTATGTAAAACCTAAGTGAGACGCTGCGTCACCACTTACTCCATGAGGTGTCCAAATGCATGCCATGAAGTGTATGCCTTAGATACCCGAGATAAAACATGCTAAAAGTGTCAACACAAAGGTTGAGTGAGTTCATAGAGTTTGAGTTGAAATGTAAAGCCTTTCAAAATCGTTTATGCAGCAAAGGCATTGTAAATCGTTGAAATGTAAAGATTATCAAAATCGATTATGTAGCAAAGGCATTGTAAATCCACTCAGTTCCATGTCCCGCCCATACAAAACTTGCAACCTGTGTGTTCACAACCCACCGCCGTAATATGCATAGTTTATGTTCAAACAGAGATCGTCAAATGAATTCACAAAATAGTGCATGGCTCAATGTATCGAAATCGCTTATGCAGCAAAGGCATTGTGAATCCACTCAGTTCCAAGTCCCGCCCATACAAAACTTGCAACCTGTGTGTTCACAACCCATTGCCGAAATGTATATAGTGTATGTTCAAATCGTTCCAAGACCGTTAGTCCATAATCGTATACCAAGTCCGTTAGACCAATGAATATACCAAGACCGTTAGACCAATGAATATACCAAGACCGTTAGACCAATGAATATACCAAGACCGTTAGACCAATGAATATACGATATAGAAATTCTAAGTATGGCAATAATGTTACTTCGCATGACTAAACATTCAATTCGGATAAACATATAATTTGCAAATAGTCATGAATGTAATAAAAATCATTGAGCATGTATCTCCCCCAAAACGGTTATGAAAACAAGTAAAAGCAGGGGCTATGAAACTCACTTGATAAACTGGAATAATGGCAAAAGTGAGTACACCGAGGTATAATGTAATGCGTTAACCGGGACCTATTATCAATGATATGATATGTCATGAATTGCAATGTAATGTTATGCATGCATTCCGTATGTTATTTATACCATTTACGAGTTTTGAAAATATTACACATCGTCGAAAAATACTCTTTTGACGTCTTGACCAATCAAAAATCACTTTACATGTTTTTACGTCAAAATGTCATCCTACAATGGTTTTATAATGATTTTAGAGAAATTACCATTTTTCGTCGCAAAACAATGTCGTCGGAATTTTTATGAAATTAACAAAAATGGCTTTGGAAAAACAGTCGTAAAACGATGCACGTCGATCGTTAGAGAACGAACTCGACGGTTTTGGAAATTTTGTATCGATATCTAGAAGTTTCAGTTCAGGAGTTTTCGTCCAAAAGGTCTCGAACATAAAGATAATAAGGGTTAAAGATGGTGGTTTTTGGCCAATTGTGTGCAGAAAATTAGTTACGGCAAGTTTATGAAAAAGTGCACATCTTCGTCGTTTCAAACTTTACGCTAATATGTCCTTAGCTTCGTATTGAAGTAAACTAATATATTTTTGACTAGTCGAAATAATTTGTGAAGCTTAAGGCTCATTTTTGACTCGGACAAAATAAATATAGTATGCTGAAATTTCTGAAAAATATAATTTTCGTCGTCAAACTTCAAAAATCCATAACTTCTTCGTTATAAGTCCGTTTTTATCCGTTCAAGCGGCCACGGATTCGTTTTAAAGTATATTTTCTAAAAATCAAGGCCAAAGTGTCGAGCCTACTGTCGGATTTTCCAGAAAAGCAAAACAAGGACAGAACACAAAATATACTTATCGAAAATAGTTTTACTCGGACAAAACCTATTCTAATCCCTTCAAATCAACTCCAAAACTAATCTAATCCTACCATACACCTTCTTAGGGTGTCATGGGTTCCTAATCACCATCAAGACCAAAGAATACCATGGGAGTAATTATAGGATGACCATAAGTATATAAAACTCAAAAATCATGAAATAAATGGTATAAATCACATAACTTGCATAATATCTCCAAAATGAAAAGAAACATATGAATATGAAAAGGAAACTTGAAAATGATAAGAATATGCTTACTAGTAAAAATGAAGAGGTGAAAGTAACAAGGATTAACTTAAATATCCTTGGTTTTTATTTCAAAACCATATAAAGGATATAATCTAGGTTGTAAACACTTGAACTTTGCAAAAATCTTGATCCCTTGTTTCTTTGATGTTGGAACCGGTTATGGAGAAGCAAGGAACAAGGAGAGGAAATTTTAACACTTGTAGAATAATTGTGTGAATGGAATGAGATTGATAATTGAAGTAAGACTTTTGTATAAGTGTAAAAACATAATCAATCCAAGGCCATTCCATCATTAATGGTCACCCCTCCCCAAGGGCCGGTTTTGGGGGACTTGGTTCCCAAAATATATATATATTTTTTTTTTTTAAATGTATTGTGTATAATTTGTAGCAATTTGTAATAAAAAGTGTAAGTAAAAGTGTAGGAAAATGTACAAGTAAAGGTAAATGGAAATTTTTGGTGCAAGTAAGTTTTTATTAGGTCAAAATAGATTGTAGTGAGATGATAAAAATTGTAAAAATACTTTCCTTGTGAAAATTGAGTGATAAAATAATTATCGCATTTTTTTAAGAAAACGATGTAATAATTAAACTTTAACGATTAAAATACCAAATAAATTTGAAACACTAGGAAAACTAAAAATATAGTTTTTATAAACTAAATGCAAGTTTAAAAATACCTCGGGATCATTTTTGAGAATAATGGATTAAATATACAAAATAAAAACTCACGCGATAAAAATTATTAAACATAAAAATTACGCGTAAAATATGAAATGAAATGTCGTGAATGTACTAATGAGATGCACATGATGTCAATGAAATGTAGACTAATCATAGTCCATATGAAATGTACGTGATGTCATGATCATGAATTCGCCGCTAAACCTCCAAGGTTACGCGAATTTGAAACAAGTAAACCAAGTTTACTAAAATGTTGAAATAATGAAACATGAACGGTGTCGAGAAATGACCTGAAAGTACGGATTGTCACATTCGCCCATCAAAAAGGAATTCACCCCTGAATTCAATCGTTGTTAGGTCTAACGGGTTTAGGGTTTGATGTGGCAAACTTTCCCATTCCCGAGCAAAACCCTCAAAAGACTTTTGGGTAACCGATTTTTACTTAATCCCACAACTCATCAAACAAGAACTGCCATACGATTAGGCTAAATCGGTTTAGGTAACAACTTGTCTCTAGCTCGATCTTTGCAACTCATCAAACAAGAATTGTCACGCGGATCAAACTGGAAACAAGTGGTTTGAAGAAAATCTTTTGAAAATTTGGCTCGATTATGGAATTGCTTGCACATATAAGCCTACTACTCCCTTCATTGCATGATTCTTCCTGAATTAGACATAGGTGATCAGGCTATGTATAATTTAGGAGTAACTATGCACTGCTTGGACTAATCGACTCATATGATGTTTGGTGTTGAGTCAACTGATGTTAAAATTGTGATGAACATTGAGGAGAGAAGACATGGAGAAGTGTCGTTAGAATGATAGTTAAAGTAAAAAGAATTGAAATCCTCGTAAATGATAACAAATCGGAAAGAAAATAAAGTACGATAGATGAGAATATGTTACAACGAGTGGTTAGCAAAAGTAGTACATCTTTAAGTTATAAAGTTTCGGATACGATAATTAGACATAAACTTGGTACGACATAGTACATAAGGAGAAATAAGACTGTTAGTTTCCTAACTTCTTCAGTCTTCCGCGTCGTTGATACCTTGACGAGCTCCTCCTCCTCCTTCTAACATATATATATTCCCATGAGCACCTTCGCCTTGTTGACCTTGGTTTTGAGGACATTGATTTCGATAGTGTCCTTGCTCCCCGCATCTGTAACATGTAACCATGGCCTTGCCTCTACAATTCCTCGGCAAGGTGTCCCAGCTTGTTGACACTTGTAGCACTTAGCAAGACAAAGACCCGTGTGATGATACTTACATCGATTACATAGTGGGTAAGTTCCAAAGATAACCTCTCTTTCTATTGGTGCAAAGAACATATACCAAAGGCGTTTCTTGCCCTCTTTCTTGTTGATGATGGTTAGTGTTGCGGTTTTGGTTGTTGTTGTTATAATCTCCTTGGTCGTCTTCCCATTTTCTTTTGTTGTGGTTAATTTGGTTATCGCCGTTGCAGCTTGTTGTTTTGTTATTGTGGTAGTTGATGCAATTGTTGGGGTTGTTGTTGTTTTGGTTGGTGTTGGTGTACTTGCCTCTCTTCACTACCTGGGCCATGAGCTTTTGAGTCAATCAATAGCCTCCTCAATCGCTTTGGTCAAGAAGTCACATCTCCTTGAATAACCTCAGGAAGTCCCCCGATAAAAGCCTCTAGTAACTTCTCGTTATCCGAAACCATAGATGGGCATAACACGGCCAATTCTTGAAATCTTCGAATGTAAGTGTCAATGTCATACCCAATAGTTACCAACTCATAGAATTCGGTCTCCAACTTTTTCACTTCAGACGAGGACAAAACTTCTTAGTTACCAAACCCTTGAATTGTTCCCAAGTAAGCTTGAAAGCATTCTCTATTCCCATCGGTTGAGCATATGAGTTCCACCACGACAATGCTCCATCGAGTAGTGTACTTGTAGCAAACTTGACCTTACTATCATCCGGCAATTACATAACAAAAACACGGACTCCAATTTCTCGAACCATCTAACCATGGCAGTGGCTCCTTCAAATCCTTTAAACTTGGTGGGATCTCCACTTTTGAAATCCTTATACTAACAAATTTTAACCCCGGACCCTCTTACATTTATGCAGCAGGAAGCAAGAAGTTTTGCTTTCAGCAGGCGTGGCTCTAAACAGCAGCAGTCACCATTTCCCTTTCAATCCTTAAAGCATCAGCAATGCTATCATTCACCAACTTTTGAATTGCTGCTGGGTCATTTCCTGTGGCTTTCTTCTACGCCATATCTTCTTCAAAATAAGAGGAAGTGTGAGACGTAGCAAAATCCGATGTTAATAATAAACATTCCAAAGAAATGTGATGAGAGATGATAAGTTTGAGGTTATGTTTCAAAAATGATCACGGGTTCCAATAGATGGGTTATGAGGCGTTGTAAGTGCTTCAATGTATGATGGTTTAGAGACTTAGTGTGTGAATAAAGTGTAACTCGACATGTTAGTGGTGAAACAAAGGAGTAAGAGTGACTTTGCCCTACTTAAGGGTTTATCTCGGATTCGCCGTTATCGATGATGAATCACCGATATAAAAATGTGATAGGGAATGACAAGGAATTCTCCACGTTAGAGTATGGGGAAAAGATAATGGGATGGGTATTTAAGGGCATCCATGTGACAATCGATGTGAAATGAAAGTGAATAACTCGAAAATGTAATGATAAATCGCATGCAAAATGAACATGCACTTATGATGAAATGATGAGATGCTATGATAATGTAGTTATAGTCTAGGGTCAATGATGCAACCTAGTTCTCTATAATCGAAGCTCTGATGCCAATCTGTCACACCCCAAATTACCTGCTTTGGCAATGAATGGAATTCCGGGATTGACCGTCATAGCATCACAATCACAGTTATATTGAACGACCTAAAGTGTCGCTTGGAAAATACATCGCTTGATTTAATAAAATAATCAGAGTTACAAAGATAGGTCCCAAATGAAAATCAACTTGTGCGGAAATAAGTGTGTTACAATTCAAACGATGTTTTAAAGTATGTAAAACCCAAGTGAGACGCGTCGTCACCACGACTCCATGAGGTGTCCAAATGCATGCCATGAAGTGTATGCCTTAGATACCTGAGATAAAACATGCTAAAAGTGTCAACACAAAGGTTGAGTGAGTTCATAGAGTTTGAGTTGAAATGTAAAGCCTTTCAAAATCGTTTATGCAGCAAAGGCATTGTAAATCGTTGAAATGTAAAGATTATCAAAATCGATTATGTAGCAAAGGCATTGTAAATCCACTCAGTTCCAAGTCCCGCCCATACAAAACTTGCAACCTGTGTGTTCACAACCCACCGCCGTAATATGCATAGTTTATGTTCAAACAGAGATCGTCAAATGAATTCACAAAATAGTGCATGGCTCAATGTATCGAAATCGTTATGCAGCAAAGGCATTGTGAATCCACTCAGTTCCAAGTCCCGCCCATACAAAACTTGCAACCTGTGTTCACAACCCACTGCCAAAATGTATATAGTGTATGTTCAAATCGTTCCAAGACCGTTAGTCCATAATCGTATACCAAGTCCGTTAGACCAATGAATATACCAAGACCGTTAGACCAATGAATATACCAAGACCGTTAGACCAATGAATATACCAAGACCGTTAGACCAATGAATATACGATATAGAAATTCTAAGTATGGCAATAATGTTACTTCGCATGACTAAACATTCAATTCGGATAAACATATAATTTGCAAATAGTCATGAATGTAATAAAAATCATTGAGCATGTATCTCCCCCAAAACGGTTATGAAAACAAGTAAAAGCAGGGGCTATGAAACTCACTTGATAAAAATGGAATAATGGCAAAAGTGAGTACACGAGGTATAATGTAATGCGCTAACCGGGACCTATTATCAATGATATGATATGTCATGAGTTGCAATGTAATGTTATGCATGCATTCCAGTATGTTATTTATACCTTTTACGAGTTTTGAAAATATTACACATCGTCGAAAAATACTCTTTTGACGCCTTGACCAATCAAAAATCACTTTACATGTTTTTACGTCAAAATGTCATCCTACAATGGTTTTATAATGATTTTTAGAGAAATTACCACTTTTCGTCGCAAAACAATGTCGTCGGAATTTTTATGAAATTAACAAAAATGGCTTTGGAAAAACAGTCGTAAAACGATGCACGTCGATCGTTAGAGAACGAACTCGACGGTTTTGGAAAGTTTGTATCGATATCTAGAAGTTTCAGTCAGAGTCAGGAGTTTCGCCCAAAAGGTCTCGAACATAAAGATAATAAGGGTTAAAGATGGTGGTTTTGGCCAATTGTGTGCGTAAAATTAGTTACGCAAGTTTATGAAAAAGTGCACATCTTCGCGTTTCAAATCCGCTTTCTACGCTTAATATGTCCTTAGCTTCAGATTGAAGTAAACTAATATATTTTTGACACGTCGAAATAATTTGAGAAGCTTAAGGCTCATTTTTGACTCGGACAAAATAAATATAGTATGCTGAAATTTCTGAAAAATATAATTTTCGTCGTCAAACTTCAAAAATCCATAACTTCTTCGTTAATAAGTCCGCTTTTATCCGTTCAAGCGGCCACGGATTCGTTTTAAAGTATATTTTCTAAAAATCAAGGCCAAAGTGTCGAGCCTACTGTCGGATTTTCCAGAAAAGCAAAACAAGGACAGAACACAAAATATACTTATCGAAAATAGTTTTACTCGGACAAAACCTATTCTAATCCCTTCAAATCAACTCCAAAACTAATCTAATCCTACCATACACCTTCTTAGGGTGTCATGGGTTCCTAATCACCATCAAGACCAAAGAATACCATGGGAGTAATTATAGGATGACCATAAGTATATAAAACTCAAAAATCATGAAATAAATGGTATAAATCACATAACTTGCATAATATCTCCAAAATGAAAAGAAACATATGAATATGAAAAGGAAACTTGAAAATGATAAGAATATGCTTACTAGTAAAAATGAAGAGGTGAAAGTAACAAGGATTAACTTAAATATCCTTGGTTTTTATTTCAAAACCATATAAAGGATATAATCTAGGTTGTAAACACTTGAACTTTGCAAAAATCTTGATCCCTTGTTTCTTTGATGTTGGAACCGGTTATGGAGAAGCAAGGAACAAGGAGAGGAAATTTTAACACTTGTAGAATAATTGTGTGAATGGAATGAGATTGATAATTGAAGTAAGACTTTTGTATAAGTGTAAAAACATAATCAATCCAAGGCCATTCCATCATTAATGGTCACCCCTCCCCAAGGGCCGGTTTTGGGGGACTTGGTTCCCAAAATATATATATTTTTTTTTTTTTAAATGTATTGTGTATAATTTGTAGCAATTTGTAATAAAAAGTGTAAGTAAAAGTGTAGGAAAATGTACAAGTAAAGGTAAATGGAAATTTTGGTGCAAGTAAGTTTTTATTAGGTCAAAATAGATTGTAGTGAGATGATAAAAATTGTAAAAATACTTTCCTTGTGAAAATTGAGTGATAAAATAATTATCGTACAATTTTTAAGAAAACGACGTAATAATTAAACTTTAACGATTAAAATACCAAATAAATTTGAAACACTAGGAAAACTAAAAATATAGTTTTTATAAACTAAATGCAAGTTTAAAAATACCTCGGGATCATTTTTGAGAATAATGGATTAAATATACAAAATAAAAACTCACGCGATAAAAATTATTAAACATAAAAATTACGCTGAAAGGTGAAATGAAATGGCGTGAATGTACTAATGAGATGCACATGATGTCAATGAAATGTAGACTAATCATAGTCCATATGAAATGTACGTGATGTCATGATCATGAATTCGCCGCTAAACCTCCAAGGTTACGCGAATTTGAAACAAGTAAACCAAGTTTACTAAAAATGTTGAAATAATGAGACATGAACGGTGTCGAGAAATGACCTGAAAGTACGGATTGTCACAAGTACTTACAGCTTCAGCCCAAAATTGAAGGTACTGGAGGTTTTGAAAAGGGTCTTCTCTGGTGAGGGTACCTATAGTCTGGTGAGAAGTTTCTATGGTTAACCCTATGTGAATGATTCCAAGCTGGTCTAGTTGCCCTTGGTTTTGGTTGGCGTTTTTCTTTGGGAAATTACTTAAGTACTCGAATGTAAGTTACAAATTCCTTAATCGATGGTTAGGACTAAAACAAACAAAACATAGTTTTTGATCTGAAATTCCAAAGTTTCTTCTTCTATGTGTATGACCAAACCTATCCTGTCTTCTAGGTGAATGATGAAAACTGTTTTGACCAAAATTATCCCAAAAGGTTTAGCAAGATGTTTTGAAAAGGTTTTCTTAAAGGTACTGAAGGTGTAGTAGCAAGATTTGAGGTGTAGCAAAAGACTTTGGGGTGAAAGTACTGCTTGGCTTTAAACATCATCTACCTTAGGTGTTTCAACAGTTTCTTTTGAGATTTCAGACCTAGATTGACCTTTAAGTTTCTTCCTAAACTCTAAGCTATCTACTCCAAAACGAGAAAAATCAGGCCTAAGAGGTTGATGACTACCAGTGGGATGAGGGACTGCATGATAGGCATTATCTTTCTTAAACTCATGAGGTGGTTCACTAACTGATTCCTCATTACTAGATGTGTCTACATAATTAATGAGTTTTAATGTTATTAAAATCCATACCAAAACCTAGGGCAGTTTTAATGTAAGCTCTTCTCTGTTTTTCAACATAAGTGACATGAGAAAGACCTGATTGTCCCCAAGCATTAAACTTTTCTAGAAATTCATCTCTCTCCTTAGTTAGTTTCTCAATTTCAGAGATCTTACAGTTTAACTTCCATTCACTTAGTTTTAACTGATAATCCTGTTGTTCATACTTTTCTGCCCAAGCCATTTCATTATTTTCATGTCTTATTATTTTGGCTTCCATAGATTCTAAGGTTATTTGATAACCTGCTACCTCGCATCCTAGCCCTTATACAGCTTATCTCTTTCACCACATAACTATTCAAGACTTTTGATAAAAGTCATGACTATTGGAACATACCTCAGAGATAAGGGGTGAACTTGGTGAAGTAGCCACCATTGCAAGTAGAACATGATCATCTTCACTCTCCATGCTCCAATCAAAGCCTCCTAGACCATCTCTGGATTCCAGAGCAGCATGTTCAGGTTCCTCATCAAAAGCTGTGCTCCAATCAAACTTTTCTACTGACTCCTCCATAGCTACCATACAGTAGGTTATTGGTTCATCTCAAAAGCTGTGCTCCAATCAAGCTTTTGTTTTAGTAATAGGAATTTCTTTAAACTCTAGCTTTGGTTTCTCTGTCATCCTGATTGCTTGATATTTAGCAAATCTGCATTCCCTTGCAAAGTGTCAAGTCTTTTGACAGTTGAAGCATTCAATTTTGGATTTGTCAAAAGTAATACCCTGTTTTGGTTTGAAGTCAATGTTTTTTCCTGTTTTCTTCATATACTTCTTGATCCTTGCAGTGATCATAGCAACTTGCCACTTGATATCAATTTCTTCAAGAGCATCCTCTTCAATCTGTGAGAGATCTTCTTCATAAGTGACAGGTAGAGAAGCTTGTTGTGCAAAGAAAGAGCATACAACTTCATCTGAGTAGAGGGTATGTGTTGGTGTGGGTTGTTGAGCAAAGGTGGGGTAGAATAGGAAACAGTACTTTGAGCCATAGTACTTTGAGTAGGAGAAGCAGTACTTTTGGTGGAAGTACTGCCCCTCTTTTCAGATGACAAAAAGGCAATGCTGTGAGATTTGGAATTGGTTTGGCCATTCATCTCATGCTCATACACCTTCAGATGGTTGTAAAGATCATCAAAGTCCATAACATCCAGACCAGGTTGTCCTTTGATCATTGTAGCTATCACATGCCATGTCGATGGCAAACTCCTTAAGAACTTAAGATTAGCATCTTCAATGAAACCTCTGATTTGTATAGCTCCAGATATGAGAAGGTTTTGGAATCGTTATAAGCAGCATCAAGGCTTTTCTTTCTCCAAAGTGAATGTTTCAAATTGCTACTTCAACAGATTTCTGTGCATCTTCTTGGAAGCATCATTACCTCCAAACCTTGTTTTGAGAGCAGCCCAGAGTTGCTTTGCATCTTTAGCATCATGAAACTTGAGTAGATGACCATCTGGAATGGCAGACAAGAGAATGTTGAGTTCCTTCTCTTGATTCCTTAATGTAGCTGCCTGGTAAGACTGCTTAGGTGCTTTGGGTTCTCCAGGAATATCAATAGGTTCTAGAACGACTTCATTACCATTGACAATTACATTCCACGTGCATGGTGTAATTGCAATGTAATGCCTCATCTTCATGCTCCATAGGTCGTACTCTCCCTTCTTGATGATAGGTATCCTAAGTGAGGTGATGGATGGTGGTGGAACAGCTTCAGTCGACATCTTTAGGTTTTGTTAACTAGGTTTTAGGGTTTCTTCTTAGTCAGAGTTTCCACACAAGCTCTGATACCACTTGTTGGATCGATGTACTCTAACCAAACTAACTTAAATAGCTTGTTAAGGGTTTAATAACCTCGGATAAATCCTTAGTTATTAACAATGAAACACTGTGTAATCTTTATCAAGTATGCGGAATTTACTTAACAAAGCTAAGAAGAATATAACTTTTAACTTTCAACGATTATATTAATAACTCTAATTCTGCTTGTTATGCAGACTTCTTTAACAACTCTAATAATGTCGAACTCTATAAAACTCTAATAATATGCGTATATCTAATGCCAATCTAGGGATCCTTTTATAGGCTCAAGGATAACCCTAGTCGGTTTACAATTTGTATCCTTGTACGACAAGTAATCTAATAAAGAATATTCTAGAATTACAAAGCTTTCCATAAATGAATATAACAGTTCTTTTAGCCTTGCAGTACTTTGACTTCAACAGCAGTACTTTGACTTCTTCTTTAGCAGTACTTTGACTTTTCCAGTACTTTGTCATTCTTCAGCACTTTCATATCCCAACAAAGAATTTCATCAAGAAGAGAATCTTCACGTTTTGAAAAATCAGCAATCAACTGTTTCTTCTCTTTTTCAAGATCAGAATAAGTTGCTTGTTGTTTAGAAAGTTGGTTTTTAAGATCAGAATTTTCCGTGTTTAAAGATTTTATGTTCAAGTTCAAATTCACATCAAGTGTGTCATACTTGATTTGCAATTGTTTTTCTCTTAAAACAGAATTTTGATAACCAATTTCTAATTTCTAATTTCGATAACCGATAGCCAAAAACCAAACACCATAGTACCTGGATCTAGCGCGCCCGCTCTTGCGAGCTACACCTCCCCAGCGCATCAGTCTCGATGTTCCACGACATTTCGGTTTTTTCAAGTCGAATTTCTTATGACCCGACTAAGGTGATTCTTTCAATTCAGGTTCGTACATGATATTTGAGAAGATTAATTTAAGATTTAGACTTAGAGAGGTGCCCAAAACAAGTCATCCCGGTTTTACAAAAATATCAAGTCATAAACGTTTTTACGAGTCTCAAGCCAAGGAAAAAATATTTTCTCAAACCTAGGAGGTTTATACTTTCACTAGAACTTCAAAGGAAAGTATTCGACTCACCATAATCATTACATTTATCTTTATCATAACATCAAATAGTCCTGACTTTTAAGTGTCAATTTCCCCTGATAATGCTCGTATTTTATATCATTTATATGGATTTACACTTGTATTCCTTTATATTTCACTTTCAGTTAAATTATGAGCTTTGGAGCTTTTGAAACGCGGATTTGGAGATTTTCCTAACGATTTATGATAGTTTGCCAACTATGAAGAAGCTACGACGTAACTCTTTCACTCACATTACGCCATAGCTAGTGTTTTGACACAGAAGACCAACTTAACAACAATTACGGCGTAACTCCCAACTAAGGTTATGCCGTAATCATCCAGGTCAAGAAATGTTTTGTGCCTCCATCAAGTCCGCCGTAACTCCTCACATGCATTACGCCGTAGTCCTCGCAAAAGTAACCTGTATTGAAGATACAGCGTAACCTTTTCCAAGTGTTACGCCGTAACCTACTTAACGAGAGTATTATTTGAACAATTATTGAAGTTACAGCGTAACTCTCAACTCAAGTTACATAGTAACTAGGATCGTGCCTATAAATATCAGCCCTAATTTCTGCATTTCACATCATTCGCTCACAACTCAAAGGCAGAGAACATGAAGAGGGGTCCAAGGGAGGAACCACTCCATATCGATAAGCATTAGCGATCATTTTATCTTTTACTTTCGATTCATGTCTTCCATTATGTTAAAAATCGAATTCTTTGTTTCTTATAATATGATTGGCTAAGCACCTTTGGTGCTAGCCTAGTTATGATTCCTTGATGTTTTGTTTATGTTTTCATGCTTCTTGTTAATACAAATAAACTGTCAAAACATTTATTTATATTTTACGATCTTCTAATATTTTGTCGATAACAAACGTAAAATCATTTTAACGAAACAAATAAAATACGTAAATGGTTTGAGCCAATAGTTTACTAACACACTTACGTTTTCAATTAAAACACTATGTGGAAAACTAGAAGGGGGGTTGAATAGTTTTACCAATTTAAAACTTCCTTTTAAATATTTAGATCGACTTATGTCAATCTATTTGGTTGTTTATGTTGGACGTTGATTGATAGATATATAAGCGTGTAATGAAAGATAAAGAGTAAGAAGCACATCACCACCACACAAGTATTTATAGTGGCTCGGCTACAAGGACACCTTCCTTGCCCTACTCCACTCCCCGAATCACCTACTCGAGAGTTCGTAAGCACTACACCAATCTCCTTATGGCGGAGAAGCCTTCACAACGTCGCTTAACCTTTTTCCGGTACAAAGCTAAATACCGAGTTCTTTCACACCAAGGCGAACCATACCTAACACAACGTCGCCTACCCTTTATACGATGCTAGGCTAACCACCGAGTTCTTTCACACCAAGGAGAACTAATCCTATCACAACGTCGCCTACCCTTTATTAGGTACTAGGCTAAACACCTAGTTCCATTACTATGGAGGAACTACTACCCTTCACAACACAACACCTAATATCAAGGAGATCCTCTCCTTGTTACAACACCATTAAGGATATCACCATCCTTGGAAATAAACAAATACTTATATGTATAATGATGCACCTCACCAATTATACGACCTAGGCATTCTTCCCAAATGCAACTTGATTTGATTCATCGGCATCCTTCACTAACGCCTTTGACACAACGCTTGGCACCCTTCACTAATGCCTTCGTCTTGACACCTTTAGCATTCTTCACTAATGCTTTGACACGGATGATAAGCACCTTTCACTAATGCTTTCATCTTGATACTTTCGGCATCCTTCACTAATGCCTTCAACCCAACATCTATGGAGAAAGGAAGAACTATCAACAAGAGAACCTTAGTTGTCTTGATGATGACGAAGCATGGTAACTCATGGACTTGAGCTTGCATGTCTTCAAGAAGTGGTGATCTCTCCTTTAAGAGGAACCTAGAAGATCACACAAAAACAAAAGACAAACTACATAGATCACTTGGATATGAGGTTAGAGGGTTAGAATACTTGGGGGAAGTATGTGTGTAAAGTGATAAATAGAAAGGAAGAAATGGCTCTCTATTTATAGAGAAAATTCTCTACTGTTCCCCGGATCCCACGGATCCCTTCCACAAGGGATCTGGCTAGCACAAAGCTAGGGATCCGTGGTACGCTCATCTTTGCCGATGGGTATTTTTGGTTATGGGTCATGGGTCATGGGTTATGGGTTGATCCATGGTTTTCTTTCTAGATACAATGTATCTTAAGGATACTGTAGAAAACTAGAAGGGGGGGTTGAATAGTTTACCAATTAAAACTTTGTTTTGAAACTTATTGTAAAAGATCAATTGATATTGATCTTAGATATGTTAATGAAATATGCAAGCAATATGTAAGAAGTAAATAAGGAAAGAAATGATCAATCCACAACAAGTTGTTTATAGTGGTTCGGTCTACAAGGACTCTTTTTCCTTGCCCTACTCCACTCCTAGAGTCTCACACTCGAGAGTTTAACTTCACTAGTTAACAAGCTCCTTTCACCGGCGGAGAAAACCTTTACACTTCGCTTACACTATTTCCGACACTAAGCTAGATGTCGAGTTCTTTCCAAGGGTACAACCACTCCCACACACAACATATTTTGAGGACTAAAATACTAACCACTCACACTCATAAGATTATGATGGTTTTAATACAACAATGAAGTATGAATCAACACAAGATCATACAACACTAAACAAACAAGACTTCCAACTTCTCGTTTGAAGCTTGAATGTGACTTGATCTTCTTTGCTACAAAAGAGATCACTAATATGATATGAAACTGAGTTAGAAAGGTTAGAGAGAAGATATGTATGAGAGTATGTTAGAAAGGGATGAAAAACTACTTGGCTTGGCATTGCTATTTATAGCCAAAGTGGAGAGGAGCGTCCACGGACCGCGGAACCCTTAAAAGGGTTCCGCCCGTGTACCATTTTGGTACCGCCGGTCTGACAGTCAAGATATCAAATCTTTGCTAAAGTCAACTCTATCTAAGTGAGATTGTGCAAGATATGAAGAGTACAAATCCACACAAAATATCTAATGAAATATTCTAATGATTTCCATGATGCATTACATGATGTCATATGTTGTATTTCTATTTTTAGAAATATGCAAGTACATAAGTAGTGTTTGGTTTTAAGAACCTAACACATTCTAAAATCTACTATCATACATAATGATTAGAGTCATATCAAGATGTTACTAATCATAAATGTAAATGCTTGAATGATGAATATATTGTTTGAAAAAGCTAGTTTTAATATCTATTAAACTTGACAAGCTTTAAGCTTTTATAAAAATTAAATTTACTTTTGTCGTTAACAAAACTTAGGTAAAGATCAAAAATATAAATAACGTTTAATGACGATATTTGTATTAACAATCTCCCCCTTTTTGTTGAGGACAAAATATAAATTTTATTTTTATAAAAGATACAAAGTTTGTGCAAGAGTTATAAAAATATTAGTTTTAGAACTTGAAAAGTGAAAGATAATGCAAGTGTATGATGTTTGACTATTTTTGAAAGTCAAAGTGTTCACTAGTTGATGTATGTGTTGACTTTTTCAGAAAGTCAAAGTATGCAGTGACTTTTAAGATAAGTCAAAATGTAGTCAAGTTCAATATTTTTCCCCTTTTGTCTTAACAAAAGTAGAGGCTTATGCGGAATGTAATGAGCCCGAGCCATTGTCTCCCCCTTGATTAAAGCTCCCCCTAAATTGGGTGCATAATGGGAAGATACATGGATTGTGAAAGTAAAAGCTACAAAAAAAGTGTTAGTAATAATGATCATTCACAAGCATTTCCAAACACTATGTAAAAGGACCAAGACTATAATAAAAACATCATTCATTAGTTAAAAATGTTCATGAATAAAGATCATGAAATGGGAACACAATGATGTGTTTTAGTACAAGAAGAAAAGAAAAGAAAATAATCCAAAGAAGAGAAAACTAGAAATGCTAAACTATAACCATCCTAATTTGATGGTGGATGAGAAAGAGCGTTGAGACGCTCGAGGATATGATTGAGGATGAACCTCATTTCTTCTTGAAAGTCAAGGACCATAACCCGGGTCCTATCAACGGTTTGGGCCGTTTGCTCACAAGTGGAGCAACCATGCCTAGGGGGGTAGTATGTTTGGGGAGGTTGTGGTGGTGGAATGGTAGATGTGTTGGTGTTGGTGGAAATGTTTGGGGTGGTCATGATGGAAGCAAGCAAAGCACTTTGCATTTGCATTGTCTCACTCAAGTGAGAGTCCACCATGCCTTTGAATTGGTGGAGGTTGTGGAGTTTGGTTTGAATCTCCTCTCTAGTGGGATTGGCATCCCACATACACTCCTCAATGTCCTCAAGATGAGATGACATTGATGTGGGGAGTGAATGATCCCCATACAAAGGACCATGAATGTCTTTGTGAATAGGGTGGAAGAGAAGAGGTTTAGGCCCTAATGGGGCGTTTGGGTCAAGAGATGACCGAGGTGACTTATAAGCCATCCGCTCAATTAAGCCAAAGGATGGCAATGGTGGTGGATGATTTGGCCTAGGAGGCAAGTCATCCAAGTCCTCCAAGAAAGGTTTCGGGGAGGTTGGTGGAGTGGAAAACAACACCATGGGAATGAGAGTTGGAGACATTGGTGAAGGTGGTGAGGGTGTTTTGGATGTTTGGATGGGTGCCGGTGGAGGTGAAGTTGGTGTTTTGTTGGTGGTGGAGTGGTAATCACAATGTGTGATTGATTAGGTGTGGCTAAGGTAAGGTTTGTATCATCTCGGATGGGAGATGAGATTGTGAGTGGAGAAGACTCGGGATGAGCTAAGGTTAACAAAGCAACAAGGCCTCACACTAATTCTAGCGGTTTTCTTGCAAGGTTTTGGAGATGATTTTGTCATTTTTTACTTTGGTTTGTCTTTGGTAGATGATAGTAAGAATGAAGAGGGTGTGAGGATGATCATGGTAAAACCTCTCAATTTATAGAAGTGATAAATCATGGAGAAATGTGTTTGATTTGATGTTAAGCCATTGAAGAGATGAGGTTCCTAATGATTTGGAAGTGGTTGAATGCTAGTCATATCACCCAAGTCAAGCCATTCAAGAGAGATGGAGTGAAGAAGAAAAGATTTGCAATAAATGTGTTCTAGTGAGTGGAATTTCCTAATATTCAGATCACCCACGGATTTGAAGGTACCAAAATTTGGTTCCTTCCTTTATGCAAAAGGGCTCCTTGGGTGGATTTTTCAAATTTTTGAATTTTGGTGGGAAATGGATTTCTTATATACTTAAGTGAATTATACTAGTTCTAATAAGGGTATAAGCAAGTTAGGATTGATTTATAAGCATTGGATGGTAATTTGGAATCACGAAATAGTCGAAATTCGAAAGTTACTGAAGGATCCACGGCACCAAAATCATACACGGCCGAACTCTAAAAGGGTGCCATCGGTCCGCCTGCAGTACGGCGGTACCAATTTACATAACGGACGGTACCAAAATTATGGTTCCGTCTGATCCGTGAAGTGCAGAAAAATGGACAGAGTTCGTTTTTAGGTGTCGGGGACTTTTCCGAAACCTGAAATTCTTCTCAAAACATGTTATACTAAACATTTCTAGTTAGGAAAAGCAGATAATATATATATAAACATAGTGGAACATGTATTTTGAACAAGGCTTATTGATTTTCACATTATAGTGAAAATGGATAAAATTTGATAGCAAACTTGCGCTATCCCCCTGCATGAAATTGTTAGCATTCACCATTGTTTCAGGTTATATTATCATCCTACATAATAAAAACAACCAAATTGTATCAAACATTAATGATAATGTATTGTTCCAAACGCTCCTTAAAAGTACCCTTATTTGTCCAACTTCTTGTAAATCTTGTTCATCAGCCTACCAAGGCACTTGAACATTCCCTTAGTTTGCTTGAACTCCGCTGATTCATTCTCTATTTCGGGAAGAGACGCATAATACTCATGAGGCGGAAGACGAGAGCTTGGAAGACCATCCTCGAAGCTATTTGATGATGATGATGATGGAGTTGGAGGTTTTGCTCTCTTGCCTTTTGTCTTAGCAACTCGTGCATCACTCAAAGGTACAAAGATGTGAGGAATGAGCTCATAGTGAAGGTGCATCCCTTTTGGTGTTGGTGGAATTGGTGCAAAGTTTTTATAGAGACGGGTGAGGAGCATCCCGTATGGAAGAGCAACCGATCCTTGAGTTGGAATATCAATCATTCTCCTAGCTATGTAGTAGGCTAAATTGAATGGTTGACGGTTGGACAAGTTGTAGAGCATATGACAAAGGCAAGCGTTAATGTGATCCCTATTTCCTATGGTGCTAATGACGTTGGCTCTAAGTAGCTCCTCCCATTTCTTAAATTCGGGCTTAAGTTCATTTAGCTCCATTCCATATGGATCTCGGTTTACTTCTTTTCCCTTTCGGGTAACTCGGGTTGTGTCACTTTTGGGTTAAAAAGGTGTTCACGGATGACATCCTTGTCGGCCAAACGGGTTTGGTAGGGTAGAGAGCGGTCATTGATAGCATCAAGATCGGTGAGTGACCATTTATCCGAGTAGAGACAAGTTCCTCGGTTGGGAATTCCTAGCACTTGAGCAAAGTTGGCTAAGGTGATGGTGTAGTCGTTTTGATTAATTCTAAACCTAAGACAAAATTCATCATAGTCTTCATCACTAAAGCCGGTCACACTAGCATAGAATTCTAACACAAACCTAGGACAAATTGGTTCATCGATATCAAGAAGACAATCGAATTGAATGGCGGCTAGTTCTTCACGAAGGTTGATGTTTTCAAGGAAGGATGAGTGAATGGTTCTACCCTCATGGAAATACCTTGATTCTAGACCCCTAAATATTTCCACTTGTTCTTTGGTGAGTCCTTTGGTTTTGTGGTGTTTGGGAATGTAGTTAAGGGTGTCTTTGTGATCATAGAATCTTGCGGCTACCATGGTTATTCCTAAGGACAAGAGTTAATATGTTAAAAGATGAGAATAAGTTTTAACGTTTTTGGTTCTAGTGTGTGCCTATATGAAAACAATTTGGAGTTGCGGTTATCTCGACTCATTTTATGCACAAAGATGGTTTTAGTGGGGTGTTTGGCAAATACCATGAGATAACCCAAATGCTCCTAATTCAATGTGGCTTCATTTGAATATACCCGAGAATGCATATTAGTTATGCAATACCTTTAGTATTCAAGAGCATGCAAGTGATGAAAATTTAACGTTTCTATTTGTATTAGCAATGAAAAAATTGTTTTCCTACAAGTGAGAAGCTTTTCAAAACTTTTGACATGGGGTGTTTGGTTGTTTGAATAGGGCCTTATATTCATTATCTATCAATTAGTGGGAAGCATGATTTGTTTATGCAATATGATAATGTAGTACCTAATTTCAATGACTAGTTATGCAATTTGCCAATTGAATTCATATTTGGTATAAAAGCATACATAGAACCCCATGTAATGATTTGTGATAGTTTTGTGCATAAATAAGAATCCTAGACTCGGAATTAAGAGATGAAATGTAGTTAGGATACTTACAATGATGTTATCTTAAGTGATTAGTGAGTGGGAAGATGACAATAATGAGCTTGGTTTAAGATTTACACGTTTTGGTAAAGTGGGTTTTGAGGAAGAGGATGATTTATATAGCAGTTTTTTCTGAGACACCACGGACCGACGGTACCAAAAATTTGGTTCCGTCTTTGTTATCGTTTGTGCCGGGCTACGAAAGGTGTACAAGACAAATTTTTTTACTTTTGACTATTCTAATGTTTTGGGCTATGTTTATCCTACATGTTTGGTTCCATTAACCCTAAACCAAGTCTAAGAAGATTAAAAGGTTCGCGTTTAAGAGGCTTAGTTAAGATGTCGGCAATGTTGTCTTCGAGGATACTTTCGATTGAAATGTTTCCTTTTGAACATTGTCAAGAAAGTGATGGCGGATTTCAATATGCTTGATTTAGCATGTTGAACGATTCTGCTGATCGATGGCCTTTGTTGTCGCAAAGTCTCACAATGTCGTTGAGATGAATTCCGTAATCTACTAGAGCTTGCTTCATCCAAAGAGCTTGTTGACATGCCTTTTCCGGCTGAGACGACCGCTTCAGAGTTGAAATGGCTGGCGTTTGCTTTTTGCAAACCATGAGATAAGACAATGTCCAACAAAAGTGCAAATACCACTTGTACTTTTTCTATCGACATAGTCACCGCATGATCCGAATGGCATACACTATGGTTTCTATAACCGTTCCTTTGGGATACCATAATCCTAAACACGTTGTTCCCTTAATGTATCTAAAAATCCTTTTAAAGGCTTCTAAGTGTGATGCCTTTGGGTTTTTTGAAAGCGAGCACATAGACAAACACTAAACATAATGTCGGGTCTACTAGCCGTAAGATAGAGTAGGCTACCAATCATTCCTCTATATTTAGTGTTATCTACGGATTCACCTTCCTCATCCTTGGTTAGTTTAGTGTCCGAGGACATGGGAGTTTTAGTTGGTTTGGAATCTTCAAGACCAAATTTCCTAAGCATGTATTTTATATATTTAGATTGGTTAAAAAATATGCCATCTTCTAGTTGTTTTATTTGAAGTCCTAGAAAGAAGTTTAACTCACCCATCATACTCATTTCAAACTCGTCATGCATGATTTTAGAGAAATCATCACATAATTCTTGACAAGTTGATCCAAATATAATGTCATCAACGTATATTTGAACAATGATAATATGTGATTCCTTTTTCTTGGTAAAAAGAGTATTATCTACTAATCCCATAGTATATTTGTTATCAATAAGAAAAGTCTTAAGTCGGTCGTACCAAGCTTTTGGTGCTTGCTTAAGACCATACAATGCTTTCTTGAGTTTGAAGACATGATGTGGTTTCTCAAAGTCGGTGAAACCGGAAGGTTGAGCAACATACACTTCTTCGTTAATAAACCCATTAAGAAAAGCACTTTTAACATCCATTTGAAATAATTTAAAGTCATAGGCACATGCATAAGCAAGCAATATTCTAATAGACTCAAGCCTAGCTACCGGTGCATAAGTTTCATCATAATCAATCCTCTCTTGTTGATTATAACCTTGCGCTACAAGCCTAGCTTTGTTTCTAGATACTATCCCATTTTCATCCATTTTATTTCGAAAACCCATTTTGTTCCAATTATAGTTTGATCTTTAGGTTTTGGAACTAATTTCCAAACATCATTTCTAACAATTGGTTTAACTCTTCTTGCATGGCAATTACCCATGATTCATCTTTTATTGCTTCATTTATGTTTTTGGTTCAATGGTGGATACAAAACAAAAATAATTACTTTGATTTTGGGCTTGTGACCTTAAGGTTCTTTGATTGAGTTGTCCTATGACTTTTTCTAAAGGATGACTTTTAGATTCTTTGATGTTGACAATTTCTTTATTTAATGGTTCATCTTCCTTGTTATTATTAATTATTTCTTGACCTTCTATCATTTGACTTTCAACTAAGTCATCATCTACCAAAGGTGATGTCTTAGAGGGAGGTGGACTTTCGCCGAATGTTATGTTCAACGATTCCTTGACTATCATTGTTTCTTTGTTTAGGACAATGTAAGCTTTACTAGTTTGAGTGTAACCAAGAAATACACCTTCATAAGACTTTGGGTCAAACTTGGTGAGATAATCCTTAGTATTAAGAATAAAGCATTTACAACCAAAGACTCTAAAATATCCTAACGTTGGCTTTTTACCTTTATAGAGTTCATATGGTGTTTTGTTTAAGAAAGGACGTATTAAGACTCTATTCAAAATATATGTAGAAGTGTCAAGGCGTTACACCAAAACTTTTGAGGAATGTTTTGTTCATTAAGCATTGTTCTACTCATTTCTTGAATTGTTCTATTTTTACGTTCTACTACTCCATTTGATTGAGGTGTTCGTGGAGCGAAAAAGTTATGTGTTATACCATTTGTATCACAAAAGTTTCCAAATTGAGTTTCATTGTCACAATTCACCATGATCCATTCTGGATCGACACAATTTTAATACCTAGAAGATTTTGAATTTTCTTGCTAAGTATTTCAAATTTATCAAAAGCTTCATTTTTGGTTTTCAAAAACAACGTCCAAGTAAACCTTGAATAATCATCGACTATGACCAAAGTGTATAAGTTGCCTCCATAGCTTCTTATAGCGGATGGTCCAAACAAGTCCATATGTAATAATTCTAGACACTTAGATGTGGACACCATATTTTTAGATTTGTGACTACTATGTGTTTGTTTACCAATTTTGCAAGCGTCCCAAAAGTGTTGGTCATATTTAAGTTTTGGTAAATTCCTAACCAATTCTTTTGAAGATAGGTTTTGTATAAGTCTCATATTAGCGTGACCTAAATGTCTATGCCAAAGAGATGAGCTATCATCTAATGTTGTTAGGCAAAGTTTGTCATTATATGTTTTATCTATTTTCATGACGAATATGTTATTTTTCCTAACTCCTTTAGCTATGGTGATACCATCTTTTAGTATTTTACTACCATTTTCATCAAATAGCACTTTATACTTTTTATCACATAGTTGGCTAATACTAAGTAGATTAAATCCTAACCTATCCACATGAGCAACATTTTCAATAGTTAGGAAGTTATGAGCGATCGTACCTTTGCCAATAATTTTGCTTTTGAGATTGCTACCAAAGGTGACATTACCTCCGTCATACTCTTGGTATGATGAGAAGAGACTTTCATCAGGTTCCAATCCAACTTTCAAGCATACCTACGAAGCAAATAACTCAAGCATTTGGTCCCCAATATCTCATGGGTCCGTTTGGGTTAAACATACCATTTATTTGATTCATGTATGGAAACGATGGGTAAGAGTTCCATGGCATGTAATCTGGAGTTTGATATGGTCTAGGAAAGTTTTGATTCCAACCATTGTGTTGGTAGTTGGGTTGTACGTTGTGGTTGCTCTTAGGAAAGGGCGTTTGGCAAAAGGAGTTTTATATCGTTGTTGAGTAGTTTTGATCTAAATTCATTTTTGACAAGTCCTACCCTGGTAACCGGTTTTAGTTTAATACTATTATTGGTTTTCTTTGTTATTTTAACAAATTCAAGACGGTCCGATTATTAACATTGCTTCACGAAGTACCACGGCACCATTTTTGCACAACGGACGGAACCCTTATTTTGGTTCCGTCTGGTCCGTGCTGTATCGGCAGCAATTTTGACAGAATGTTCGTCCTTTTCGGCCGCTTTATTTTGACTCTTTGGAATTAATACTTCATTAAAACCTAGCCCATTCATGTCTCCCGGTGTTTTATGAATTTTAACTATTTCATCGGCAAGAGTTTATGTTCTTGTTAAACCATTTAAATTTAGAATTGTTTTCGATTAAAACATCTTGTGTGAGCTTTAGTTTTTCTATTTCAAGTTTAAGCTCTTGACATGATTTACAATCATCGCATTTTCTTTTCCTTTTCTAGTCGCTTTTGCTTTTTCTTTAACTCATAAACTTCATTTTCCAAAAAAATTTTTGGTTTTAAAAATTTATTTTTAGTTATGATTTTTAGACTTAGCTCACACAATTGATTATATTGTTTTTGCAAAGTGTCATCATCAATAGAAGAATAAGAAGAGTCGGAAAGTACCTCATTTGACTCTGTGCCATTAGAGCCGATCTCTTCCTTGCATGATTCTTCATCGTCTTCACTATCACTCCAAGCACCACTTACAAAAGCTCGTTGAGTTTTGCTTTAGGTGGCTTGGGACATTCTTCCTATGAGGTGACTTGCATCACCACATCTAAAAACATTTTCACCTTTACCCTCTTTGTCCCCGACTTTCGAATGGTTTTCTTCTCGAGGTTGTCTTTAACTTTCCTCTTCTTCTAAAGAACTTAAAATCTCTAACGGCCATGGCATATTCCTCATCTTCGCTACCGGAGCAAGATTCGTCATCATCACTTGATTCCGCTTTTGCTTTTAAAGCAACGGATTTGATCTTCTCCCTTTTTCCTTTGATGATCTCCTAATCTTTCTCCATCACCATTTCGTGTACTTTGAGGTTACCGATCAACTCGTCTAGTGACATTATTGAGAGATCTTTGATTCTCAACGATGTCACTTTAGCTCTCATTTGGGATGGTGCTCTAAGAAATTTCCTCGACAAAGTTCTTACTACGAAAAAGATTCATCAAGCAATA
>OU343216.1:81701732-81712578 GCA_910596185.1 Chrysanthemum makinoi
TAAAAACTCTTAATCAATTAAGACTCCTCATTACCTTTTATTAATTACTTAATTAATCAAGCTATAAAATTAAAACTATATTAACTACTCCATTTAAATTACTCATTAAGATCACTAAACTATAAAAACTGAAAACTAATTATATAATCATTAGAATTAGAACAAAAATTAATCTAAAAATTAATAAACTAAGAATAACTAATATAAAGAAAAATTAAAAATCTAAGAAAACATTAACAACCAAAGATATAATCAATAAAAATCTAAAATGACAAGAATTAATCTAGAAACTATAACAAAAATCACTAAATAAACTTAAACTATGAAATCAAAATGCAAAAATAATCCGTAAAGCACAAACCGGATCCGGTAGAGTGAGCAAATCGAATCAAGCTTTTGACCAACTTTTTTTTCTTTTTTTCTTTTCACTAAATTCAATTTCAAAACTACCAATTTTACAGAAAATGAACAAATTCAAATTGCTTAAATCAAAATCACAATCAAAATTGAAAAAAATTTCCCCGGCAGCGGCGCCAAAAACTTGATGTGTCAACCGTGGTGAAAGTTTTAAATATTTATAAACACGATTTAACCGTCTAATACTATAAACACATACGAGCAAGTTTACTCGTTCGCGATAGCAAAGTTGGGTAAGTCAAGATCGTCCCAAGGGATTTTGTGTTAGAAATTGTTTTCTTGAAAAGATTTGAAACAAGAAATCTTTGCCAAGGCTTCCTCAAAAAGTGATGTTATAGTGAAATTCAATAATAAGAAATATATATACTTGTGTGTAGTCTATAGGCAATCATAGATAGTGTTCATGAAGGCTTGGTGTAAACTATTGATGTAATGCACAAATCATAAGCAAATGATTTCCAACCATGGTATATGTTTGTAAAAATCATTCTAAGAACAAAAACATATAGGTAATCCTTTCGGTCCTTATCCTAATGATTATCCTTTAGAAAATCCATTTGTTTGTAACATGTTCTTATTAATCTCGTTCTTACGAGTCTTTCGACCTTTCATGATAAAAATGTTTCTAGTCTTGTTTTAATAAGTAAACATGGTGGTTGTCAATCACCATATCCCCATACTAGTTTGTCACTCAACTTTTTGGAATAAAACACAAGAGAAATCCTTTCGGTCCTTTTTCTTAAAACAGGTTTTACCGACAAATCAAACCAAGACTAGTATTTTTCCAACAAACTTGTGGAAAACTAGAAGGGGGGGGGGTTGAATAGTTTTGCCAATTAAAACTTCCTTTTAATCTATTTAGATTGACTTATGTCAATCTATTTGGATGTGTGTGTTGGATGTTGATAATCAAGCATATAAAGGTAGGTAATGAAAATATAAGAGTAAGAAGCACAAAACCACAACGCGAGTATTTATAGTGGTTTGGCTACAAGGACACCTTCCTTGCCCTACTCCACTCCCTGAGTCACCTACTCGAGAGTTCGTAATCACTACACCAATCTCCTTATGGCGGAAAAGCCTTCACAACGTTGCCTACCCTTCCTAAGCTAGGCTAACCAAAAGGTTCTTTCACTCCAAGGTGAACCACACCTACACAACGTCGCCTACCCTTTATAAGGTACTAGGCTAAGTACCTAGTTCTTTCACTCCAAGGTGAACTACACCTTCACAACGTCGCCTACCCTTTATTAGGTACTAGGCTAAGCACCTAGTTCCATTGTAATGGAGGAACTACTACCACACTACACCAACGACTAATCCCAAAGGAGATCTACTCCTTTACAACATCATCAAGGATATCAATATCCTTGGATCTAATACTAGTCTATCTTGTACATCGAAACACACCATATCGAATGTACATCTAAGGCACCTTTCACTAATGCCTTTGACTAGATCTACAAGATACCTTTCACTAATGTCTTGTGTCTTGACTTCTAAGCACCTTTCACTAATGCTTCTAGTCTTGACTTCTAAGCACCTTTCACTAATGCTTCTAGTCTTGACTTCTAAGCACCTTTCACTAATGCTTCTAATCTTGACTTCTAAGCACCTACCACAAGTGCTTATGATATAGACGATAGATACCTTTCACTAATATCTTCGTCTTGACTCTTGAGACATCTTTCACTAATGTCTTCAACACTACACTTCTTTGAAGAAAGAAAGGAATCATCAACAAGAAGACTTCAAGTAGCCTTGATGATGAGCAAGCATGGCAACTCATGGACTTGAGCTTGCTCGACTTCAAAGGTGATGATCTTGCCTTTAAGAGGAACTAAGAGATCACACAAAAACAAAACTACAAACATAGATCTCTTGGATCTGAGGTTAGTGAGTTTTACACTTAGGGAGAAAGTGTGTTAGAAAGGGGTGAAAGAGAATGAAGAAATAGCTCACTATTTATGAAGAAATTTCTCGCTCCCGAATCCCCGGGATCCTCCCACAAGGGATCCTACTAGCACAGCCAGGGATCCGTGGGAATTTCTTGCCCATGGGTATTTTTGGTTATGGGTCATGGGTCATGGTTTATGGGTTTATCCATGGTTTTATTTCTAGATACAATGTATCTCAAGGATACAATGAACTTGTTTAAGTGGTATATATAAAACCATGGGTTATGGGTCAATACCATTTGCTAGATTTTACCCATTTAGTATATACTTGTTTTTACCCATTTTAGTATATACTTGTTTTTACCCATTTTAGTATACTTAGTTTAAGTATATGTTAACCCAATATGTAAACAATAGTTGTTGTACATATGTATCTAAATCATAAAATCACTTATACTTGTTTTAGTGTTTTATGTAAACACGTAAGTGTGAATATGTTAGAAACTATTAGTTCAAACCATTTACGTATTTTATTTGTTTCGTTAACATGATTTTACGTTTGTTATCGAAAAAACATTAGAAGATCGTAAAATATAAATAAACGTTTTTACGGCTTATTTGTATTAACAATCTCCCCTTTTGTTGATGACAAAACATAAAATTATTTTAAGGAAAAGCTAAAATTCGTAAAAGTTTGAATTTGTAGTTTTTACTTTTCTCCCCCTTTGTCGAAACAAAAAGTGTTTGAGGGAAAGCAACACATCGTTTTTAAGAAAAACATGTGAAAGAAATAAAAATAAGAAGAAATATAGAGCAAGTAACGGGAAAGGATCTCGTATTTACTCCCCTTTAGAGTCCATCCCCTGTAAGGGCGTCAAGAAAGTGATACTAATCTAGTTTGTTTGCAAGTAAGTTTGCAAAAGATTTCGTCTAAGTGACGAATGTGCTCCCCTTGATGATTGCAATTTTGCAAGGGGATGTCATGAAAAGTAAACCTAGTATTGCAAGTAATTTTCAATGTATTGCTTTGACATAAAGCTCCCCTAGCTTTAGGATGTCAAAGTCTTCATGTGTAAATTGAATAACTACAAAACAATGGTTAGGAAGCAAGTATAATTCACAATTTCCTGCAAATGTGGTCCAAGTTAGTAGAAAATAGCTTTCTATCTCACGGATCCCACTGGTTCCTCGTAGTAGGGATCCGTCTAGGCAACTCAGGGATCCGTATTAGCCGACATTTCAGAAAGGTGATATAACAAGTAATGTTATCACAAAATTGAGATATGAATACAAAGTAATTATATGCTCATAAAAATAACAAATAGCATGTAATTATATTTAATAAAACTAGAGTTATGATATACATGACTCTAAAAACTAAGAAAATAAGAAAATACATGACTAGGAATTTCTAAACCAACTATCGCTTGATGTTGACACCACCAAAATCTTTTAGCTCAAGTTTTGTTTAGGTTTAATCTCGTCGAAACGTTCGAGGAGATGATAGAACATGAAACGTTCTTCTCTCGTACTTCATGTATCTAACTTTCAACATGTTGACAATGATAGCAATCTTTGTCATGGCTAGGTAGTGGTGGTGGAAGAAATGAAATGGCTTGATGCGAAGGATCAAGTGAAGCGACTGTGGAGCTTCAAACGATGGAGGATTGGTGTAGGCGCATTGAGAATGGACTCGACCAAGAATGATTGTGGTGGTAGAGAAGTGTCAACTTCCATATGGTCGGGTGGTTGACTTGATGATTGTCATAATCCAAATGGGATTATATGATGGAAATGGCGAAAAAGAGCGGAGCAAGTGTTGATTCAACACCTTGATTTTGTACCATTATTCCTCCTAATGAGGAGAATGTTGTCGGCGAAGGCGGATGAGACGGCCTAGGAGGTAAATCATCTAAATTGTAGAGGTGTGGTGATGATAGTGGGGATGTAAAAGAGATAGCTCTAGGAAATAATGGTGATGGTTTAGTGGAGATGATATTGTTTGGCCTAGGAGGTATGGTGGTATTTGGCATAGGTAGTTTTGTAGGTACTATCCTTTTAGGAATTGGTTTGATTGGTTGTGTAAAATCTTATCATTTGTTGGCTTGACCGGAGATGATTCGGTTGAGGAAATTTCGTGTATAACACGAGCCTTTTTCTTGGGTGGTTCTTTGGTGGATAGGTTACTACTTGGGGTTTTCCTCATGATGAGATGATTTCAAGAGGTTTGTAAAGATTTCTAAAATGCTGAAAGTTAGGATGAAGGTGATGACTATGGAGGTCCTAACAAAGTGGTTTATAAAACAAGATAATTGGCAAGTGCTTTTAAGCCTTAAGCTACTAGGATTCATTGGAGTGTGATGATTAACATGCACAAGAGTCAACTTCAGAGTTTGTACTGATCTAGGAACTCATTTAAGATGAGATGGAGTGTTTGAGTTAGAGAGATGAGTTGAAATGATTGTTTTAGCAAGATTTGACATAAACTGTCATCTGGATCCCACGGTTCCCACCTCAGAGGAATCCGTCTAGGCTAATCCTAGGGATCCGGCTCTCAGCAGCTATGAAAGAGTGGAAATGATGTTTCTAAGATCTAAGATCTATATCATCTTGAGTGTTTCAGTCTTCCTAAGTGTCTTAAATGAAGGGGTGCTTAAATACTTGAAGGTAATGAGTGATGTAGCTAATGATTGTCTTTTATGGAAGGATTTGGAACTTTCATGAGTACCAATGGATGAGCAAGGATGACACTAAAGATGAGAGTGTTAATTGAAGCTAAATGATCCTAGAGATCAAGTTTGTGTCTTAGGATAGTGTTTTGGAAAATATCCTAGGAGCTTTGAGATGGGAAAACTAGAATTTGATCAACTTTGATCAATTTTGAGTTGAGGATGATTTATGGTCAATTTTGCCATAATCGAAAAGATTTCTAAGACTAGATGTGAGGGATCAAGTGAAAATTGAAGTGTGAGTTTAAGAGCGGAAGAGTAATGGATTAAAAACGAAACGATAGATCTACAAACGTCTTAGAGTGTGATCTTGGTAAGTTGTGTGTGAGTAGGAAGGATCTACCTATCTTTGATAAGGACTTAATTTGCCTTTAAGACACTATGTTTAGTTTAGTGTGAGGTGTTCTAAGGACATGTTTGAAATATAATGCTTGCAATTGCATTTTCTGCTTCCCGGATCCTGGTTCCCAAGTGTAGGGATCCGTCTAGCACAAACATGGGATCCATCCATCCTGCCGCAGATCCTTTACTAAAGGTATGCAATGATCTTGACAATGCATTATATTCCAAGGTTAGTTTAAAGGGGTTCTAACACTAAGATATCAAATGTAAGATGTTTTATTTCATGAAGGAAATAAGATTACATTGATAAAGCACGAGTACAAGAGGATTGATCCTATTTGAAATACTACTACGTTCCTTGAGTGTTTTGGCTAGGAGGATCATTACGTGTTTGATGAGTGTTGGTGGAATCAAGAATGAAGAAAGTCTTCATGAGAGATATGTTTAGCGGTTCCATCATCTTGTTCACAAGTACGTACAACGGACTTTGAAGTTGAGGATGAAAGTGCATAACTTTGTTTTAGAGGTGCGTCAAGAACATTCCATAAGAGATGAGTTTATTCTTGGAGCCTTGAAGATTTGCAATTCGCCTTGAAAAGAAGTATGCGAGATTGTATGGTTGTTGTGTTAGCAAACAGTACAACATGTGAGCACAACAAGCGGGAAGGATTTCTCGATTTCCCCTAAGACTCCAAACATTCTCACGTAGGATGAGTGCAAAAGGCTTGTACTCTTCTCGGATGTCCCGTTTGAAGATAATGTTTGGATCGGAGTAATATGGTCGCGGTTTGCATATCATGCGATTTAAATCTTTCAGGGAGGGTATGTGTGAACAATATGGACTATTTTCTTCACGAAAGTTGAAGAGAGAATCAAGAGACCAATCTTCAGTGAAGGCACATTGCCCATGATTTGGAATCCGAGGATGTGGCAAAATGCCCAAGGGTTAAAGTAAACTTTTGGTTTTTGATATAAGACCAAAGAGATAGAGAGCGATCCTCGTTACGAACGAGTTCAACTTGACGAAAGAATTCCATTATGAACCTTGGACATATCTTCTCGTTGATTTCAAGAAGACATTCTAGTCCGATGGCTCGGAAGGAGGTATTGATACCTTCTTCAAATTGTAGAGAGGTGTCTACAATACGTCCTTCGTGGAAGTGACGGTTTTCGAGATTATTGAACCCACGGACATGGTTGCAGTGTGTGTTGGGTCAGGGGAGATGTTTGGAGTGTAGACGCTAGTGAGTGAAAAATCAAACTCATATTCATGAGTCATAGTTGAACCTATAGAAAACATGAGTTAATAGAAAGATATGTTTGTGATCAACCTATGATTATCTAATGTTTTACTAGATTTTTATTAACAATGGTTTTTAAAAACAATGACATTTAACTCACTTATGGTTTTGATATTTCTAGTGGAGCATTATCTTTTTAGAAGAAAAGTGATTTTTAATTTGCATGAAAAACTGTTTTCCAGAGGACGGATCCCATCCTTTACCAAAGGGATCCGGCTAGTATAACTTCCGGATCCGTAGATTCAGTAATCACGAAACGATTTTATGAAAAACATAGGTTTTAAGATCTAATAGTTTTTATACCATGATATGTGTTTTAACCTACATTTTAACATGCATACATGACTTATAATGTATCACGAAAGAAAGACATAACACAAAAATGATAAACACATAATAACCTAGATAATTAGACTATTAGTAATATTTCATTTCAATACTAAGAATGATACAAAGGATTGGGTATATAACCCCAATGTAGATTAACAACACAAAGTAAATGTCTCCGTATGTGAACTTCATCATAGGGAACACAAGTGCGATGAGTGTTAAGGCGATGAGCACGAGGGCGATGTAAACCATGTTGAAGATGATCCTTCTTGGTTTCGGTTGAGACGAAAATGGAGAGGAAGATGAAGTTTTGAATGAGAGAAATTTTTGAAATGGGATTTGAAAAACTGAGGATAGAGTGATTGACTCGTGGGAGTATTTATGGAAAGGAGGAATTTTGAAATTCGTGTTTTGTTTTATTATTGGATTAAAAGAAACAAAACATAAGTTTTATATACCACGACTTTAGACGAGAAATAAAACACGTATGTGAGAAAAGGCTTCCTAATGAAGCTTCATGTAAAACATGTATAAGCATAAAAGATAATCATATAAATACCTAAATAGGCATACTTAATTATCAAGCAAAATAAAAAGAAAATCATACCTCTAGCGCACTTAGGAATGTCTTTACAAATGACCCAACAAATGTCACTTAGACGATTCCCGCTCCTTTGCAATTAAGATACCTTCTTAAGGAAGGTATTCTTTTTACCAAGCGATTCCTATGGCTTGGTGGGTATGAGCTTTGACTAATCAACATGACAAAGAAGATTAGTACAATTAAGGTTGGAGTTCAAACGATTCCAATTCGGTTGGAGTTCAAACGATTCGGTTGGGAGGGCTGGTATAGCCATTTCTTCATTACTAAGACTCCAAACTTGTCCCAAATGATTCTAGGTCCTTCCTTGGTGTATTCTAGTCCCTTCCAAGCTCCTTGGAGGCCAAGTTCAGCAATTAATACCCTAAGCCTTGGAAGTAGTATAAATAGAGGCCTTTGCAACCTCATTTTATGCACCACAACTTGAGAGAACTTCTCTCACACCTCTCCTACCACCACCACTCCTCTCTAGGTGTGAAATTCAAGCCTCCACCCCAAGGACCAATTTCCACCTAGAGAGTAAACCCCAACTTGAGAGAACAACACACCCTCTCATATCTTCACCCCAAAGGTGAAATTCGATCCTCCACCCTAAGGACGAATTTCCACCAACTTATCTCTCCTCAAAGACCACAAACCTCTCGCCAAAAATCGTAGTAGTGTGCTCAAGGGTTGTTGAAGCGCTTTGGACATCATTTTTTGGCTTGGTAGAACTATTGTAGTTGATTGGAGGCTTGAAGGAGTGCTATAATCCTTCATCTTTGCCTATTGTAATTCATACTTTGGGTAAACCTTATTACTTTTATATTTCAAGATGTTTGTTATTGATATGATTGTTGAGATTTTGTGTTTGATTGAAATAACCATGATGTTTTATTTACTTGTTTTGTTCTTATGATAATATGTTCTTATATTGCTTTTATTGTTGGTTTGATATGTGACAATCATAACCATCAACTTGTTACTTGCTTAAACAAACAAACAACACTTGTAGTGCAACCAAGTCTCTTAGGACGACCTTGATTTACCATATACTATACTACAACTTGACTAGGGTATACTTGCCCGAATGTGTTCCTAGTTAACCGGTAATTCTTGTTTACAAATTTAAAACCCCGATGGAACCCATCAAGTTTTTGGCGCCGTTGCCGGGGACTTGCGTTTGTATTCTTGTGTTTGCTTGTTTGTTGAATTGTTTGCTTGAATTGAATTGCTTGTTTGCTTGTTTGTTCGAATTCTACATTGCTCTTGCTCATGAATGATTGTTTCTTTGCTCTTATTTGATTGCTCTTGATGTTTGCTTATGATGTTTGCTTAAATTGCTTCTCTTGCGTTTTGTTTAAAAAATCTCTCATTTTCTCATAAGTGCTTAAATGATCTTGGCATCAAACCATGTTTTTGATGTTGGGATTTCGTTTCATGTGTTCTAAAAATGCTCATTTCAATGATTTTTTCCTAAGTGTGCTCGAAATCGTTTGCGAAAAAACCTACAAAACCACCCAAACAACTCTAACCGAATCAGTTGGAATCCCAACCGAATCGGTTGGAGCTCTTGGTAAATATTTTTCAAAGCCATTTAAGAGTCGTAAAAAAATAAAAAAAATAAAAAAATAAAAAATCGCTTACAACGTATCGGTCACTACCCGTAACCGACCCGGTTGGAGTGTTCTGTCCAAAAAAAAAAAAAAAAAAAAAATCGAATTTTGTTATTTTGTTTTTGTGTCTACATCAAATAAGTTTAAGTGTCTTGTGGGATCATTCCTAAGATACTTGAGCATTAGTAATTTTATTATTATTCATCATTTTGCTATTTTTAAGTTTTGTTAATTTTTAGTACATTGTGAATAAATAAGTACATGTGTTTTTAAAAATAAAATGTTTCGAACTTTGTGGGTATGTTCACTGGAAACCCTCACGAGACTATAACTCACCCACTGGCCACCGAGGGGTTTAAAGGCTTTGTTGCATACGCTAAATGCAACCGTGATGCCTACGAAAGTGAGTTTTAGAATTTTACGTGTTTTTGTAGTTTATTTTGTTTTTGCAGATTGAATAAACTCTTGGAAGAAGGATTGGTTGGATCGTAACCTTACACTCTTGATTGGACATGTTTGGAAGAGAAATCGATTGACCTCATACGCTTATGCTAGCATTTGCTTAGCACCTTATCATATGGAGTTCGATCGCGATTTCTTGGCCCGGGAGGTTTTGTTTATCTCAGTCTTACATGCTTTGAAGTTTTCACAATTGCTTTATTCTGTTTCTTTGTTATTTTTTCCTTTGTTTGTTTGTTTGGTAAATTATTTTAATAAATTGACTTTTAAGTCCCTCAGTAAGGCTCACCCATTGTAACAAACCGTGTGAGAGGTATAAAGCGGTCCCCCGACCCCTAAAGAAGTTGGGTTTTAATATGCTTCATACGACTGCTTTCTCCGCTTCTTTGTGCGTTTCAAAGGAGCTACCGAGAACTTGTGGGAAAAGAATGAGTCATGTTTTTTTTTTAAATAAAAAAAAAAGGAAAAAGAAAAAAGAAAAAAATGTCGTATCTAGTTTATTTTTCAAAATTTCTCGTAGTAATAATATAATAGCAATTTTTTTTAAGTTATTTTTCTTTTGTGTGCTTAACTTAAGTGTGGGGGAAAAATATTATTGAGAAAAGCGAAACTAGTTTTTTAATTCTAAATTTTTGGGTCAATTATTAAATCTTTGTGAACTTGTTTGCCCTTATGATCTAGTTGTTTTCACGCTTATAGGATAATATATTAGAATAACCGATCAATCCACTGCAGAACTTAATTTTAAAAACTTGAGATGTGTCCTGATATATTGCAATCCATTCTGGAACGATAACATTTGCTACGATTTTATAGCCCTTCCACTAAATTGCAAGGATTGAAATTGCTTTTATATATAGCATACATCTTTTATGCTTGGATCTTTTCCTATGAGTGCGTGTGATTTATTTATTCTAGAACTTGTACTTGTAAATCATTACCAGACCGCAGTAGGAATAAAATCAAATGGCCTTCCATTTTACATCTAATGATATTTAGCTTTCCATAACCAAAATGAAAGAAAGTCAACCTATTCCTAAGAATTGCGGTCACTTCGCTACCTCTTTTGTTAAGTCAGCCTCTACTTGCTCATTCAAGAATGACTACCACAAGCAGCAGCCACATCTAAGTTAGTTAACCACCCAATAAGGACCCTATATTTGTTAGCGCCATT
>OU343216.1:81712678-81777163 GCA_910596185.1 Chrysanthemum makinoi
GATCGATTTCATGTTGACAACCATTACAAATTTCTCTATCAACTAAACACACACTTAACAAGAACCGCTACTTTCCGCATCATCCCTTTCATTCCTTTCTATCCTTTAAATGTTTAAACACAATGTTAATACAAATAAGCCATAAAAACGTTTATATATATTTTACGGTTTTGTCGATAATAAACGTAAAATCATTTTAACGAAACAATTAAAATACGTAAAAGGTTTGAGCTAATAGTTTACTAACACACTTTTACTAAACATATTAAAACTATATCGAAACATGTTTAGTAAATAAGTTATATAAAACCAAATACATTTTTATATAAACACTTGTAAGATATAACTTTTCACATACACATCAAACCATAACACAAAGTAGCATATAGATGGAATTCTAGAGAGAGAAAGTTAGAGGTTTAGGGAACTTAGTGAGAGAAAGTGAAAGATATTATTATGAGCTCCAACTCTCTACCTTGGGAGTTAGAGAGTATTTATAGTCTTACATAAATAGCCACACAGTGTGGATCGGGCATCACGATGGGTAAAGACCGTCCGGTCCTCCGCGGTGTTACTTAACTAAATACTACTTAACTAAATATTACTATGACTCTGAGCTTTCAAGCGATTACATATACTTGAGGTGACCGACTCTTTAATAATGGGAATTTCTAATTCCTAACAATCTCCCTCTAAGGGAGGTCACCTCAAACATATACTAAAATGACATTGAATACAATCGGATATTACATTAACAATTGATCTTGCATTCTTGATGTAGTACTTTGCTCCGGAGCTCGTAGTCATTGATTCCACTCATTGCATGTTTGGTTAATCCAAGTGGAGGTCATTCTTGATCCACGTGATAATAATGTTGAGCCAGCATTTGAGATCATCGGCTAATAGAAAATCTCTGATACATCCATAGTGGTGTTGGTATTATGTGATGTTGTGACATTTGGATCGACATGCTCACATTACGGATCATGAAATCTTCTCATCGAGTAGCGGAAGCATTAGTTGATTCATGATATTGGCGGCGTAGCATAAGCATTGAGTGAAAATATCAGAGTCATTGATGCACTAATCATGATTTCTTTTGAGATGAATGTGTTAGGTGAGCATCTTTGCTATGGATTGACGCTTCATTGATCGGTACCAAGCGTCGGGGTGTACTGCATAAGGCGGTTAGCAATAAAAACGCAAAGTGTCTTTGAACACTTTCGATGAATTGAGGTACACGCGGTTCCCGTTGATCGATACAAATCTTTACTGTGATCGGTATAATTCAAGAATTTCCTTGGCAGGGTTTCATTGCTCTAAATGTTCTCAAACCGAACGTCTCAAAGAAGAAAACAAGTGAGTGAACCGGTAATTTTAGTCCAGCGATTGATGAAAAGAGATTTGAAAAACAATCGTGCATTGCTCAATAGAAATTGTTTTTGCAATATAACGAAGGTTTTAATGAAAATCAATTATCAATTATAAAACACCTTTTGATTTGAAAAATTAGTACACGGTCGACGTGCTAATGAAAAGAGTTTTAAAGCACAAAGACCGGTTTTCAAAGGTATCCGTCAATCCATAACTGAACGTGATTGATTCAAAAGATAATCGCCCCATTGTTTACGTTCGGTTGTCACATGGTTGATCCATATAATAGATCTCACATGCCACCTACCAGGAGCTTGTTAGATGTTGGCTCGAGAAGGCTTTCCATCTTCATTGTGAGTATGTTTGCATATCACTCGGATGTTCTGGCAATACCACAAGGATAATGCGTAGGACTCAATATATAATCTCTCTTTCCACATTGTGTGAAACAGAGAGTCTTCATTGAAAAGTGTCCTAATGAGATTTATTGATGATCTCGTGGCTCTAGACTCAATTTGTGCATATTTGGATCCTTGCGGGAGACTGGGAGAGGGTCTCCTTCTTCAATATCAACAATCTCTAAGAGAAAGTTGATAGATAATGTCGGTTCCCGTGAGAATGAAACAAGTCCTTTTAAGAGGAACTTGAGTGGTTTGGAAAGATGAAGTGCCGTGCGTCACTGGGTCCATGACGTCTTGTCTTCAATACCGATGTTACCATCAGTAGCATATGAATTGAACCCGGTTTCTGCCCTAAGGTTGAATAAATGGAGGGCTGTTTGTTTTCACCCTTTTCTCATTCAATTCTTTTTAATTCCTCAACCCCTTCAGTGCTTACCGAGATTTCATAACTAGAACATTGTTGGGTTTATTCGATTACTAGCTCGGTCTCGATCCGCACTCTTCCCATTCCTCAATTTTCTCCTTTTATTATCATACCTAAGAACTCTACACTAACTAGTGGATAGTTCCTGGGTAGATCCCTCCGTTTCTGGCGGATCTTGGGAACAAAAACCTAACCTTATCATCCTTATATCACCATACATAAAGTAAAGTTGGTCGGTCTATTTGGTATTGTTCATCCGCGTTGGAACCAATTGAAAACCATTTGAAAGTCAATTCAGATACTTGTGATATATTATCAAAGCATTTTGTACATGAATTGTTTTTGATATTTTAGAACAAGAACTCCCCTCAACATGTGCATCAAGTATTTGAAAATGTTTTGCACACGGAGGCAAGAGAAAGAATAAACTTCTTTGATTACCATTTTCTAAAAATATCAACATCACTTCCCAAATCGAATCAAGTAGATAAAGCATTTTGGGGAAGGATGAGATTTTCATGATTTTGCTCCCCTCAATATGTGCTTCTAGGTTTGAAAGGAGTTTTACACATACTAGAGGAACCCACATTGAGATAAATGATCACGTTTCAAATCATAGGTTTAAGATAGATGCTCCCCTCAACATGTGCATGGAAAATTTAAAATCGTTTGTCACATGCGGGGAGGGCATCATGTACATTCTTATAAAACCATTTACCGAATTATCAGTTTAAATCCAATTTAAATCACACATTCTCCCCGATCACAATTATCAAATCATTTGAGATTTGTGATCTCTTATAGATTTAAATTGATTTTGAAAGCTTTTAAGGAGAATTGTGACTTGATTATGAAAGCGTTTTAAGCGATAAGGATCGGATGTTAAGACTTTAAACTCCATTGATAAAACATGCATGTACATCTTTTGAAAACAATTTAATGCCAAATAACTTTTAATTTAATTGAAATCATTCTCCCCCTCAATCAATGACATAGGTTGTTGATTGAGAGATGAAGATTTTGACAACTAAGTCCTGATGATTATCAAAAATAGAGACCGAGTTATTTTTTCAAAGCATTTAGTTTTCAGCAGATAAATGTTTATAGAATCAGAGCATGGAATTTGAAAACATGGTAAAACATGGCTCGGTTCTTTCTTTTAAAACGGGTTATTGCACGAAAATGACAATAAACCATTTTTTTTTTCTCTTTCTCTCAAACATAATTTTTTGATTTTTGATTTTTTTTTTTGGAATTCGACCAACATCTAAAGTCCCGTCTCATTCTTTGAATGACAAAGACACAAACCGTAGATATTATCGAACCGAGAAAACGCAAGACAAAAAGACAATATTTTTGAAGATTTTTCAATTTTTGATTTTTATGGATTTTGATGGTTTTATAATTTTGTATTTTGATTTTTCGAATAGATATATACAAGAGATAGATGAAGATAGACCTTTACTCCTCGTCTTCCTCGAAGCGTTTGAGTATCGGTTGAAGGCTTTTCAAGCCAAGGCGTGGAAGAATAAACTCAAACGTTCTCTTGGAAGAGCTTTGGTGAAGATATACGCTAAGCGATATTCGACCTCACAAAATATAGTTCCACCACACCTTTTTCCACTTGTTCCTGATGAAATGATGTCGAATGTCGATATGATTTGCTCTTGAGTGTTGAACGTTGTTGCATGAGAGAGCAATAGCACTTTATTATCACTGATGAGAGGATTTTGTTGAATTAAAAGCCATAGTCAGATAATTGAGATCTCATCCATAAGATTTGAGCACAACAGGATGACATGGCTATGTATTCAGCCTCTGTAGAAGAAATAGAAGTACTCATTTGCTTCTTTGAAGACCAGCTCACAAGCTTATCACCCAAAAGCGAGCACCTCGGATGTACCGGCGTGTATCTTGACAACCTGCATGATCGGCATCTGCATAGGCCGTTAGTGACATACCGGTGTCCTTCGGGTACCATAGTCCCATATTGATGGTTCCTTGGAGATACCGAAAGACCCGTTTAAGCGCTTCAAGGTGCTTTTTAGTAGGCTTAGCACGGTATCTAGCACACATGCAAGCAAATGAACAAGATGTCCGGTCTACTAGGCGTGAGGTACATCGGGATCCAATCATACTGCGATATTTCTTTTGGTCAATCATGATCCCTGAGTGGTCCTCATCTAGTTTGGTTCGATCAATCATGGGGGTGTCAACGGGGTCACTTGAATCAAATCCAAATTTCTTTAAAATCTCTGTTGCATATTTAGATTGATTTATGAAAATGCCTCAGGGACTTTGTGAAATTTGTAATCCCAAGAAAAATGACATTTGTCCCATCATTGACATTTGAAACTTTGAACTCATTTCATTAGAAAAGCGATCACATTCCATTGGGTCAGTCGAGGCAAAAATAATATCATCAACATAAATTTGAACATGAGTTAAATGTTTGCCGACTTCTGTGAATAATGTAGGATCAACTGCTCCTTTCTTTGAATCCGGTTGATAGTAGAAACTTTGACAGTGTATCATACCATGCTCTTGGAGCTTGCTTTAAACCGAAAGAGCCTTCTTCGGGCGATAAGCGTGAGTAGGATGCTCTTGATTCACAAATCCTTGAGGTTGGTGGCGTGAGCGACTTCTTTAAGATCTCCGCTCGAGAAATGCCGTCTTCATCCATCGATATACTACCATGTTCTTACTAGCAGATTAGCCAGAAAGATTCGATTGCCTCGATTCGAGCAACTAGAGCAAATGATTCTTCAAAGTCTATACCCTCCTCTTGACGATATCCTTTAGCAACTAATCGGGCCTTGTTTTTCAACACATCACCATGCTCATCAAGTTTCACTTTGAAGATCCATTTAAGGGCAATAATCATAGACGATGCGGAGCGGTACTAACTCCCATACAACAAGTCGATCAAACTCATGAATTTCATCTTGCATGGCATTGAACCAACTGTCTTCATTCATGGCGGTTTTAACATCTTTTGGTTCGATCTTAGATAGTACGGAGTTGAAGAAACACCATAAGGCATCGGTTGCAAGTTGTTTCCGGGTTGATACAGGACGAGAGGGATTTCCAATGATGTTGTCTAATGGATGATCGTGAGTCCATTTTTGTGACAATCCGTACTTTCAGGTCATTTCTCGACACGATTCATGTCTCATTAATTCAACATTTATAGTAAACTTGGTTTACTTGTTTCAAATTCGCGTAACCTTGGAGGTTTAGCGGCGAATTCATGATCATGACATCACGTACATTTCATATGGACTATGATTAGTCTACATTTCATTGACATCATGTGCATCTCATTAGTACATTCATGACATTTCATTTCACTTTATACGCGTAATTTTTATATTTAATAATCGTTATCGCGTGAGTTATTATTTTTAACATTTAATCCATTACTTTCAAAAATGATCCCGATGTATTTTTAAACCTACATTTAGTTTATAAAAACTATATTTTTAGTTTTCCTAGTGTTTCAAATTTTATTTGGTATACTACTCGTTAAAGTTTAATTATTACGTCGTTTTTCTTAAAAATTATACGATAATTATTTTATCACCCGAATTTCACAAGGAATGTATTTTTACAATTTTTATTATCTCATTACATTCTATTTTGACTTATTAAAAACTTACTTGTACCAAAAAGTTATAATTTTCAACACTTTACTTACATTTCTTACAAATTATATAAACTTTACACATTATATACAAGTTTATACAAGATTTTGGAAAAAAAAAAATAAAATATCTCATATCCCTCCCCCCTTGGCCGACCAAGGGGGAGGGTATTCCATAAATGTGGCATGGCTTTGTGTTTTTCTAATTATTTCATTCAACATAAAAGTCTTGCACCTCAAATAATTCTCATTCATTTCAATCTCTTCAAGTGATAGTAAAAACTTTTCTCTCCTTCTTCCTCATCACCAAGAACCGGCCACATAGAGAAGCTCAAAGGGATCAAAAAAAATTTTCAAGATCAAGTGTTATTACAACCTAGTTTATATCCTTTATATGGTTTTGAAATAAAAACCAAGGATATTTAAGTTAATCCTTGTTACTTTCACCTCTTCATTATCACTAGTAAGCTTGTTTTTATCATTTTCATATTTCCTTTTCATTTTCATATGTTTCTTTTCATTTTTGGAGCTTATATGCATGATATGTGATTTATACCATTTATTTCATGATTTTAGAAGTTATGTATACATATTGGTCATCCTATAATTATCCCCTTGGTATTGGTTGGTCTCGATGGTGATTAGGAACCCATGACACCCTAAGAAGGTGTATGGTAGGATTAGATTAGTTTTGGAGTTGATTTGAAGGGATTAGAATAGGTTTTGTCGGAGAAAAACTATTTTCGATAAGTATATTTTGTGTTCTGTCCTTGTTTTGCTTTTCTGGAAAATCCGACAGTAGGCACGACTTTTGGCCTTGATTTTTAGAAAATATACTTTAAAACGAATCCGTGGCCGCTTGAGCGGATAAAAGCGGACTTATAACTTGAAGAAGTTATGGATTTTACAAGTTTGACGACGAAAATATAATTTTCAGAATTTTCAGCAACATGTATTTATTTTGTCCGAGTCAAAAATGAGCCTTAAGCTTCACAAATTATTTCGACTTGTCAAAAATATATTAGTTTACTTCGATCCGAAGCTAAGGACATATTAAGCGTGAAAGCGGTTTGAAGCGACAAAGATATGCACTTTTTCATAAACTTGACGTAACTAATTTTCTGCACACAATTAGCCAAAAACCACCATCTTTAACCCTTATTATCTTTATGTTCGAGACCTTTTGGACGAAAACTCCTGAACTGAAACTTTTAGATATCGATACAAACTTTCCAAAACAGTCGAGTTCGTTCTCTAACGATCGGCGTACACCGTTTTACGACTGTTTTTCCGGAGCCATTTTTGGTAATTTCATGATTTTTCCAACGACATTGTTTTGCGACGAAAAGTGGTAATTTCTCTAAAAATCATTATAAAACCATTGTAGGATGACATTTTGATGTATAAACATGTAAAGTGATTTTTGTTTGGTCAAGGCGTCAAAAGAGTATTTTTCGACGTCGAGTAATATTTTCAAAACTCGTAAATGGTATAAATAACATATCAAGTGCATGCATAACATTACATTGCAACTCATGACATATCATATCATTGATAATAGGTCGGTTGACGATCACATTAAACCTCAGTGTACTCACTTTTGCCATTATTCCAGTTTATCCAAGTGAGTTTTCATAGCCCCGCTTTTACATGCTTTCGATTATTTCAAACCCACGGGGGAGAATACATTGCACTACATTTTTCTTTATACGATACCAAGTATGTTAAATTCATTACATTGCTTAAGTTACCGCATTTGCCAATTTGAAAGTCCCCATTTCTTGAACATGAACCGTTAATCTTTGAAGCGAGGATGAGTGGATAGATCTATCGAGGGTGGCGCCTCCATCCGGGTTGGTGAATCCCAACCGGAAAGCGGATGCATTTCATTTGATAACATTACGAGTTGTCGGCAAACACTCTGCATGGGCATACATGATTGAACAGTCTAGTTTCGGGGTCATGGGCTTAGAGCAATTGTAACATTATTTTTACGTGACTTGATGGTCATGCATGATAGATACTTGTGTAGTCGTATAAAACATTTACATAAACCTATGATTTCTCACCAACATTATTGTTGACCGTTTTTAGCAATGTATTTTCAGTGTGAGGCATTATCATCATGACATGGTTTAGGGACCTACATTTTGAGTCACGGCGTCGACTTACATTATGTACATTATGGCACTTTATTTCAAAACATCGTTTGGATTTGTAATATATTTGTATTTCCTTAAACTTTGTAAACCTTTTGGGACCGATGTTGTACTCTGAATGTTTTTATGATATATCCAACGATGTGTTTTTAAAGCGGCACTTTAGGTCGTTCAATATAACTGTGATGTGGTGCTATGACAGTCAATCCCCGAGAATTCCATTCATTTGCAAAGCAGGTAAATTGGGGTGTGACAGATTGGTACGAGCTACTGATTATAGAGAACTAGGTAGCATCATTGACCCTAGACTATAGCTACATTATCATAGCATCTCATCATTTCATCATAGTACATATTCATGTTTATCATGCGGATTCACTTACACTTTATTCGAGATTATTTACTTTTATTTCACATCGGTTGTCACAGACATGTCTTCAGATTCACATCCCATCACCATATCATCGGACTCTAGCTCGGATGATGTTCCGATAACCCCATCATGGATGATGTTGCATCACATTCCACAGAGATTGTATCTTCCATTGGATCTACTCCGATCTTTCCACCTATCATGATGCGACGAGACCGAACCCTTCGAGGAGGCGAGGTTGCACCCTCCTCACGTTAGCCCAACTCACGATCCACCAGCACCACTACTAGCACCATCACCACCATCATCACCATCTCCATCATATTTTCTTAGAGATCCTTTGCCTACGACGGACTTGCGCAAAAGCGTGCTCGTTTTGATATCCCTACACCACCATCTGAGCCCGAGCCACGTTAGATTTGAGTTAGGTGAGAGTTCTAGGGCGGCACTTTCGACGACCTTCTACCGAGGCATTAGGAGCCCGTATTGATAGTCGGCAGATCCGGATAGATAGTTTGTCGCGGCGGTTGGAGGAGTTGTCGGTAGATAGGATTGAACCCATCGGCCGAGGAGGTCGAGGGTTTGATATTAGGCGGGGTTTGTATTGACTTATCTCATCGAGTATTGGCATAGGCGGATAGAGGATAGGGAGAGTATTGTTGCTTTGCAGGTCGATTGATGAGTTGAGGAGTTTGGTGGATAGTTTGGTTACTCGGGTTCGCGATCTTGAGGACGGGGCGGAGCACCATGAGATGCCTTATGTAGACTTTTGTCATTGTATAGTTTTGACCATTATTATCCTAGTCACAAGGTGTGTGGCGTAGTTTAAAGAACTTGTTGTATTTTGGTTGTTGTACAAACAAATGTATCAAGTATTGACTCTACTATGTAGGAATGGTTATTATTATCTATGATATCGGTCCATGTAGGCGAAATTTTCATGTATATTATCCACGTGTGTTGTGATCATATTTGTGATATTTCGTTATTGTTCCGTTGTGATTCCATTTATCTTTATGCATGATGTGGTTGTGGATATATTTGTATGATGGTTGTTTCTACTTACGAGTTCTCATGATTGTTTCATCTTGTGATTTTGAAGAATTATGGCCAAGAAAGTTACAGGAAATGACCCAAGCGGAAATTCAAAAGTTGGTGAATGATAGCATTGCTAATGCTCTAAGAGTCGAAAGGGAAGCAGTGGCTGCTGCTGAAGCCGCTAGGCTAGCTACTCTTACTTGGTAATGCCGGAGGATCTGGGGTTAAGAAATGTTCGTACAAAGATTTCAAGAGTGGTGAACCCACTAAGTTTAGAATACCGAGGGAGCTACTGCAATGGTGCGATGGTTTGAAAAGTTGGAATCGGTGTTTTGCTTTGTGCTGTCCGGATGACAGTAACGTTAAGTTTGCCACGAGCACTTTACTCGATGGAGCGTTGTCATGGTGGAATTCATACGCTCAACCGATTGGAATGGAGAATGCTTTTAAGCTTACTTGGGAGGAATTCAAGGGCTTGGTGACTAAGAAGTTTTGTCCTCGAGCGGAAATCAAAAAGTTGGAGACGGAGTTCTATGAATTGGTAACCATTGGGTATGATATCGACACTTACATTCGGAGATTCCAGGAATTGGCCGCGTTATGCCCGTCGATGGTATCGGATAACGAGAAGTTGCTAGAGGCTTTCATCGGGGGACTTCCCGAGGTTATTCAAGGAGATGTGACTTCGTTTGATCCACAAACAATTGAGGAAGCTATTAGTGACTCGAAGTTGATGGCACAAGTGGTGAAGCGAGGTAAGTACACCACCACCAACCGAAACAACAACAACCCCAACAACCGTTTCAACAACAATAACCGAGGCAACTACAACAACAATAGCAACAACAACAAGCGCAAGTGGGACAACACTAGGGGTAGGAATGCTACTCAACAACCGCCCAAGAGGCAAGAGGTTGCTAAGGTTTATGCTGCGGACGAAGGAAGGAAAAGGATATACGGGTTTTGCGGAAGTGTAATAAGTGTTTGAGTCATCACAATCCGGTCGATGTCCGATCCGTGTGAAAATTACAAGAAAGTTGGTCACCGTACTAGGGATTGCAAGTGGCCACAAGTTACATGTTTTGGTTGCGGGGGAACTGGACACTACAAGAGGGATTGTAAGAAGGGAAAGAATCAAGCAAATCCGAATCAAGGAGGTTTGGCACGAGGAAGGGTTTACGTCATTGGAGGCGGAGAAGATAGGGAGGACCGAATGTCATAACGGTGCGTTTCTTCTCAATAATTGTTATGCTTCAGTTTTATTTGATTCGGGTGCCGATAAAAGTTTTGTGTCCAATGCATTTGCACCTTTGCTCAACATTAAGCCAACTACATTAGACACATCATACATTGTCGAATTAGCTAATGGTAGCGTAGTTAACACAAACACCATTGTTCGCGGTTGCACATTCAATTTTCTTAATCATCCCTTCAACATAGACCTCATGCCCGTAGAGCTTGGTAGTTTCGACGTCGTCATCGGCATGGATTGGTTATCTAAGCATCGCGCAAAGATCATTTGTGATGAGAAAGTTGTTCATCTTCCTACAGTGAAACTTTGATTATTAGTGGGGAGCGAGTGGAACTAGACTTAGTATCATATCGTGCATCAAAGCGGAGAAGTACATTAAGAAAGGTTGTCTTGCTTTCTTAGCCCATGTAACAGAGAAAAAGTCGGAGGAGAAGCGACTTGAAGATGTTCCTATTGTTCGTGAATTTTCTCAAGTATTTCGAGGATTTACCGGGACTTCCACCGCACGTCAAGTAGAATTTCATATTGACTTAGTGCGGGAGCTGCACCGATTCTTGCGAGCACCGTACCGTTTAGCACCATCCGAAATGCAAGAGTTGTCTAATCAATTGCAAGAGCTTCTAGACAAAGGATTCATTAGGCCGAGTTCCTCGCCTTGGGAGCACCGGTCTTGTTTGTGAAGAAGAAGGATGGATCCTTCCGAATGTGCATAGATTATCGAGAATTGAACAAGTTAACGGTGAAGAATCGTTACCCACTCCCCAGAATTGATGACTTGTTCGATCGGTTGCAAGGTTCTAGTATCTACTCCAAGATTGATCTTCGATCGGGTTATCATCAGCTTCGAGTTCGGGAAGAGGATATTCCGAAAAAAGCGTTTAGAACACGTTACGGTCATTACGAGTTTCAAGTGATGCCGTTTGGATTGACTAATGCACTGGCGGTATTCATGGATCTCATGAATAGAGTTTGTAAGCCGTATTTGGACAAGTTTGTTATAGTGTTCATTGACGACATCTTGATCTACTCCAAGAGCAAGGAAGAGCACGAAGAGCATTTAAGGATGATTTTAAGGCTACTCAAGAATGAGAAGTTGTATGCCAAGTTTTTGAAGTGTGATTTTTGGAACCACAAAGTGCAATTTCTTGGTCATGTCATTGATAGTCAAGGACTACAAGTTGATCCATAAAGATTGAAGCCGTAACAGATTGGGCTACTCCAACGAATCCTACAGAAATTCGACAATTTCTAGGACTAGCAGGGTATTACCGAAGGTTCATAGAAGGTTTTTCGAAGATAGCGAGACCTTTGACCAAGTTGACATGAGAAAACAAGAAGTACGAGTGGGGAAAGAAACAAGAAGTTGCTTTTGGTTGTTGAAGCAAAAGCTTTGCGTGCGCCAATTTTGGCACTACACGAAGGCATTGAGAACTTTGTTGTATATTGCGACGCTTCGCATAAAGGACTTGGGGCTGTTTTAATGCAAAGCGAGAAGGTGATAGCGTATGCTTCTCGACAACTTAAGACTCATGAGAAGAATTACACAACTCATGATCTCGAGTTAGGAGCCGTAGTTTTCGCGCTCAAGATTTGGAGACACTACCTCTACGGTACAAAGTGCACAGTGTTTACCGACCACAAGAGTTTGCAATATATTCTTGATCGGAAGGAGCTTAATATGAGGCAACGTCGTTGGTTGGAGTTACTCAGCGACTATGATTGTGAAATCAAGTATCACCAGGGAAAAGCCAATGTTGTGGCTGATGCTCTTAGTCGGAAAGAGAGGCCTAAACCTTTAAGAGTTCGATCATTGGGAATGACGATTATTTCTCCTTTACCATCGAAAATCCACGAAGCACAAGTCGAGGCACTTAAGGAGGAAAATCGACCAAGTGAAAAGCTTTATGGTATGCCGAAAGCGCCAAATGGTTTTGTAAAAAGAGCAGATGGAGTATTATGTTTCAAGGATAGAATGTGGGTTCCATTGTATGGCGGAATACGAGAATTGATTATGCATGAGTCGCATAAGTCAAAGTATTCTATTCATCGAGGATCGGATAAGATGTATCAAGATCTTAAGAAGCTTTATTGGTGGACGAACATGAAAGCGGAGATTGCCACGTACGTTAGCAAATGTCTTACCTGCGCTAAGGTAAAAGTCGAATATCGAAGCCTTGGTTTACTCCAACAAACGGAAATTCCTCAATGGAAATGGGAACGCATTACAATGGACTTTGTTACGAAACTTCCTAAGACATCGGGAGGTTACGACGCTATTTGGGTAATTGTTGATCGCCTTACCAAGTCAACCCATTTCATACCGATTAGAGAGACTTATTCCATGGAGCAACTCACTAGACTTTATGTCAAGGAAATAGTCTCGAGGCACGGAGCACCAATTTCTATCATTTCCGGCAGAGATAGTCGATTCACTTCAAACTTTTGGAATTCATTGCAAGATTCATTCGGAACCAGATTAGAGATGAGCCACACATATCACCCACAAACCGACGGTCAAAGTGAAAGGACCATTCAAACGTTAGAAGACATGCTGAGAGCATGTGTTATTGATTTTGGAAATGGTTGGGCTAACCATTTGCCATTGATTGAATTCTCGTACAACAATAGTTATCACACCGGTATCAAGATGGCACCATTGAGGCACTCTATGAAATTACGTAAGTGCCGTTCACTGTTTGTTGGGCGAGGTAGGAGGCGCACAACTTCTTGGTCGAGTAATGCGGGAAACCACGGAAAAGATTGTTCAAATTCGTGATAGACTTCGAGGCTGCAAGGAGTCGACGAGAAAAGTTATCGGATGTTAGGCGCAAGGATTTGGAATTTCAAGTGGGAGACAAAGTTATGTTGAAAGTATCGCCTTGGAAGGGCGTGGTACGATTTGGAAAGCGTGGGAAGTTAAACCCGAGATACATTGGACCATTCAAGATTTTGAGCGAGTTGGTCGGTAGCTTATCGACTTGATCTTCCACGAACTTAGTCATGTGCACAACACGTTTCACGTCTCAAACTTGAAGAAGTGTCTTTCGGACGAATCGCTCGTTATTCCATTGGATGAAGTTGACTTGACGACAAACTCAATTTTGTGGAAGAACCTGTAGAAATCATGGACCGCGAGGTCAAGCGGTTGAAACAGAGTCGTATTCCTATTGTGAAAGTTCGTTGGAATTCTCGACGAGGTCCCGAGTTTACTTGGGAACGGGAAGACGGATGCGACGCATAAGTATCCTCATCTTTTCACCGACACCGTTAGACCTAACAACGATTGAATTCAGGGGCTGAATTCCCTTTTTGGATGGGCGAATGTGACAATCCGTACTTTCAGGTCATTTCTCGACACAATTCATGTCTCATTATTTCAACATTTACAGTAAACTTGGTTTACTTGTTTCAAATTCGCGTAACCTTGGAGGTTTAGCGGCGAATTCATGATCATGACATCACGTACATTTCATATGGACTATGATTAGTCTACATTTCATTGACATCATGTGCATCTCATTAGTACATTCATGACATTTCATTTCACTTTATACGCGTAATTTTTATATTTAATAATCTTTATCGCGTGAGTTATTATTTTAATATTTAATCCATTACTTTCAAAAATGATCCCGATGTATTTTTAAACTTACATTTAGTTTATAAAAACTATATTTTTAGTTTTCCTAGTGTTTCAAATTTATTTGGTATATTAATCGTTAAAGTTTAATTATTACGTCGTTTTTCTTAAAATTATACGATAATTATTTTATCACTCAAATTTCACAAGGAATGTATTTTTACAATTTTTATTATCTCATTACATTCTATTTTGACCTAATAAAAACTTACTTGTACAAAAATTTCATAATTTTCAACACTTTGCTTACATTTCTTACAAATTATATAAACTTTACACATTATATACAAGTTTATACAAGATTTTAAAAAAAAAATAAAATCTCATATCCCTCCCCCTTGACCAAGGGAGGGGTATAAAATGTGGCATGGTTTGTGTTTTCTAATTATTTCATTCAACATAAAAGTCTTACACTCAAATAATTCTCATTCATTTCAATCTCTTCAAGTGTTAGTAAAACTTTTTTCTCTCCTTCTTCCTCATCACCAAGAACCGGCCACATCAGAGGTGCTCAAAGGGATCAAAAATTTTCAAGATCAAGTGTTATTTCAACCTAGTATATATCCTTTATAAGGTTTTGAAATAAAAACCAAGGATATTTAAGTTAATCCTTGTTACTTTCACCTCTTCATTATCACTAGTAAGCTTGTTTTTATCATTTTCATATTTCCTTTTCATTTTCATATGTTTCTTTTCATTTTTGGAGCTTATATGCATGATATGTGATTTATACCATTTATTTCATGATTTTAGAGTTATATATATACATATTGGTCATCCTATAATTATCCCCTTGGTATTGGTTGGTCTTGATGGTGATTAGGAACCCATGACACCCTAAGAAGGTGTATGGTAGGATTAGATTAGTTTTGGAGTTGATTTGAAGGGATTAGAATAGGTTTTGTCCGAGAAAAACTATTTTCGATAAGTATATTTTGTGTTCTGTCCTTGTTTTGCTTTTCTGGAAAATCCGACAGTAGGCACGACTTTTGGCCTTGATTTTTAGAAAATATACTTTAAAACGAATCCGTGGCCGCTTGAGCGGATAAAAACGGACTTATAACGAAGAAGTTATGGATTTTACAAGTTTGACGGAAAAAATATAATTTTTCAGAAATTTCAGCAACATGTTTTATTTTGTCGAGTCAAAAATGAGACTTAAGCTTCACAAATTATTTCGACTTATCAAAAATATATTAGTTTACTTCAAAGCTAAGGACATATTAAAGCGTAGAAAGCGGTTTGAAGCGACAAAGATATGCACTTTTTCATAAACTTGCCGTAACTAATTTTCTGCACAATTAGCCAAAACCACCATCTTTAACCCTTATTATCTTTATGTTCGAGACCTTTTGGACGAAAACTCTGAACTGAAACTTTTAGATATCGATACAAACTTTCCAAAACAGTCGAGTTCGTTCTCTAACGATCGGCGTACACCGTTTTACGACTAGTTTTCCAAAGCCATTTTTGTTAATTTCATGATTTTTCCGCCGACATTGTTTTGCGACGAAAAGTGGTAATTTCTCTAAAAATCATTATAAAACCATTGTAGGATGACATTTTGGCGTAAAAACATGTAAAGTGATTTTTGATTGGTCAAGGCGTCAAAAGAGTATTTTTCGACGTCGAGTAATATTTTCAAAACTCGTAAATGGTATAAATAACATATCAAGTGCATGCATAACATTACATTGCAACTCATGACATATCATATCATTGATAATAGGTCGGTTGGCGCATCACATTAAACCACGGTGTACTCACTTTTGCCATTATTCCAGTTTATCCAAGTGAGTTTTCATAGCCCGTTTTACATGCTTTCGATTATTTTCAAACCCACGGGGGAGAATACATTGCACTACATTTTTCTTTATACGATACCAAGTATGTTAAATTCATTACATTGCTTAAGTTACCGCATTTGCCAATTTGAAAGTCCCCATTTCTTGAACATGAACCGTTAATCTTTGAAGCGAGGATGAGTGGATAGATCTATCGAGGGTGGCCTCCATCGGGTTGGTGAATCCCAACGAGGAAACGCGGATGCATTTCATTTGATAACATTACGGGTTGTGCGGCAAACACTCTGCGAGGGGCATACATGATTGAACAGTCTAGTTTCAGGGTCATGGGCTTAGAGCAATTGTAACATTATTTTTACGTGACTTGATGGTCATGCATGATAGATACTTGTGTAGTCGTATAAAACATTTACATAAACCTATGATTTCTCACCAACATTATTGTTGACCGTTTTTAGCAATGTATTTTCAGGTAGCTGAGGCATTATCATCATGACATGGTTTAGGGACCTACATTTTGAGTCGCGGCGTCGACTTACATTATGTACATTATGGCACTTTATTTCAAAACATCGTTTGGATTTGTAACATATTTGTATTTCCGCAAACTTTGTAAACCTTTTGGGACCGATGTTGTACTCTGAATGTTTTATGAAATATCCAACGATGTGTTTTAAAGCGGCACTTTAGGTCGTTCAATATAAGCTGTGATGTGGTGCTATGACGGTCAATCCCCCGGGAATTCCATTCTGCAAAACAGTAAATTGGGGGTGTGACAATTTCTAAGGTGTTCATGTGGTGGTTATTTTGAGGCGGGTAGGCGGAGTCGATGTCTTCAAACGGGCGTCTCAAAGACAACGAATTAGTGAACCGGCGAATTCGTCCAGTTGATGAAAAGATATTTGAAAACAATGCGTGTATTGCTCAATAGAAATTGTTTTTGCAATATACTTGAGTTTTAATGAAAATCAATTATCAATCATAAAACACCTTTTTGATTTGAAAAATTAGTACTCGGTCGACGTGCTAATGAAAAGAGTTTTAAAGCACAAAGACCGGTTTTTCAAAGGTATCCGTCAATCCATAACCTGAACCAGGATTGATTCAAAAGATTGAATCGCCCCATTGTTTACTGTTCGGTTGTCACATGGTTGATCTATATAATAGATCTCACATGCCACCTACCAGGAGCTTGTTAGATGTTGGCTCGAGAAGGCTTTCCATCTTCACAGTGAATATGTAAACACATCACTTTCGGATGTTACGGCAATACCACAAGGATAATGCGTAGGACTCAAGATATAATCTCTCTTTCCACATTGTGTGAAACAGAGTCTTCATTGAAAGTGTCCTAATGAGATTTATTGATGATCTCGTGGCTCTAGACTCAATTTGTGCATATTTGGATCCTATATAGGAGACTAGGGAGAGGGTCTCCTCCTTCAATATCAACAATCTCTAAGAGAATTAGATAGATAATGTCGGTTCCGTGAGAATGAAACAAGTCCTTTTAAGAGGAACAGTGGTTTGGAAAGTTGAAGTGCGGTCGCGTCCTTTGGGTCCATGGCGTCTTATCTTCAATACCGATGTTACCATCAGTAGCATATGAATTGAACCCGGTTTATGCCCTAAGGTTGAATAAATGGAGGCTATTTGTTTCACCCTTTTCATTCAATTTTTTAATTCTTCAACCCCTTGATGCTTCTTGAGACTTCATAGCAAGAACCTTGTTGGGTTTATTCGATTACTTGCTCGTCTCGGTCATACACTTCCCATATCTTTTTTTTCTCCTTTTATCATCATACCTAAGAACTCTACACTAACTAGTGGATAGTCACAGGTAGATCCCTCGATTACAGCGGATCATGGGAACATACCTAACCTTATAGATCCTTATATCACCATACATAATGTAAAGTTGGTGGTCTTTTGGTATTGTTCATACGCCATAGGAACCAATTGAAAACCATTTGAAAATCAATCCGGATACTTATGATATTTTATCAAAGCATTTTGTACCTGAATTGTTTTTGATATTTTTAGAAGAACTCCCCCTCAACATGTGAATCAAGTATTTGAAATAGTTTTTCCACACGGAGGCAAGAGAAATAATTAACTTCTTTGATTACCATTTTAAAAAATATCAACATCACTTCCTAATGAATCAAGTATTGGGAAGGATGAGGTTTTCATGATTTTGCTCCCCTCAATATGTGCCTCGAGATTTGAAAAGAGTTTTGCACATACTAGGGAACACACTATGAGATAAGTTATCATGTTTCAAATCATAGGTTTAAGATAGATGCTCCCCTCAACATGTGCATGGAAAATTTGAAATCGTTTGTCATATGTGGGAAGGGGGAGCTTGTACATCCTTATAAAACCATTTACAATTATCAGGTTTAAATTCAATTTAAATCACAAATTCTCCCCGATCACAATTATCAAATCATTTGAGATTTGTGATCTCTTATAGATTTAAATTGATTTTGAAAGCTTTTAAGGAGAATTGTGACTTTTATGGCGTTTTAGCGATAATGATCGGATTTTAAGACTTTAAACTCCATTGATAAAACATGCTTGAATATCTTTTGAAAACAATTTAATGCCAAATAACTTTTAAATTTAATTGAAATCATTCTCCCCCTCAATCAATGACATAGGTTGTTGATTGAGAGTTAGATATTTTGACAAATAAGTCAGGATGATTATCAAAAATAGAAGCGAGTTATTTTTCAAAGCGGTTAGTTTCGGCAGATAAATGATTTAAGAATCAGCATGGAATTTTGAAAACATGATAAATTATGGCTTTGTTCTTTCTTTGAAAAGCGGTTCTTTGCACGAAATGACAATAAACCATTGTTTCACTTTCTCCCAAAAATATTTTTTGATTTTTGATTTTTTTTTAATTGAACAACATCTAAAGTCCGGTGTCATTCTTTGAATGACAGCCAAAACCGTGATATTTCGAAGCGAGAAAAACATGACAAAAGACAATATTTTGAATATTTTTCGATTTTTAGATTTTTTATGGATTTTTGAAAGTTTTATAATTTTCTATTTGGTTTTATAGGGTTTTATAATTTTGTATTTTGCTTTTTGAATAAATATATACAAGATATAGATGAAGAAAGACCTTTACTCCTCGTCTTCTCCCGAAGGCGTTTGAGTGTTACGGTTGAAGGCTTTTCAAACCAAGACGTGGAAGAATAAACTCAAAGCGTTCTCTTGGAAGAGCTTTGGTGAAGATAATACGCTAGCGATATTCGGATCTCACAAAATAGAGTTCCACCACACCTTTCTCCACTTGTTCACTGATGAAATGATGTCGAATGTCGATATGCTTTGCTCTTGAGTGTTGAACGTTGTTGCAAGAGAGCAATAGCACTTTATTATCACGCGATACAAAGGATTTTGTTGAATTCAAAGCCATAGTCAAATAATTGAGATCTCATCCATAAGACTTGAGCACAACAAGATGACATGGCTATGTATTCAGCCTCTGTAGGGGAAATAGAAGTACTCATTTGCTTCTTTGAAGACCAGCTCACAAGCTTATCACCCAAAATGACTCGGGCCGGCCAGTATCTTGACATCTGCATGATCGGCATCTACATAAGTACATTAGTGACATACCGGTGTCCTTCGGTACCAAAGTCCCATATTGATGGTTCCTTGGAGATACCGAAAGACCCGTTTAACAGCTTCAAGGTGCTTTTAGTAGGCTTAGGTATCTAGCACACATGCAAACGGCCGAACAAGATATACGGTCTACTAGGCTGTGAGGTACATGAGGGATCCAATCATACTACGATATTTTGTTTGGTCAATCATGATCCTTGAGTGGTCCTCATCTAGTTTGGTTCGATCAATCATGGGAGTGTCATTGAGGTCACATGAATCAAATCCAAATTTCTTTAAGATCTGAGTTGCATATTTAGATTGATTTATGAAAATGCCTCAGGACTTTCGAAATTTGTAATCCCTAGAAAAATGACATTTGTCCCATCATTGACATTTGAAATTTTGAACTCATTTCATTAGAAAAGCGATCACATTCCATTGGGTGGTGAGGCAAAAATAATATCATCAACATAAATTTGAACATGAGTTAAATGTTTGCACGACTTCTGGTGAACAATGTTGGATCAACTGCTCCTTTGCTAAATCCGGTTGATAGAAGAAACTTTGACAGCGTATCATACCATGCCCTTGGAGCTTGCTTTAAAACCATAAGGGCCTTCTTCAAGCGATAAGCGTGAGTAGGATGCTCTTGATTTACAAATCCTTCAGGTTGGTGGCGTGAAGCGACTTCTTTAAGATCTCCATTGGGAATGCGTCTTTCACATCCATTTGATGACTACCATGTTCTTACTTGCAGCATTAGCCAAAAGATTCTAATTGCCTCGATTCGAGCCACAGGAGCAAAAGATTCTTCAAAGTCTATACCCTCCTCTTGGCGGTATCCTTTAGCAACTAATCGAGCCTTGTTCTTCAACACATCACCATGCTCATCAAGTTTCACTTTGAAGATCCATTTAGAGCAATAATCATAGCACAATCGGGCGGTACTAATTCCCATACATTTAGTCGATCAAACTCATGAATTTCATCTTGCATAGCATTGAACCAGCTATTTTCATTCATGGCGGTTTTAACATCTTTTGGTTCGATCTTAGAAATACGAGGGTGAAGAAGCACCATAAGGCATCGGTTGCAAGTTGTTTCCGTGTGGATCTTTGGCGAGAGAGTTTCCAATGATGTTGTCTAATGGATGATCGTGAGTCCATTTTTTAAGTGTTCATGTGATGATTTGTTGAGGCTGAAAATGCTGGTGTTAATTCCTGGTGATGATTTGTTGTGATGGCTGAAGGATGATGTGAGTGCTTCTTGACTTAGATATTGAGGCGAGGATTGACCATTCCTTTGGAGTATGACTCACATTTGTAGGGATCAACACCTCATTAGTACTGGAATCATAAGTTCATCAAACATAGGATCAAACAATTTCTTAAATCATCTTAGGATGGAGGTATGATTTCTTGAGAAGAGTTTGGAACAAGGGATGAACCAATTGACTTTGATTTGAAGTCAAGGTCAGGCTGAATTGTTAGGAGCGTTTGACCACGTCGACTCATCAAGCGTAGCGTGAATGTTTCCATGATGTTTGGGTTCTTTTGTTGTAGATTGGTATCCCTTTTTGTTTGGTGCATAACAAATACTCAAATGTGCCTTTAGCTCTAAGTTTTCCTAAGTCTTGACCCTCATTAGTTGGATAGCACAATGCTCCAAACACATGAAGGAAAGAGATTAGGTTTCTATTGTGGACAAGTTCATATGGTGTCTTTCCATGAGCGGTGTGATCGAGGAGCGATTTTGTGTGTAGCATCACGGTGGCTTTGACCGAGAGAAACATTGGAACCTTTGAGTAAATCAACATTGTTCTAGCGGCTTCTACAAGAGTTCGATTTAGTCTTTCAACTACACCGTTACATTGAGGAGTTCTGGAACACTTCTTTGATGGTGATTCCAATGCTTTCATATTCACTAAGTTGTTTGTTAACAAACTTCAGTTCCATTGTACTGCGGATAATTCGGCGGTTTTGTTAAGTCGAACTGCGGAAATTTGTTTGATAAGTTTGATGATGATCTAAGGGTTTCATCCTTTGTCCTTAAGAACTTGACCAGGTGAATCTAGAGTAATCATCAACTATAACTAACACATATTTCTTCCCAAAGAATTCTTGCACTCTCATTGGTCCACATAAATCCATATGAATTGTATGAAGAACTTGTGGTGAGTTAGTAGGTTTGGGTTTATGGGCACGCTTTAATTGACATGTTGAACAAAGATGATCCTTTTCATACTTTAGTCTAGGTAAACCTACAACTAAGTCCTTTGGAGAGTCATTGATGGTTTGAGAGGTTCAAGTGATTGAAGCGTGATGTAACCATGACTTTGTTTTAGAAGCCTTTGACAGCAAGCAAATTGGCGAAGACTTCATCATATCTTCTATAGAGATGGTGTAAAGATTTGAACCACGAGTTCCTCTTAAAAGTTTCTTACCATCAAGTTCTCTAACAAAACAAGTATGTTTTCTGAAGGCTACTTCTAGATCGAGTCACAGAATTGACCGGCTGAGAACAGATTATGACCAAGACCTTCACATAGTATACTCTAGAGATAACACTATCACCAACAACATAATCACCATAACCCATAATTGAAATGATCATTACGAATCTAACGGTCCGATGAATTTGCTCAGAAGTTCATGACATGACGGTCTCGGTCGCTTGACGGGCTGAGTCCGGTACCCAGAGCGATTTGCGATGCAGGTTGAACCTGGACAAGAATGGATAAATGGATAATTGGGATCCCCATGCAAGAATGGGTTCCATTTGGTTAGTAACATTAATTGGACCCACATAGAGCAGAAACATCCATAGAGTAGAAGCAATGGAATCATTGGGAATAGATGCAATCTTGGTGTACGTATTAACCTATTCAAAGTATGTTCACTTCTTAAGGGAATAGTTCTACCGATGAGGCATCCATTTTCTAGTGGGCATAATCTTAGCGGTTTGAGAACAAAACTGATTATTCTTATGGCCAAAAGGTATCCAATAATAACCTATCTTTATAAAGTTCTTCTGTGGGTTTCCACATTTTCAAATCTTTAGTTTTTGCCTTTTGCCTTATTGCACGATTATTAGCATTAACAATTTTAACTGGCATTTGAGCGCATTAGACAAACATTCACACCTTCATGATTAGCTTATACGAGTTCAGCGAGACATCATTACAAGGTTTGCAAATAGTATCGAAATTCGAATTAATTACAGTCGCTTAAGGCTAATACTAGAATCAACACGAATCGTTTTATTCAACTCAAGCTTAAAGTTCCTAGATTGGTCTTCTACTCTCTTCCAATGCACATTCTTAGCTTTTAAGGTCCTATCATTCCTTGTATTGTCTTGAGACTTTGACACCTTGCTTTAAAGTCATTGATTACTTACTCTGTAGAGGAATGGGAACATTAGTTGTTTGATCTAATTTTTGCATTCACGAACTTGATGTTGGATCTGAAGTACTAGAAGGCACATAAGTGTTTCTTTCTTAAAATTTGGGCATGAAGCGGATTTCTGCTTGGCAGGCGCTGAACAAGGGCATCAGGCTTTGCTTGGCGCACACTTTCCCTAAGGTTAGGATTTGGGACATGTTGCAATTACATTCTAGCATCTTGAGATCGTTTGGTCTGGAGGCAAGCAAACCTAATTTCACTATCAAGAGGTTTGTTAATGAAATCCTCTTCGACAATCTCAGGGAGACATTCTAGACTATCCTTAAGGTGAGCAGGTATTCATGAAAACATGTTCATTATTCCTAAGATGAGGAAATATATTTAATCTGATTATTATTTGCGGTCTAAGGGTGACTTTGAGACAACATTCTTATTGAAAACAAGTGGCGGTTTCCCATTTCCACTGACTTCTCGATTCTCAATTTCCTTTTGTAAAGGCGTTATTTTTCGTTGTTTTGGTCACGGTGACTTTTATTGAATCATATAACTCTTTAAAATGTGCGTTTAACTTTCATTTTCTTTTAGAAAACTCGTGTTTTCCTTTTGTAAGGCATCAACTAAGTTTTGAAGATGAAAAGTTTGATAATTCTGAGAATCTAAAGGAGGAGGGATTTGGGAGCTTTGTCATATTGTTCGTTTGACCTTTGTTGAGAGATTTGTTTCAACTTCATTGATGTTGCTTACTTGAGCTTGAATCTTTCATCCGCGTTTGTTAATTTGAAAAGCGTCAAACTAGGGCATAGGATGTCTTGATATTAGAAGTTTTGACATTTTCTTTAAGATGTTGATATTTTAGTTGTAAATTAAAATGCTCAACTTCCAGTTTAGAAAAATGTTTAACCAAATTGTCGTGATCATCGTTCATTTTCTCGTTTAGTTTGAATAGTTTTTTCAAGCTCAATGACACGATCATGGGAGACTTTGATTACTGCTTTAGATAATTCATGAAATTTGGAAGCATTAATGGAACAATTTAGCGTGTGAAACATCTACGAGTAATACATTCATTAATGGTTCTCATTTAGTGTATGCAAGTTCTTCATCTCAATCTCATTATATTTTAGTGCTCGCTCATAGTCACTAACTTCAACTATCATTGCATCAAATTCCTTTTCCATTCCCTTAATATCAGTTTCTATCCTCCTTTTAAGACTCTCAAAGTGATCTTTTAGAAGTTTAAAAGGCATGACCTCGATTATAATAACATTCTTTCATTTGCTCAAAACTTTCTCTTCCGTAATACCGATGGGTGTGATCCTTTTTTTTGCAAGTTTTCTCAAAATCAACAAATAGTTGAAGTATAACATATTGGATAATTAAGGTCTTGCTTTTAGTGGCAATTGTTCTAGGAACAAGATGCATTGGGTATATTAGGAGGATACTGGTATGCATTTTCAAAGAGGGGTTGGTTACAATATTTTGACTTTACGCTTATCAAATCATTTTCCGAACTTGTTCGGGGGTTAACAATGTCACGAGGCTTAAACTTGTTTAAGGCAATACAATTCTCCTTTTTGTAATCATGGGGTGTGATGATTACTTTCTTTTCTTTACATTTTGGATCATCTAGTTTCTTGTTTAACTTTTCCTAGTGATTCATCGATTTCTTATCTTCCTCTGTGCACTCAGCGCCTTTAGGTTTCTGTCTAGGTTTAGGATTTCTTATCATAAAGAACCTTATGAGCATTTCGGCCTTTTTAATGACCTCTGGTTTGGTTCCTCAATGGGGAATGCTATGCTTATCGCTTAGAACTCTATGCTTAGTGATCATGTGGCGGGTGAATGGTGTTTCCATGCATTACAACTTATTTTCAAGCTTGTTTTCAAGGTTTTAGATTAGAAAAATCATTCAAAAGTTTTGATTCCTTAGCGCTAAATTCTTGCTTAAGCATTTTAACATTTTCTTGAAGTTCTTGTTTTTGCTTAGCGGTTTTAGAAAGCTTTTCTTGCAAGGAGTTTAACTCTTGTTTTAATACTTCTTCTCTAAACCTACTTTTCTAATAGTTTATGCGCATTTGGTCATCCACACTGCTCTGAGTGGTCAACTCATTTGCACGTTGTTCATAAATAGCAACCGTTCTTTATAGGCATTTAATTCGAGATATTACGAGTCATCGGGGGCCTGGCAGTGTATTCATCAAAAATATAGTCATTGTTGACTTGAGAGATGCATCACTTGGTACAACTTCACTTTAACTTTGTTTCACATATTGATCATATGGGACAACATTGTATACCTATCACTATTTGATACAAAGTTTGAGTTGATAGTACTTTGTCATGCATCTTATGCACATCAGCATCATCGTATAGTTTTAGTACCTCGGAGATGAGTGTGTCTTTGGATGGGCCAGCTTGTGTTGAAGAGGAGACCTTGGGAGAAACCATTGGAGAAATGCTAGCCATAAAGATTGTGTGTCACGTAGGTCCATCATCCACATGAGAATGCGTATGTCAGCTGACTTGAAAGGCATTCGATGATTGTGACCTATCTTGAATAAGGTACGCTCATCCACATACATCATAGGTCTTGGCATTGCCCTCGGAGAAACAACAATTCCTTTCATCCAAAGTAGCACCATTATCACGAAGCATCTTATCTCTGAAGTAGTCGGCATTCATTGGGCGCTTTGGAGATGTGCGGTTTTCCTTGCAATGTGTCCCTCACCACCACAATTATAACATTTGATCGGCTAGTTGACTTGATTACCATTCCTTCCTCGATTCTGATTAACAACATAACTTCTACCGGCTCCACCTCTTCCACGATCATCTTTGTCTTTCCTGAACTAGTTGCACCACGATCCTCCCATCTTTTACAGTAGCTTGATTGTGTGGGTTAGATGCTGTTCTGAGGTTGTTATTGGTTTTGGGAGAATTCATGTTTTGTCGAGAAGAGCTAGTTGATTAGAAATTACTGCGTGTGCATGACATCGGCTTGTTTGAACATGGGATCAGGAATTAGTTTGTGATTACCATTTCCCATGGGTATGACTTATGAGGCTTTGGTTGTGATTCGATGTTTGAATAGCTGATTGAGTCATTAGGCAGCTTGTCTCTCTCCAGTTTGGTTTTGAATTGATTAAGAACAATTTTCAAACATAGCATGTCTCTCATTACGAAGGAAGGCATTGAGTTGCTCCCAGTTTGTGATTCTTCAAACAAGTCTCATTTAAAGGAGGCTTCTTCATCCAGCTTAAGGGACAAACTTGTGCCATTCGGGATTCATGTTGTTCACAAATTAGAGTTCAAATTAATGTTAGGCATAGTCATTCCATGTTCCTCATGTCATTCACCAACTTATGAAATCTCACAGTACTCATAGACACTCTCATCCTGGTTTCATCTTAGTTGTTCAAATTGTCATAGAGTAGTGTGATTCTTCTGTCTTCCATAGTTAATTCTGAACCTGAGAGAAGCATCTTAACATTATCCCATACTGCTTTGCTTCTGTTGTGATTGATCGCCTGTAGATGTCTTTAGGAAGACCTTGAAGAACAATGTTAGAAGCCCCGGACATCAGATCGAATCCTTTTTCTCCTTATCATCAAGCTCATCATACATCTTTGGTCTGTCCATTCCGTAATCAGAGTTCCATCTTCAGCAGTATCAAGTACATCTCTAGTCGCCTCAACCGATACGTCCTTCATCAATGGATTTGAGAATGTTGACACCATTTTCCTTCCAAGGTACATAACTGATTCGTTGAGCCCAAGAATCGTAGTCAGCTCTCACAAGCATGGGCGATTTAGTATCAACCACCGCTTGAACATCCCCGCGAATGGAGATGATAGTAGGAACGCTGGTAGACATGTTACAGATTATACTGGATTTTATAGCTCTAATGATTAAACCGAAATAGATTCTTTCACGGATTTTACTAAATCAAGAGAAAACCGTAGCAATCACCAAGTCGCTAAGATAATGAACCAACCGCCAGCAACAAATAGTAATAATCCCAAGTCGTTAATCAACATCCAAGTCGCTAACCAAGTCGCTAATCCTTATCGCTACACCTAAGTCGCTATACCACCAAGTCGCTAAACAATTGCAAGTCGCTAAGTAGTAACTCGCTAAGCATCAAGTCGCTAGCAAAATTTTGGCAGCAGTCACTCAAGTCGCTAAAGATACAAGTCGCTAAAGAGCAACTCGCCATAAACCAAGTCGCTACCAAGTCGCACTCGCTGTGGAAAGTCCACTACTTGTACTCTTAAGTCGCTAGTTCTAAGTCGCTAGGTCAAAATGTAACCGCTACAAATTTGTAAAGCAAGTCGCTACGATTAAGAAGTATTTCGTGTGTTAAGTCGCAAAGAAAAAACCACATAAACATCACTTTCCAATCCAAAAACAACCCAACCAAGATGATTCAAGCTTACTAAATGAAAACCTAAACACTTGTGATGATTCTAAACATAAAAGTACTAACAAAATCCAAACTTTAACACAAGAAATCACCCAAATGATGCAAAAACCACTAAACTTTTTCAAACTCAAAACCACCTAAAAACCACTAGAAATCCAAAGATGTGCAAGATATGATCTAACCATGGCTTTTGATACCAATTGTTGGTTATGGATTTAACAAACACATCAAACCATTAACACAAGTGATGCGTGATCAAGGGTTAGAGAGAGAAAGTTAGAGGTTTAGGGAACTAGTGAGAGAAAGTGAAAGATATTATATAGCTCCAACTCTCTACCTTAGAGGTAGAGAGTATTTATAGTCTACATAAATCGCCACACAATCTGTGGCCGTGGATCAGGCATACAAAGGTAAAGACCGTTTGGCCCTCCTCATCAGGTGTTACTTAACAAAATACTACTAACCTAAATATAACTAACGACTACGAAAGTATTCTAACGATTACATATACTGAGGTGAATCGACTCTTTAATACCGAAATTTAATTCCTAACTAAGCCTACTAAAAGCACCTTGAAGCGTTAAACTGGTCCTTCGGCATTCCAAGGAACCATCAATATGGGACTTGGCACCGAAGGACACCTAAGATGTCACTAATACCTCTATGCGATGCTTCATCATGCAGATGTCAAGATACTGCCGGCACGACGTCTAGAGGTGCTCCGCTTTTTAAGGTGATAAGCTTGTAAGTGGGTCTTCAAAGAAGCAAATGAGTACTTCTATTTCCTCTACAGAGGCTGAATACATAGCCATGTCATCTTGTTGTGCTCAAATCTTTGGATGAGATCCTAATTATCCTGACTATGGCTTTGTATTCAACAAAATCCCTTTGTATCGCGGATAATAAAAGTGCTATTGCTCTCTCATGCAACAACGTTAAACACTCAAGAGCAAAACACATCGACATCCCACATCATTTCATCGTGAGCAAGGAAAAAACGTGTGGTGGAACTCTATTTTGTGTAAGTCGTAATACCGCTAGCGCACATCTTCACCAAAGCTCTTCCAAGAGAACGCTTTTATGTTTATTCTTCCACTACTTGGCTTGAAAAGCCTTCAACCGTAAAACACTCAAACATCTTCGAGGAAGACGAGAGTAAAGGTCTTTTCCTTCATCTATATCTTTGTATATTTATCCAAAAATCAAAATAAAAAAATTATAAAACTTTCAAAATCCATAAAATGTGAAAATTCAAAAATCCTCAAAAATATTGTCTTTTTGTCATGATTTTCTCAATTCGATAATATCTACTGCTTTAATGCTATCATTCAAAGAATGACACGGGACTTTAGATGTTGTTCAATGTTTAAAAAAATGGGAGAAAGAGAAACAATGGTTTATTGTCATTTCAGTGCAAGAACTTTTCATAGAAAGAACAGAGCCACTTTATCTTGTTTTTCAAATCTCATGCTCGATTCTATAAATATTTATATCTGAAAACTAATTGCTTTGTACAATAACTCTGACTCTATTTTTGAAAATCATCCGGACTTCTTTGTCAAAATATCTATCTCTCAATCAACAACCTATGTCATTGATTGAGGGGAGAATGATTTCAATTAATTCAAAAAGTTAGTCATTACAATTGTTTTCAAAAAGATAATCATGCATGTTTAATCAATGGAGTTTAAAGTCTCAAAATCATATCCTTATCGGCTAAAACGCTTCATAATCAAGTCAAAATTCTCCTTAAAAGCTTTCAAAATCAATTAAATCTACAGAGATCACAAATCTCAAATGATTTGATAATTGTGATCGGGGAGAATTTGTGATTTAAATTGGATTTAAACTGATAATTCGATAAATGGTTTCATAATGTTTAGCAAGTTTCCTCCCCACATGTACCAAACGATTTCAAATTTTCCATGCACATGTTGAGGGGGAGCATCTATTTAAACCTCAAATTATTGAAACGTGATTAATTATCTCTAGTGTGTTCTCTAGTATGTGCAAAACTCTTTCAAATTCGAGGCACATATTGAGGGGGAGCAAACTTTTGAAACCCTCATCCTTCCTCAAAATGCTTTATCTTCTTGATTTGATTAGGGAAGTGATGTTGATATCTTTAGAAAATGGTAATCAAAGAAGTTAATTCTTCCTCTTGCCTCCGTGTGCAAAACGATTTCAAATACTTGATGCACATGTGAGGGGAGCTCTTTCTTCTAAAAATATCAAAACAATTCGGTACAAAATGCTTTGATAATATATCACAAGTATCCGATTGATTTTCAAATGGTTTTCAATGGTTCCAATGGCGATGAACAATACCAAAAAAACCGACCAACTTTTCTTTATGTATGGTGATATAAGGATGATAAGGTTAGGTATTTGTTCCCATGATCCGCCAGAACCGAGGGATCTACCCAGGGACAATCCACTAGATAGTGTAGAAGTCCTTAGGTATATTGAAAAAGGAGAAAAATGAGATATGGGAAGAGTGCGGACTGAGACTGAGCTAGTACTCGAATAAACCCAACAAGGTTCTAGCTATGAAGTCTCTGGTAAGAATCAAGGGGTTGAAGAATGAAAAAGAATTGAATGAGAAAAGGGTGAAAACAAATAGCCCTCCAATAATTCAACCTTAGGCGTAAAACCGGGTTCAATTCATATGCTCGGGTTGTTACCAAGGTAACATCGGTATTGAAGACAAGACGCCATGACCCCTGGACGACCGCACTACAACTTCCTAAGCTACTCAAGTTCCTCTTAAAAGGACTTGTTTCATTCTCACGGGAACCGACATTATCTATCGACTTTCTCTTAGAGATTGTTGATATTGAAGAAGAGACCCTCTCCCTAGTCTCCGAAATAGGATCCAAATATGCACAAAATTGAGTCTAGAGCCACGAGATCATCAATAAATCTCATTAGGACACTTTCAATGAAGACTCCCTGTTTCACACAATGTGGAAAGAGAGATTATATCTTGAGTCCTACGCATTATCCTTGTGGTATTGCCAGAACATCTGAGTGATATGCAAACATATTCACAATGAAGATGGAAAGCCTTCGAGCCAACATCATACAAGCTCCTGGTGGGTGGCATGTGAAATCTATCCAATAGATCAACCATGTGATAACCGAATGTAAACAATGGGGCTTATCTATCTTTTGAATCAATCCTGTTCAGTTATGGATTGACGATACCTTTGAAAACCGGTCATTGTGGTTAAAACTCTTTTCATTAGCACATCGATCGCGGTACGAATCTTTCAAATTGGTGCTTATGATTGATAATTGATTTTCATTAAATCCTTCGTTGTATTGCAAAAACAATTTCTATTGAGAATACACCGATTTTTTTTCAAATCTCTTTTCATCAATCGCTGAATCTCTATTCGCGATTCACTCAATCCGTTGTCTTCGAGACGTTCCGTGAGAACAGCTAGAGCAACTGCGAACCCCTCGCCAAGGAAATTCTTCGAATTATACCTGATCACAGCAGACTTGTATCGTCAACGGGAACCGTGGGCCATGTTCCTCAATTCATCGAAAGTGATCAAAGACACTTTCGTGCGCTTTATTGCTAATCGTCTTATGCAGTACACCCGACGCTTGCGTACCGACGAATGGAGCGGTCAATCCATAGCCGCATGCTCGAACAACACATTCATATCTAAAGAAATCATGATTGGTGCATCAATGACTCAGATATTTTCACTCCATGCTTCTCACTACGCCAATATCATGAATCAAAGAAAGCTTCCGCTACTCTGATAAGAAGAAATCATGATCCAAAATGTGAGCATGTCGGTCCAAATGTCACAACATCACATGATATCAACACCACAAAGGAAGATGTTGGGAATTATACGTTTGAGTTGATAAAGACAAAAAGAATGAAACAAGAGGGACTTAATATGACAAAAAGGAAACCTACTAAAAGATGGAAGGGCTTGCTTGCAATGAAAGTTTTATTATTTAGTCCTTATCCTCTCTAGTATATAAAAGAGGACATAGTGTAGGTTTTAATTATGTCTTCCATAATGTAGTCTAATTAAAGGTGTGTGTGTGTAACCTAGGGCGAAAGCATAAACTAGGTTTAAGTTAGTTAGTGTTAGATCAAGTCTTTGATCTTTATTATAGTTAGTTAGTTGGGTTTATGATAACGAAAAACCTTGCTCATGATAATGTTGATTCTATGTTTGAATATTCCGCTTTCATTATTATGTTTTCCTAGATATAATATTAGACCTCGTCTAAGAGCTTACAATGGTCTTCACATGTGGTATCGAGCCTGGGCTCGTGATATGTAGATCTACAAGGTTTTCTGGAAGGTTTAGAAAGAAAATTGGCTGCCAAAAATTCGTAATACTTCTCGCAAAGACTGCTTTCCGAAGGCATAACTTTTTATTGAACCGTTGGATCGAGCTAAAATTGAACTGGAGCTTGGTATATCTATCTTTAATCTCACGGGGATTGTCAATCGAGCTCTCAATCAAAAGTTATTCGCTGTCGAAGTCTCCGCTGGGCAGTAAAATTCGTAAGGTTACAACAAACACCGCTTTTGAAACGATCATAACTTTTTGTTAACCGCTGATCGTAATCTAAATTTTAGGTGGATGTTCTCTATCAATCTAACTTTCAATCAAGGGATCTTCCATCTGAGCTTTTATGTGAAAGTACTGCTAAAAGTACCGGCTGTATTTCAAAGTATGCAGATTTTATTTTGGCACGCGATGTTCATAGTATCGCTATTACGCAAAGTACCGCTTGTCAAGGTATCGCTACTCTTGTTAATGAAAGTACCGCAGCTTTATATACGAAAGTATGTTGGAATTTTTAGCACGCAGATTCAACTCGAAAGTACTGCTTGGTTTAAACGCATCGGGCTCGCTAAATTGAAAGTACTTGCCGAATATACAAAGTACTGATTGAATGAAAGTATCTCCTTCTCAAAGCATCAATTATTATTGAACGTATTGCTGATCTAAATTTCAAAGTACTATTTTTCATATGGATTTTGATTTAAGGGGAAGTCGAGCATGATTATTGTTATGGAGTTTTTGGATGACACACACAGAGGTTATTGTTCACACACACCAGGAGTTTGGTTATTTATTCTTAAAAGGATTTAAAAAAGGCTCGTTATGGATATTTATTGAAGAATTGATTACGAAGATGATTATTTATCACTTATTTGAAGGTGAAGTGGAATTACTTGGTTTGTGTTCTTATCATCTAGCTTGTTCAATCTAGCAATGTGAGATTTTTCTTATGATGCTCTATGCACACATTGGCTATCACTTAAAGGAGTTACATTGTAGTACTCAGTGTCTCATACTAGTTGAGGATTCTTGTCAAGGGATTGCGGTCTACTTATATTTGATGGGTAGGTATGGAGTTCCGTGGATAGTACAAGATTTAAGACACAAGTTTGGGAAATTCTAATTCTTCATCAAATTCGTTATACTCGATTTTCTTCACAAGTGATCATTACAAGGACTTACGATTTGAAGAATCAAGAAAATGGTTAACATATGGGTTTTAAGGGAAGCTTATTGTTAAATGTTTAACCATCTACATGCATCACTCAAGGGAAGTTTTTGATTTTTTTACTATTGTTGATCATTATTACTACTGCTAGTTGAAGTTTTCTACTCTTTTGGATCCATTTTTCCTATGGTGCGTAATGGTGGGCGATTTGAAGCATTGGACGTCTTAGATTGGAAGTATGATATTGATTCGTGGTGGTCAAGATCATTATTTGCATACGTTCCCTATTTGGATAATAACAAAAAGGGGAAGAGATGTTTGAGTGACATGGCATGGATTAAGGGGAAGACAAAGGAAGACATACTTGTTTCATTCATGGTAAGATCCCTGATCTCAATTTCTCTACTTCGTCTAGGGAAGTTCGTTCAAGAATGGTTTTGTCATTATCAACTAGGGGAAGATTGTTGGGAATTATACGTTTGAGTTGATAAAGACAAAAAGAATGAAACAAGAGGGACTTAATATGACAAAAAGGAAACCTACTAAAAGATGGAAGGGCTTGCTTGCAATGGAAGTTTTATTATTTAGTCCTTATCCTCTAGTATATAAAGAGGACATAGGTGTAGGTTTTAATTATGTCTTCTATAATGTAGTCGACTAAAGGTGTGTGTGTGTAACCTAGGCGTAGCGTATAAACGCCTAGGGTTTAGTTAGTTAGTGTTAGATCAAGTCTTTGATCTTTATTATAGTTAGTTAGTTAGTTTATGATAATGAAAAACCTTGTTCATGATAATGTTGATTCTATGTTTGAATATTCCGCTTTCATTATTATGTGTTCCTAGATATAATATTAGACCTCGTCTAAGAGATTACAACGGTCTTCACAAAAGAGTCAGATATTTAATGTGGCTGATAATCTCAAAGCTGGCTCAAAAATTCATTATCACGTGGATCAGAAAAAGACCTCCACTTGGATTATCCAAACATGCAATGTGAAGAATCAATGACTACGAGCTTCAGAGCAAAGTAATACATCAGGAATGCAAGAACAATTTATAATGAAATATCTATTTGTATTCAATGTAAGTTTAATGTGTGTTTGGGGTGACCTCCCTTAGGGGGAGATTGTTAGGAATTAGAAATTCCAGGTATTAAAGAGTCGGTCACCTCAAGTATATGTAATCGTTAGAAAGCTCGTAGTCGTAGTTATTTTATGTTAAGTAGTATTCAGTTTTGTAACACCGTGGAGGACGGACGGGTCTTTACCCACTGTATGCCTGATCCACAACCTGTTGTGTGGCGTTTTATTGTAAGACTATAAATACTCTCTACCTTCCAAGGTAGAGAGTTGGAGCTTATAATAAGATTTTTCTTTCTCTCACTAAAGTTTCCTAAACCTCTAACTTTCTCTCTCTAAAACACATTATACGCCTATTTGATCTTATGGTTTAGTGTGTTTGTGAAATCCAATATGTTACATTTCTCCAACAACACCATGAGTCAATCTAGTCCAATCAATCTTTCTTCTAGCAGTTCATCTGATAGATCATGGGATGACTTTGTTTTGAAAAACCCTGTGAGAGTTGAAAAATAAGAGTATGAGAAGGTTGTATCCAGAAAGAGAAAACATTCATTTGTTCTTTCAAATCCTTTTCCTGCTGGTCCTTTATCACTACAACCAGAGCCTCAGGATGCATTAATCAAGGAAGATAGCTCAGAGATCAGCTCCTATGTATCGCCATATGTAGATACAGATGATGAGACCTCTGGAAGAGTCCTGAGTGTTCCCCCTCTTGCAGCAATAGCTCCTCCTAAAGAGCTTCAACCATCACCTCTTCTACCATTGCAATCAGAACCACCATCAGCCAGTCCTTCATCATCCTCACCACCTACTGGGATAGTGGTGATGGGATTAGAAAGCCCTAGAGTGTACGAGTGGATTAACATGCGTGGAGCTCCTAAGGTGAAGCCAAAGTGGGGCTTCCCAAAGAAACCATAGGAAGTGAATGGTTGTCAGATGTAGTAAGGTTGTGATAGGTTGTGAAGCTTAAGCTTGGGGTAAGTAGTTGGTAGTTGGTTTCCAGTTGATGTAATGACGCATGTAATTAGTATTCCATGGATGTAACTGCTGCACTTTGTATGCAGTCTTGTGAAATAATAATAATAATCCATGTTTTCTTTTACCATGAGTGTTCCTACATCATATATATTGTTCACATTTAGCATTACAATTTACTCCACCTCTAAAGCTGACATACTGTCCATCATAATGCTCAAAATCAGAAAGATAGGACTTGTTGCCAGCATGTGCCTTGAACATCCACTATCTGTATATCCTTGATCTGACCTTTTTGTCCTTGGATGTTCCTGCACATAAGAGTAAAGAGTTAGTTTCTTTTGGGGACCCAAGCCATGATTGACTTGGATCTGCCTCGTGTATCAATATAGTTAAATCTATCAAAGGTCATTGATACACCATTGGGATTGGTTGTAGAGGTATTTCCTTTAGGTTTCTATTCCCAACGTGCTGAGGCCTTTACAGCATTGCCCATGACCCCCCTTTTCTTGTTTACAAGCCTTGTAGTGGTAACTTTTGTATGAGCAGTGGTAACTGCTGGTTTCTTTTTAGGCACCCACTGTTGGTTATAATTAACCTTTTTAGCTTGAAAGGTTCTTTTCCCTGTTTGTGCAGATTTTGCAAAAGTTGTTTTGAAGTTTGCACTTTTAACAGGTGACTTAGGGTGAGCAGTGTTAACAGTTTTTGCAGTGGCAAAAGTTTTGAGGCCACTTCTTAGTTGAACTGCTCTTGGGACCATTTTGCAATGTGAATCAGGGTGTACGTTATTTTGAAACCTGTTAGACTCCACCCTTTTATTCCCATAGACTTCCCTTCTCCCAACATGATAATCACAATAAGCATGTAGATGATCAAAACTACCACAGATATAACATGCCTTATTGTACATCACAAAATCACTACCTAGTTGTTGAGATTTAACATGATTCCAACTCCTCTGGTTACCCCTAGGAGCTGTAGGCTTGTTCCTATACATCTCAGCATACCTTACAGTTGGTCTAGGTTTATTAACTGGTTTCCTAGGTTCCTCTGTAACAGTATTAACAACTTTTGGGATAGAAGCCTCTTCATTCTTTTTAACACTCTCATCTACAACAGATGAGTCACTAGCACTCTCAAAAACATCATTATCATGCTTAACTTCTTCCTCACTTTTCACCTTAGTGTCCTTTAAAGGACCATATTCTCTTTCAAGTTCCTTAAAATCTTCTAAGCCTGTATGAGCTAAATCTATACCTGGAGGTGATGGAACACCTCTTAGTGGTGGAGGCACTGTATTATAACCCATACCAGACTTAGCTTTACTATATACTTGAGCATTCCAAATTTTATCAATTGACTTAGACTGATGATAACATGTGTCTAAAGTTAAATTGACATTTTCATTTTCTTTTGAAGTTTTCAAGCTCCTTTTGGTATGCTTCATTCACAGCAGTTGTATGTTCTACCTCTCTTCTAAGAAGAATCATATCATCATTGTATTTTGACTCATTAGCTTGATAGTGCTCTATTTGTTTTTCTAATACAGCTAAAGCTCTCCTAAGGTTAGACACAGTATAATTAGCAGTATACAACTCTTGTCTTTCATTAGAATATAAATCATTAAGCCTTTCAACTTCTTTAGCAGCCCTACATGTTTTAGAACAACTATCAAAGTTTTGTACCTTAGAGTCAGAGAAAGCCATGAGAGCAAATTCAGTAGCAACAAGAGCAGCATCAGAATGTTCTTCTTCTTGTTCATCATCCATGAAACTCCAATCATAGCTCACACCATCAATAGCCAACATTGCCTTTGGTTCTTCCACAGTTGGTTCCTTCTTTTGCTTGTACCAAGTAGACCTGTTATCCTTGGTCTTTGGTCTTCTACATTCTCTAGCAAAATGTCCAAACTTGTGGCAGTTAAAGCACTCCACTTTCTTCTTATCAAAACCTGCAGTTTCACTCCCATTGATGTGAATAGGCTTGCCAGTCTTCTTATAGAATTTCCTAGCCCTCATGCTAAGAAGAGCTATCTGCCATTTAATATCCATCTCCTCCAAGTTATCTTCATCAATTTGCTCTATGTCTTCATGAGTTAAGACACAGCCATCAACTTGTGTGGATATGAAAGCATAAAAGGTAGAGTCTCCAATACTAGCCATCAACTTGTGTGGTAACATTCACATTACCAGTGGAAACTTTAGAACCATCAATGGCAACTTCATCATCACTGTCATCTTCAGAATCATCACTGTCAACAGAGGTTGACAACAATGCCAAGCTACTAGAGCTTGTGTCAAGTTTCCCTGCCTTCTTCAATCTTTGCTCAATAAGTTTGAAGTTGTTGTAAAGGTCATTGAGCTTCATTGTTTCTATGTCTGATTTGTTTTCCCAGACAGTAACATTGGTTTGAAACTCTGAAGGCAAACTTCTTAGAAACTTCAAATTGAGGTCTTCCTTTTCTACCTCAATGCCAAACACAGTCAATTGTGTAACAATCTTCTGAAGTTTGGTAAAAATGCTATCAAGTGAGTCATTGCTTGAAGCAGGAAAGTTTTCATAACTTTGCTTCAACAATGTCTTTTGTGTCTTCTTTGTAGCATCATTACCACCAAATACTGAGCAAATGTCTTCAAACAGTTCTTTAGCAGTCTTGTGCTTGTTGAATGCAATAATTTGATCTCTAGGAAGAGTCATTAACAACAAACTTCTAGCCTTAAGATCATTTTTCCTGCAAGCTTTTTCAATACTAGATTCAGGCACAGATACTTTCACAACATCTGTTTCACCAACCTTCACAGTACTAGTCACAGGCATGAAAGAATCACCAGTTTGAATGATCTCCCATAGAGCATAGTCCTGAATGAGAAAGTATTGCTCAATCAGTATCCTCCACATCTCAAACTCATTAAGTTTGAGCTTTGGTAGCCTTGGTGTAGAAGAGTTTGATTGGTTGTTTTCCATCTCCATTGAAAATTGAGTGAGTAGGTTAAGCTTATTCCTTGGATCTTCTAAAACAAAATATCAGAACCTTCGCTCTGATACCACTTGATGGATCTGGACACACTCCTTGTGTCAATGATATTTTGTATAATATTATTAAGCACGCGGAATTTACTTAGTAATACTTAGAAGATGAATTGTATGATGTATTGTATGTAAACACAAATTAAACACAAAACTTAAGCTCCAATATTATTAAAGAATAATACGAGTGATCTTGTTTATCACTAGGGTTACACCTTGAAGCTCTTGTGAGTAATACGTAGGTAATTAGACAAGTTCCTAAAACAATGACCTAGGACCTCCTTTTATACAACAAGGAGTCCTTTACAAGATAAGTATAAAGCTAACATTATAGAATATATACAAGATCTATTCTATACTTATCTAGACGCGTTATTCTAATCATAAACTGATAGCAGTGGTAATAATGTACTGGCAGTGGGAATACGTTTCCACTGCTAGTGTTAATTCGAGCAGTGTAAACCACAACTATCCGTGGTAACGAATTATTCCCAACAGTCCGGTTGATTTCCAAATTTTGAGTTCAATTTATTTTCAAAAACAATATTTTTCCATTTTCAAAACAATATTTATTAAATTTTTTCAAAATTGTTTAAAAATGGTATCCTGCACAAAGATACGTTCGGTGGTTGAGAAGCTTATGTTGTTGCTGTAGGGCTTGGAAGAAAAACCGTCTGCTGATGCAGTGAGACTTCTTACGTTGCATTTTAATGCCAACTGAGGTCAAATTAAGCTCCGTTTCTTCATTTGCTGATGAAGAAAACCATCTGCTGATGCAGTGAGACCTCTTACGTTGCATTTATGCCAACTCTCCATAGAAGTCCAATTAAGCTCCGTTTCTTCATTTGTCAACCCAAGATATAGTTACCCTTTCCTTTCGGCATCCAATCATCTTGTATTGTGGGATCCAGATCGGGAACATTCTTATATACCAATATACCTGCATACGTTAGTGGACACACATACAGATATATGGTGGTCGACATCACCCAAACAGCAATCGACTAATAACAGTCAATTCAACATATCAATCAGATCATACATGGGCATGGGAATTATATGTTCATCAATCTATAATCATCTAAACCTAACAATCACATCCTAGAAACCTAGTCCTTCAACATAGGCAATTATATTTTTAAGATAAGCACGTAGGATGATTAAGAAAGCCCGTTAGATGATGTAAATTTGAAAGACATTCTCCCCCTCAATCAATGACTCTTTTCATAAAAAGTTTTAAAAGCGTTGAATTCATTGATTGAGTTTGCAAATTTTTATGAAAACTTTGAATCTGATTGATTTACAAGCAACTCATTTTCCACCATTTTGAAAACACAACAAATATTTTTCTGAGAATTTTAGACGGAAAAACATTTGTGTAGGAACAGCAGTCCTTCGACATACTTTCCTCAATTAGTTTTTAGGATAAGTGCTCGAAATTTTAGAAAATTGGTTTAGCGCAGCACTTTCCTTCCTTGAAGAGCGGATTGCTATCAGAAATAATAGCAAGCCATAGTTTAAGCGCGGGTTACAGTCTGAAATAACTGTAAGCCTTTTTTTTTTTTTTTGAAGCGCGGGTTACAGTCTAAAATAACTATAAGCCATAGTTTAAGCACGGGTTACAGTTTGAATTAACTGTAAGCCATATTTTTATACATGTTTTGGAAAAGAATATTTACACCTCCTGCTCGAACTTCATCTATGGTCCCGTGCCATTATTGAATGACATTTCTAAGACCGCAGATGTTATCGATACCAGAAGACATGTCATAGAAAAACAATATTTTTGGTCTTTTTCAAATTTTCTGATTTTTATGGGATTTTGATGATTTTATATTTTTCTATTTTGTTTTTGTTGGTTTTATATTTTGGAATTTTGCTTTTTGAAAAATATTTACAACGATAGAGAAATAGTTTAAGAAGATGATGATACGAGTACCGAGATAAGGAGATCGTTCAGCACTTTGTAGAAGATAGAAATCATCATCTCATAAACTTTCACCACCAAACCATTCGAGGCTCTTAAATCGTCGCAAGAACTTAAGCCTTCAAAGAGTGAATCTTTGGTAGCTTCCCCCCAAACCGACAATCCACGTAAAAAGACCATTTCCCCCAAGAAGAAGAAGTGAAGCAAACAGTCTAATTGTATGAAGCTTCAAGAACCCGAAGAAGACGATAACACCGAAGTAACAAGTTAACACGGATCATTTCTGTGGTTATCAAACCCGAAATAAATGATTAAGCCCGATCACATGAACTTGTTGTGCGTCCCCGATGTACACATAACTCTTCGAGTTTGAGCAGTTGTCAATTCAGGAGAACAATATATCAACACCTTCATTTCACCAAATGCACTCCAGTTATCTAACATATAACCAATCAGCCCATAACGTACACATGTACCCAACAAAAGAAGAGACAATGACATCACAATAACTGGTTGAATCACTGATCTTCTCTGCGGATGTCAACTCCGGAATAACTGATTAAGCTCGATCATGTGAATATGTTGTGCAACCCAGATGTACACATATCTCTCCCTTGATGGTTGCGATCTCATCGGAATCATCATTACATTGTATACATGAAGCACTAACCGGAAGCACTTTACCATTAATCATATCAAAGATGTCGATAAGCAATTTCATCTCACGTTCCAAATATTCTTCTCATATTTCTTCCTATTGAAAGCTAAGATAGCACATACCAAAAGTATCCAGAGACCACTTCCCCCCAAATGGTTGGAATAATACATCCTTCCCCCAAATAGTTGGAATAATATATCCTTCCCCCAAATAGTTAGAATAATACACCAAAGGCTATGAGTAAACACTTGGTATCTCTACGGTTATGACCTTTGTCTTTCCCGGGATTACTTCAATAGAGAAGAAGTATTAGGTTCATCGCGTGTACTCGTTGTGTATTTAGATGTATGTCTCCTTCCCCCTTGCTGGTTTTGATACCTCAGAATCAGCAACACATTATACATACCACATATTCTTGAAATAGAGAAGAACAACAATTAGCTCACATGAATTTTGTGAGAATCAACTGCTACAAAAACTCTCTCTGACTATCTTTATCAACCCATATGTAGACAATTTTGAATAACCACTGTTGAAGAAAACCTGATATACCAAACTTGAAACTGAAGTAGAATTCTCCGCATGTGTTCTAAGCTTGCACTTAATGATGGAAGAACGGTTTCGAGAATCTATGCATCAAGCAAATCTCTAAGTACTCACTACTCAAACAAAGTATGAGATATTAACACCTCTTGAGATTATCCACATCGTCATCTGCATGTGACACTGAGTAAAACAATGTAACTCCTAATAGTGATAGTTAACCAGGTCTTCAACCATCCACCCCGACTGCTGGTAACTAGATAAATCAAGTATTCAACTCAAATTCTTAAGCCCGAGCAAGTTATCAAATAAGAACACGCCTTAGTGAAAGTCAACTTCAATCTCAAATAAGTGATAAATGATTAGCTCCGAAGTAATCAACTTGTGTCAAATGCCCAACAAGTGACTAAACATACAATCGAATGTACATTGACCCACTAAATGAACCAGAACAAATGATTCCTCAACATCAATGCATTCTTCCTAAAAGTATATATTTAGAGACTAATCTGGAAGATTCACCAATAATGTCTTTAAGCGGATGAGGTAGTCATTTTCCTTTAAGTTCATGTGGTTGATTTATAGCGTGCACATTGAGAGGAACAATAATCCATGAAGATTTGGCAAATGAATACCAAAGAGCGGATCATTATTCATGAACAATAATCCGTGAAGATTTGGTAAAGGAATACCAAAGAGCGGATCTTTATTCATGAGTGCAACTGCAATATTATGATAGTCATTATCAACGCCTTAAGGAATAACTGGAGATTGGGTTTCTAGATTAGTCTGAGTAGTACTTCTTAGATAGAGAACCAGTTGAGTCAGAAGTAACCGGAGCAGGAGCTTCAGGAACTAGATGATCATCATTCATTGAAGGTTGGAAGTATTCATCAAACATAGGTTGAAATACTAAATCCCAAACAATAGATCCCAGTTAACATTAGGCTTTGAAGGAGAGTCGTATGACCATAATTCAAGCATCCATCAACATGTAGTATATGCACTCATTTTTTATTTAAACAAGTGAATAAGAATATACACCAATGAACGTAGATCGACTTGAGGGTTGACAGAGCGTGAGAAAACATGAAGCTTGTTGATGAAGAATGTCGATGATAATGGTCATAAACATGAAGATTTCTCTTCTTTTGAAGATAAAGCGCACTGAAGCGTACACCTTTCTTTTCTTTGAGGAACGGGGCCTGAAGTGTTATCTGCAGACGCCATTATGATGAAGTACGAGGCCTGAACTGAAGTGAACAGACGTCATAGCCGATTGAATATCAATGTTGAGTAACTTGAACCCGTGAGTTATGAGATATCAATCCTTTTGTTATCCATACTTTAAGCCAGCCCATGTATTGAAGGATCGAAGTATCTGCAACTGAGTAAGGACTACCTGCACTAATATTACAAACTTGATTGCATATATTTTGGTTAGTGACATCTGTATCCAAACCCTTTGGGGTTTCACGGTCAACTTTGAGATTGCCATTGGTAAACATCTTTCCTGTAGGTATCCACCTAAGTTCAGCATCCTTAAAAATTCTACCAGATGGTATCCACTTATGGCAAGGTCTAGGATTGTTAGGCTTCTTATGCATAGTGGGAGACTTATCCTTATTCCTAGTTTCTAAAGATTTAGCAGTTGGGATCCATCTAGGTGTAGTTTTAGGTTTGTTTTGCTTCATCACATGTTGAACCTTAGCCATGTTAGTAGCCTTAGTAGATTGAACCTTAGCATGTGAATTAGGAAAATGTTTCTTATTTGGAAAAAACTCAGAATTTCTAGTTTCATTTTCTACATGCTTAGCATTCTTTTTCATAAAACTACTCTTAGAAGCAAGCCAACCCCTAGTATTTTGAGAGTTCCTAGGTAATGGTTTACTACTACTAGCAGTGCCTTGAAATCTCGTGGAATGCATCACCCTAGGTCTTGCACCTAATATTCTGTCTTTTCGAATTTGTGCCTTTTTCCTAGCTTCTTCAAGATAATAGTTCTTCCACAAGTCATTCATATCATATGAATTATGGGTTTTAATGCTTGGTTTTGACACTGTTTTTGAACTAATCCTAGAGGTGCTGGGAGTAGAAGTAGCTGCATGTTGAGGTTTGGAAGAACTAGAAGCATAATTCTTGGGCAACTCAGGTGAAGTGACTGGTTTTGACAAAACTTGTTTCTCATCAACTTGGGAGGCAAACCGTGTTTTTGAATATTTTTGTCTTTCGGATATAAACGCAGTAGGCTGCCTAAAAACGGATCGGTTTCTAATGGGATAAGAAATTGGTTTCCCCAAGGTTGACGGTTTTGTAAACTTAGTGTTCACACTTTTCCCTATAGTTTTCCTAAGCTCATTTTTTAAGGAAACAATAGCGAAACTCTTTTCCTGAAGTTGAGCTTTGAGTTCATCAATTTTTGCTATCAAAGAGTTTGTTTGTTCCATTGACTTAGTTCTAGTTTTTTTGACAAAGTCACTTAGTACTATGTGATGCTTTCTCAAAGACTCATTTTCCTTTAGTAATTTGGCCGTACAAACCGCTAATTCATCATTTCTTATTTGAATATCATTAATAACATTAACATCAGATTTACTTGTAACCAAATTACTTTTCACATGCATATCAGAAATACGTTTCTTCAAGTTGTTGATAGTCGAGTTGTTGGCTTGAAGCTGAGCTTCTAAATCGTTTATTTCAAAAAATTCACAAAATTCAAGAAATTCCGGATTTCTACATGGTTTCTTAGTTTGAAAACTTTCCTCTTTACTTTGTATCGCAATTTCAAGTGAAATGCAATGTTTTTCACGTTTTGAGAATTTGTATGAAAGTTCATCAAAAACCTTTTTATCAACCATATCATTCGTTTTGAAATTATTAGACTCAGCCTCAACCAAGGAACATTTATCAGAATCATGTTTAGCATTAAGATCAGAATGTTTAGGTACCTTAGCAGATGCACTATGTTGATCAGTTAAGGGTACCTCATCAGATGACACCTGCTCAATTTCTGGTCTGATATCTGCATCCATATCATGTGTAACAAGAGTCACTGGACCGCTGGCTGTGTCAAGCTTATCTATATCTGAGCCTTTGTATTCAGTGTCAACTGATCCATCATCTGGTGCTTTACCCGACTCATCATTATTTGTTGCCTCTGACATTCTGCATTCAGCAACACCCGATTCTTCAACAGATACATTACCCAACTTATCACAACTATCTCTCAACTGCACCAGACACTCATCCACTTTTTCATCTGTCTGAGTAACTTCCTCAATATACTTCTCCACATTATCCATGAGTTGGATAAGTGTCTCTATGAACACGCTAATTTCCATTCCAGTGTGTTTCTTGAAAGACATTTCAGTCATGTCTTGATCATAATCTGATGTAAATTCCCCACTGATGAATGAATGAAATTGGTTGTAGATCACTTGAAGTGCAGCACTGGAACTATCCTTTTGAACCATTTCTTTATCAAGTTGTTGTTCCAATTGTTCTAAGTTTAAGAATAATGTGCTCTTGAACGTTGATAATTCTTGACGGAAAAGTGCAGTAACTGTTCGTTCACTTCCCATAGATAGAAGCAATGTGACGTGTGAATGAAGTTGTCGATAAGGTTCAATGCAACTTTCCTTATCCTTTTCACAAGCATTCTGTAACATTGACTGGTGCATTTCTGTATTTTCAGAGTCTGAACCCGGAGATATCACATCCTCATTGACTGATTCAATCATCTTTAACCGTTCAGTGTAGCAAATATTCTCATGATTGTCTACAGCATCATACAATTTAAGTACTTCTGAAATTACTGGGTCAGTAGTGTAAGACATGATGTTGTAGTATCCATGGGATTTTACAAGTCTATGATTTAAACCGAGAAATAGAATCTTTCGCGGGATTTTACTAATATCAAGACCAAACCGTTAAGCAATGACCAATGGAATGTGTTAAGATGACTGATGGATCGACACAATGATAGACAATTGTGTGTAAGGACATATAATTGTTTGTAGGATTAGCAGAGATGTTGTTTGGTTGAGATTTGGATTGGTTTATGCTCGTTTTTACGAAGAAATTTAGGTCTAAAAACATAAAAACCTCAATAACTTCTGTTCGGAGCGGATTTATGCCTCGAAGGTTCACCCAAATTTTCATTCAGCGTGCCATTCTCCTCGTTCTCACGGTCGTTTTGATGGGTAGAACGCTGAAAACGGAGTTACGGATCAAAAGTTATAGCCCTTTGAAGTTTTGTCGGGAAAAGTCAACAAAACGCAATGATGAAATGGTCAAACCGCTTCTAACAATCCTCTATGAAGACAACTCGCTAGTTACAAGTCGCTAGATGCTCAAGTCGCTAGAGACAACTCGCTATGAACCAAGTCGCTACACACAAGTCGCTATGAACCAAGTTGCTACACACAAGTCGCTATGAACCAAGTCGCTAAGAATTATGACGACAAGTCGCTAAGCACCAAGTCGCTAGACACAGTTAAGTTGCTAAAGAACAAATCGCTAAGATCCAAGTCGCTAGTATCAAGTCGCTGACAATTTACACTACAACTCGCTAACAATTTCTGAAGCAAGTTGCTAACCTCACCAAGTCGCTAGCCGTAGTGGAGAATCCACTAACTTGTACTATTTGTTGGCTTGTCTCAATAGACAAGTCGCTAGGACCAAATCGCTAACAATTAACACTGCAACTCGCTACCTTTTACTGAAGCAAGTCGCTACGATGAAAAACACTACGAGAACCAAGTCGCTAGCAAGAAAAACTTCAAAAACACACTTTTCAATCCAAAACAAGCTCAACCACAGTGATTCAAGCTTACCAAATCAAAACCCAAGCACTTACAATGATTCTAAACACAAAAGTACACCCAAAATTCAAACTTTAACACTAGAAATGATCCAAATGATGCAAAAACTACTAAACTTTTTCAAACTCAAAAACCATCTAAAACCACTAGAAATCCAAGGATATGTAAGAGAGATGATCAAACCATGGCTCTTGATACCAATTGTTACATATTGGATTTCATAAACACACTAAACCAAAGATCAAAGAGGCGTATACTATGGTTTTAGAGAGAGAAGGAGTTAGAGGTTTTGGGAACTTAGTGAGAGAAAATGAAAGTATTATTGTGAGCTCCAACTCTCTACCTTGGGAGGTAGAGAGTATTTATAGTCTTACACAAATCGCCACCTACGGGCTGTGGATCAGGCATACAGTGGGTAAAGACCCGTCCGTCCTCCACGGTGTTACTTAACTAAATACTACTTAACATTAAACAATCTACGGCTACGAGCTTTCTAACGATTACATATACTTGAGGTGACCGACTCTTTAATGACTGGATTTACTAAATCCTAACACGCCAGAACCAGAGGGATCTACCCAGGGACAATCCACTAGATAGTGTAGAGTCCTTAGGTATGATGAAAAAAGGAGAAAAATGAGAAATGGGAAGAGTGCGGACTGAGACTGAGCTAGTACTGGAATAAACCCAACAAGGTTCTAGTTATGATGTCTCGGTAAGCACTGAAGGGGTTGAAGAATGAAAAAGAATTGAATGTGAAAAGGGTGAAAAGAAATAGCCCTCCAATAATTCAACCTTAGGGCAGAAACCGGGTTCAATACATATGCTACTGGTTGTTACCAAGGTAACACTGGTATTGAAGACAAGACGTCATGGACCCAGTGACGCACTGCACTACAACTTCCCAAGCTACTCAAGTTCCTCTTAAAAGGGCTTGTTTCATTCTCACGCGGAACCGACATTATCTATCGACTTTCTCTTAGAGATTGTTGATATTGAAGAAGGAGACCCTCTCCCTAGTCTCCGGCATAGGAACCAAATGTGCACTATTGAGTCTAGAGCCAAGAGATCATCCACAATATCTCGTTAGGACACAAAATTAATGAAGACTTGCAGTTTCACACAATGTGGAAAGTAAGAATATATTAAGAGTCCTACGCTTTATCCTTGTGGTATTGCCAGAACATCCGAGTGATATGAAAATATTCACGATGAAGATGGAAATCCTTCTAGAGCCAGCATCAAACAAGCTCTTGGTGGGTGACATGTGAGATCTTGCAAAAGATCATGCTTGTGACAACTGGATAGAAACAATGGGGCGATTCAATCTTGAATCAACCTTGGTCCAGGAAAAGGATTGACGGATACCTTTGAAAAACCGGTCGTTGTGCTCAAAAACTCTTTTCTCTAGCACTTCGACTGTGTATTATGTTTTCAAAATAAAAGGGTATTTATGATTGAAATTTGATTTCTTCTTCTAAACCTTCGTCGTATTGCAAAACTCTTTCTTCAAGCAATACGCGATTGTTTTCAAATCATTTTTCATCAATCAGTAAATCTCAATTTGCTGGTTCACTCACTTCGTGTTGTCTTCTTTGAGACGTTCCGGTTTGAGAACAGCTAGAACAGCTGCGAAACCCTGTCAAGGAGATTCTTAGGAATCCTACCTGATCACAGGCAGTATTTGTACTGATCAACGGGGAACCGTGGGCCATGTACCTCAATTCAACGAAAGTGATCAAAGACACTTTCGTGTGCTTTATTGCTAACTGTTGTTTGCAGGTACATTTGGACGGTTGCAGCTCATCAGAATTGAGGAGTCAATCCAAAGCCGCATGCTCACAGCATCCACACTTAATTGAAGAAATCATGACTTGTGCAAATCTACATAACATGGCTCTGATATTTTTATACTAAGTTTCCGCTACACTGCTGCAAATATCATGAGCCAGTAAAGCTTCCGCTACTCTGATGGAAAGATGTCATGATCCTGAAAGTGTGAGCATGTTGGTCCTAAAGTCACAACATCACATGATGGCAACACAATAAATGGTGATCCAGAGATTTACTGTGGCTGATGATCTCAAAGAAAGCTTGAAGATCATCAAGATGTGGATTAGTTCAAAGACCTCCACTTAAAGTACAAAACTATGCGGACTTTGAAGAATCGCTACAAAAGCACAAAGATTGCGGAACTTGAAGAATTGAAGTCTACGAGCTCAGAACTAAAGACAAATATTGAATGCTAGGATGCAAAATGTATTTCATGGGGTGACCTCCCTTAGGGGGAGATTGTTAGGAATTAGAAATTCCATGTTAAAGTGTCGGTCACCCCAATTATGGTCTAGCATATGTTAGCTCGTAGACGTGTCGGTATTTACGTTATTTAGTAGTTAGTTAGTTAATTATTAGCATAGTTTAGTTTAGAGCAACACCGTGGAGGAAGGACGGGTCTTTACCCACTGTATGCCTGATCCACAGTCCGTTTGGAGGACGTATTCATTGTAACTATAAATACCCTTTCCATCCATGGAAGGGGTGGTGCTTCTCAATCTAACATTTCACTTTTTGTATAGCAAGTCTCTACCAAGAACACCCTCTCACTCTTTCTCTCTCTAAAACATGGCTTTCTTGTATCACCACCATCCTAGAACACCCGAATCATCAACACAATAATATTACGATCCTACAGAAGCCACTTTTACACAAGTACCACTGGGCTAATTAATTAATATATGGACAACATGGAGTAATGGTAGTTCGGAAGTTCAAGCCAAGAGTCCAAGTCTTGCCATAAAAAAATAAACATAAATTTTACACATCTTGAAAGATATTGACAAACTAAAGCTTTTATCTTGAATAGCAATACGGTTCATGCATTACAACAATCACAATTAAAACCCGAATAACTTTCTCAAAACCATGTAATATCATTTTCTTTCATTTATGATTAGTGAGACTATCAACCCTAACACATTGTTCAAATACATTAACTAACAATAGCAATGTTTAATTACTAAAATTCATCTAATTAATAATAAAACTTCCGGAAAAACGGTGGGATTTTGAAAAAAGACATGTGAACAAATTTATTAATCAATAGGGAGTACTTCAGGCCATTTTGAATCGCAAAGATTAGAAGGGTAGTTGCTGGTCATTATCTTTTATATTCATAACAACATTTTTCTTCACAAGCAACTCAGCGATGCTTTCTCTATCACAAACAACAGCCTAATGCAACGGTGTGTTGGCCCTTGTTATCCTTCACGTAATAAGATCAATCAAAATATGAGTTCATGTAAGAGGGATAGGTCCCACAAAATGAAACGTACATGTGAACTCCAAGTCTCACTAACTTTGTACCAAATATTTAAATCCTATTATCACCTCTTGTTAATGACAAATGTTAAAAAATTCTTTCTAAACAAGATTATTTATAAAGCTACCAATGAGATGCGACAAATGGGTGGGTCATGCACTTTGTGTAAATGATCAAAACGGGAGATTTTAAAGCAGGTCGAAGCGGGAAACTGTTTACCGTCAACACTATTTACCAGCTATTTTTGAAATTACAAATTATGAGTATATTACATATGATTAAAAATCCAGATGTTTGAATGTGCACATTCATATACTACCTTAGGTGCCTGTCGACCCATTTTTACTGTTTAACCCATTTTGACCCAGTTTGACTCTTTGACCCATTTTCAAGTGATAGGGTTGAAATTGTCAACTCTAATACAATATGGTAAACAATTCACATCCAGGTTACCTTTAAGTTCACATAAGCGTTCCTACTCATGAGCAATTCTGCAGCTTCGATATTGCCACAGTCAACAACCCAATGCAAAGGGGCTCGACCTTCACTATCTGCAATTTTAATAATAACAATATACAGATATATATATATATATATATATATATATATATATATATATATATATAGAGAGAGAGAGAGAGGATCATGTGCGGATAGATCTGGACCACCCATTCCATATCTGATCTTGACTTTTTGTAAAAAACTCAAGATCTGCGCTAACCTTCACAGTACCAATTGATCATGTAAACGATTTTTTTAGTTTTTTTCCTTTTGAACGATCCTTACTATTGTTATCTTCTTTTATTTTTATATTTTTTCAGATTTTTCGAGCACTCTTTTGTTTTTTGATTATAAGACCTACTATGATATTAACGTTATTATGAGACCTACCGTGACATTAAGTGTTTTTACATGTAAAAATGAACCGTGGTACTAAAACCACATGATAATTACTATGATATTAAAAAAAATTGGTTTACATGTAAAAAGGAGTTGCGATATTAACAATTTTATTAAAAAAGTTACTTTGATATTAGTAAAAAACTTAATTTCATTGTCTTTTTTCTTGCGATATTAAAGAAAATTTACGGTGATATTAAGAAAATTCAAAAAAAATGTATGATAGTTACAGTGATATTAAAAAAACCATAGTATCATAATACATTTTAACCATGAAAATGATTCTTTTTAAAAAAAAACCCATAGTATCATATATCATAATACATATATATAATAAAAGAAGGTTTTTTTGAAATGTGTACAATTCATTTAATCCAGCTGGATACACAGCCACGTCACAAATGCCACGTCAATAAAGCCACCTCAGCCAAATGTCCTTATTTCACCCCAAACTTCTTCCGTAATGTAAGCTATCAGTTTAGGAAAACCGAAAAATCTTAGCTGTTCGAAATTCAATTGATTTTACATATCAACAATCTCTCTAATTGCGAATTTTCATCATTCATCTCTATCGACATTCTCTTTATTCTAAGATTTTATGTCACAGTTACAAGTGCATAGTTTGTTTTATCTCACAACTCAGTTTTGACAGGTTGATTTGAAGGTATGTTGATATGATTCCGACTGAAGATTAATTTTAAGATGTCTCCTTTATGCTAACCCAGGTTTGGTTTTGCTCATTCGAGTTACATCCGTCTCTCTTTTTGCTTAATTGTTGTTTTCTTTTCTCTTTTTGAAACAATTGCTGCAATTTTTTGCATTATTTTTAAGATCTATATTCATGTGTTATATTTGAAAGGGATTTGATACAACATTGAAAGATGAGGATTTATGTTATTTCAGGAGTGCATGTAAGGTGTTCGACGAAATGTCTTAAAGAACTTTCAAAAAATTTCAAATCCTCTTTTACAATCATGAAAAGGTTTTGTTTCTTAAACTAAATGATTCACTTAGGGGGTGTTTGTTTCGGCGTATATAGCCGGCTTATGGCTTATATATGTTCAACTTATATAACATAAGCCATAATTTTGCGGCATATTTTGACAATTACGGGCTTATATAACAATGTTATATCAGCCCATAAGTGTCAAAATAAGCCGCAAAATTGTGGCTTATGTTATATAAGCCGAAACAAACACCCCCTTAGGCTATATACTTTAAACATGTGAAGGAGTTTATCCTATAATATATTTCCTCACATAGTCATTTTCTGTTTAATGTGACAAATTATAAACAGAGAGAATCATGATGTTCCTTTCATGAAATTTTGACCTTTGACTTCAACCAAGTCCGTGAGTTTAGAAGGATGCTAATCCTTAATGACCACTTGAGGTATTGTTCTTAACCTTTACTTTCATTTTTGTGAGTACAATCATGTTGTCTCTTTTTGAGATTATCTTATTACGGGCATCTCTGTTTTTCAGATCAAAAATGTCATTTTAAAAGTCAATTTCAAGGATATAACTGAATCTTTCACTCATCCATCACTCTACAAGTAAGACAAGGTTCACTTCACTTCATAACATCTTGATTGTGGTTACTAATTTTAATATAGAGATGTTATGTGTATATGAATGGAAAGAAGTGCAAAGATTTGTTGGTTAAATGTAATAGATTACATGTTGCACTTATATAGATACACACACATGTCGGGTGTTAGTCTGTGAGACTGTGATACGTAGAAGCATGTCTATTTTGGTTATACTTTAATTTTTGAGCGTAGGATTGCTGAAAGTTGTTTCGGATTAGCCATTAGACAAACCTTTAGTGTGCTTATTGAAATTGATTTTATGAGGCTACTTGTGATTGCTTATCGAAACTGCTTATAGAGTGGGTTAGAGGTCTCTTTGGGATTTCTTATCACATAAAGAAAACCAAATATGAATTCCTTATATAAACTTTGTAATTAACAATTATCTTTCTTTAAACAATTTAAGAGATTATGAACACTTCCCATGGATAATACTACACCTACTGATCCATTTCTATAAAGGTAATTCCAAAGAGTATATATTGTTTTTGGCTTTTGAGAAAAATATTTCAGGCATGTGTCCATTAATGTGTTGGTTGAATGGCAATTATACTTTATCATGTAGTTGCATTTTATATAGTATTGTTTATCATCAGGTTGCATTATTTTGAGGGTAGACCAAAACTGTAATACAAAAAATTAATTTTCTTTGTTCAATCAAATTTTTACCTCAAAAAATATATAACAAATAGCCATCCTCTATGTAATCAATATGGTTAACGACATTATAATGGGCATTTTTAGATATTGAAGGAGGATGATTGTAAAGGTTATTGATAAGTGTGAGATTTGGATGTCAATGAAGATGTAAGATGTTTAAAGTCACCATGAGTAGACAAGTTTTTCATCTGATGAACTTGATTAATCTTCACCTCTCTTTTGTATCTTTCATATGCAGATGGTTCTATTACAAGTTACATGCTAATGCTACAAGTACTTAATGCATGTTGCTATGTAGGTTTTTGAGATTAGAACGAGTTCAAACATGAGTATTTCTGCAACTTAAGAAAATGCTAAACGCAGTGGTTGATAACAAGAAGGCCGGATAGTAAGCCTCAACTGAAAAGTTGAAACTACTCAAGGTTTGTATCAAGTCGAAACATATAGATATATTGTGGAGTTCGCGGTTATTTTTTTTGTAGTATGATAACTTGTATAGGAAAGTGTAGACGTAGTGATTGGAAGAGAGGTTATTTTTGTGTGAGATGTTTAGAAAATATTCCACCCATATCACATAAGTAATTCATCTTGTATATCAATTCACGATTTGATTCCCCTTTTAGAATAAGATTTGTTAGCAGGAGGTGAGTTCGGTTGGTTGTGACTTTAGCATCTTTGGATATGTTATTTTGAATATTGGAACCGTTTATATGTAGTGCTATTACCATGGTTACCATGTTAATATTTTGACTTTTGTTATCTAATCTACAATATGTAAATGATACATGTTCGTAAAATTATTAATTAGCTATGTCTAAAGCATAAAAGCTTGGATATATTTTAGTACTCCGTAATGATCTACGTCAAATAACACTTTGAACATTGTTTATCATGAAGTTCTAGCTGATTTTTTACCTAGCCATCGTTTTTCAAAAAACCATATTTATTTCGACCGGCCAATGCAAACTTTTTGTTTAATGTATTAGATACTTATATCTAAGTTTTTTTTAATTGTTTCTCTGATCTTTCAAATAGACTACATATCCTTCAAACAAATGTCGTTATTGTTAACTTTTTTTTACTCTTTTATAAGCTACCCGTGATTTATCACGGGTCTATAAGCTAGTATATATATATATATATATAAGAGTAGTGAAAGTTGAAAGCATCCCAACTACAATGAAGAATAGCTAATAAATAAATTTTACAAAAGTCTTAAAGAAATAAGAAGGTAACATACTTTTCATAAGAACTTAAACGCCACCCTCAACACACTTGATCATTACTCTTACATACACTTTAACTACTTATCCTAAAGAAAGGAGTTTGATTGAATATAAATAGGTTATTATGAGTTCGAGCATGCCGCTATGGTGAAATCGGTAGACACGGTGCTCTTAGGAAGCAGTGTTAGAGCATCTCGATTCGAGTCCGAGTGACGCTGATAACATAAAATAGTCCTGAATATTAAGTGTCAATTTCCCCCGATAATGCTCGTATTTTTATTTCATTTATATGGATTTACGCTTGTTTTCCTCTATATTTCACTTTCAGGTAAATTACGAGCATTGGAGCTAAAGAGAAAAGGATTTGGAGAGTTTATTGAAGATATATGATAGTATGCTCATTTTGAAGATGTTACGGCCTAACTCCCCTCTCACATTACGCCGTAACAGAAGCTTGGCACAGAAAACCAACTAAACGGAAGATTACGGCGTAACTCCCTCCTAGGATTACGTCGTAACTAATTAGGTCAAATAAGGTCCGGCGCCGCTGCAAGCTACGACGTAACTAATTCCACAATTCTGGCGTAACCATGATTTATTAAAGATACGGCGTAACTCATTCCTGATGTTACGCCGTAACCAGCTTTTCCAGAGTAATTTACGAAGAAATGGATGTTACGGCGTAACTCTTAACTTAAGTTACGCCGTAACCAGATCTGGCCTATAAATACCGTCCAAATTCTATCATTTCTAATCATCCCATTTCACACACAACATCAGTGAACGTGAGTAGAAGTTAAAGGCAGGTCATGGGGAGCATACGGAGCCATCTCCAAAGGAGAAATCACTCCCCTACGATAAGCATTAGCATTTTATCTTTTCTTTACTTTCAATTCATGTATTTCGTAATGTTAAACATTGAATCAATTGATTTAGTTAATATGAGCGGCTAAGCACCTCTGGTGCTAGCCTAGTTATGATTCCTTAATTGTTTTGTTTATGTTTATTTTGCTTCCGTAAAATTGTTTCTAGTGTATGCATGCATAGTTTGTTAGTAGCTACCCTTGTTTCGGTAGTTTTGAATGGCGGTAGTGGCTAGTTACTTAGGAGATATGACCAACTGACCCTAAGTAGGTAGACTGAGTGGGAAGGGTAAGATATGACCAACTGACGACCCTTCTTCGCTTGTGCGATTTGACCAACTGTTCACCTACCGTTTGGATGAACTTAAGAAGTTAGAGATGAGTGTTTAAGATGCTAGCGCATGGGCACTCATTATTATGAATCTTGCATGTAGCGGTACTTAATGACTTGGCTTAGGAGACTAAAAACAACTGGACTTTCAACGGGTCACCTGCGATCTCCAGTGGAAGCCTTTGCTAATAGGTTAGGATGAACTGACCAAATGTTGTCCGAGCGACTTTTACCCCCACTTGAAGTAATTGGAAGTAATTAAATGTAAACTTAACTTAATAGGATGAATAACTAGGTTAGCACACTTCTCCTCTATTGATCACAACCCTCGCCTCAATTTGCTTTCTTTATTTTCTTGTCTTTAGTTTTAATTAATCATTTCATCCTATTAAAATCTGTGACACCTAGACTTAGTTAAGATCCGCACACATAGCTCTTGGGACGACCTCGGTTTTACCAAAATACTACACTACACACGACGGGTACACTGCTCGTTAGTGTATTAGGGTAGACCATAGGTATAACGAGACAATATAAATATTGTTGGTGGTTGGTTCCCAGAACAGGGTAAGATAATCAAGGCAGCAACAATACCACTAGGTGGTTACCGGATATCACTTGGAATCGTGTGATCACATTCCAAAGTAAACTATTCGACCCTAATGCCTGGGTTACACGAATATCTACTTGGGATAAGACCAAATGTAGTTATAGAATTAGGCACAATTCAATAACCCTTTTGCTTAGAAGTGTTAATCGTCTTCTGTGTTTTTTTTCATGCATAATCAGATCTCCTATTTATAGGAAATTACTCTGAGCTAGTCAAATGGAATTATGAGAATTAATCACCCCATTAATCGCCTCATAATTATCCCCATTATAGCCGTTAGTGGTTACATGACCATTTAAACGTGGTCATTATGCAGTTGTAACTGCCACTTGAATAGGTCAATGCCTGTTACAAGTTGATTTCAGTACTAGCAGTACTTTCATAACACTAGCAGTGCTTTCATAGTACTAGCAGTGGAAACACTGCCTATCCGCACTAACTTAGCACTAGCAGGGAAAACACTGCCTATCAGTGCTAACAATACACTAGCAGTGGAAACACGGCCTATCAGTGCTAACAAGGCACTAGCAGTGGAAACACTGCCTATCAGTGCTAACTAAGTACTACCAATACAAACCACTATTAGAGTCAGGGTGTTCAGGGACCTTATGGGTGTACACTCCGTACCTCCTGACCCATTACCAGGTGTGAACTAATCCCATAAGTGCACTAAATTTTCCAACAATCCTCCCCAAATTTAGTTCACTTCCTTTGCATGAAAAACAAACATCAAACAAAACATGTGCATAAATGAAATTATCTTGAGGATTGAATTTCCATCTTAGTACATTACACGTTCAAATATTCGAGAATCAGGGTGTTTTAAGAATTAAACCCTTCAACCCATTTGAATACCAGAAGATAAAATACACACAAGTTTTCAAACACTTATCAGCTCTTGACATTATACAAGCCATGTGTCCATATCCAAATTCATAAATGTTGTAAAAGCTAAAAGTCCAAAAGCTCCCTGAAGCGGCAAAACTTCAACATTTACATAGGTGGTTCCTCTTTATTAATGCTCCTGCCAAGCACTTTTTCAAAGAAAGTTAACCATTAAGAAGTAAAGACTTTATCCTCCTTTCATCAGGTTCTGAGCACAACCTTGGGATGTAAATAAAACATGTGCTCCAGTCCACTGAATGTTCAACTTTCCACATTGAACTCAGCTCCCAAGTTTCCTCAGGAGAGAGTTGGGTGTCCTAGCATTCAGTGACTAAGTTGGACTTAAACCCATCCCTTTAGCAGACTTTATAACCAAGTCTCTAGCCAGACCCTTCGTCAAGTGATAAGCTAAATTTTTTTGAGATCTAACAAACTCTATAGATACCACCCCATTCATGATTAGCTCACGAATCATGCTATGTCTGACACCTAAGTGTCTAGACTTACCATTGTACATCTGGCTATAAGCCTTAGCCAATGTAGCTGCACTATCACAACGGATAGAAATAGGTGCTATAGGTTTAGGCCACAATGGAATCTCAAGAAGCAAGTTTTTCAACCATTCAGCTTCTTTACCAGCAGCTGCTAAAGCCACAAATTCAGATTCCATTGTTGAACTGGTGATGCAAGTTTGCTTCTTGGATGCCCAAGAAATTGCACCTCCACCAAGTAGGAATACCCAGCCACTGGTAGACGAATTGTCTTCAGTGTTACTGATCCAACTTGCATCAGTGTATCCTTCCAACACTGATGGGTAACCTGTATATGAGAGACTATAATCCATAGTTCTCTTAAAATACTTCAGTACTCTGAAGCTTGCCATGATGAGCACTAGGATTACTAGTATACCTGCTCAATTTCCCCAACGCAAACCAATATTAGGTCTTGTACAAGTCATGGCATACATCAAGCAGCCAGTCACCCTAGAATACTCAAGTTGAGATACAGCCTTGCCATGATTAGGCATCAGCTTCTCACAAGTATCCATAGGTGTACTCACTAGAGTACAATCAAAGTAATTGAATTTCCTCAGCACCTTCTCAATATAATGAGACTGAGAGATAGAAATTCTTTTACTTTCATGTTTAATCCTTATACCAAGGATAACATCAGCTTCCCCCATGTCCTTCATTGAGAACCTTGATGACAAAAATTCCTTTGTCATGTCAACCTGATTTTGGTCAATGCCAAAGATCAACATATCATCAACATATAGACAAATGATGACTCCTTTACCAGATTCATCAAATTTGCTATATACACATTTGTCAGCTTGGTTAAGAACATAACCACTAGACAAAACCACTTCATCAAATTTTTGATGCCATTGCTTAGGTGCCTTCTTTAGTCTATAAAGAGACTTAATCAGTTTACACACCTTGTTTTCATTGCCAGGCATGATGAAGCCCTGAGGTTGGTTCATATAAACCTCCTCATCCAATTCACCATTCAAGAAAGTTGTTTTCACATCCATCTGATGAATAATCAGATTGTGAATAGATGCCAAAGTAATCAGCAGTCTTATGGTACTAATACGAGCCACAGGGGCATAAGTATCAAAATATTATATCCCTGACTTTTGTTTAAAGCCCTGAATAACTAGTCTAGCCTTGAACTTTTCAATAGTTCCATCTACCTTCATTTTCCTTTTGAAAATCCATTTGCAACCCAGATATTTGCAACCTGGTGGTAGATCAACCAACACCCAAGTGTTGTTGCCCATGATGGAATCCATCTCATCATTGATTGCTTCTTTCCAAAAGGCAATGTCCTGGGACTTCATTGCTTCTTCAAATGTTTTGGGGTCATCCTCAATAATGAAGCGATAGGAATATTGGTCTGAGACCTCATCCCTGGTTCCTTCAACCAAGTATAGTTGAAACTCAGGTCCAAATGACTTTGGAGTCCTAACCCTTTTGCTCTTCTTGAGCATAGGTTCAGTTTGTTGAACCACAACCTCATCAGGGACCTCTGATGGTAATTCATCACGGACTTCTAATACACCAGTGTCATGAGTTCCATTAAGAATCCTCTGACTTGGTCTAGGGACTGATGAGAATCTATTCTCATCAAAGTTTGCATCCCTTGATTCAATTATAGAATTAATTGAAACATATTCATTAGGTTCAATGACATAGAACCTAAAAGCCTTCGAATGCTCAGCATATCCAACAAAGATGCAGTCAATGCCTCTTTCACCCAAAGTCTTCAGCTTTGGATCAGGGAGTCTTACAACATCCCTACAACCCCAGACCCTGAGATAGTTCAGGTTGGGTTTCCTTTTAGTCTAGAGTTCATAAGGGGTAACCTTGTTCCTTTTGTTGGGAACCCTATTTAATAAATAGCAAGTTGTTAACATAACTTCACCCCATAACCCTTGACTCAATCCTGAATAGGACAACATGGAATTAACCATCTTCTTCAGCACCCTGTTTTTCCTTTCAAAAATACCATTTTGCTAAGGAGTATAAGGGGCAGTCGTTTCATGGATTATACCAACAGACTGAAAATACATAGTATCCATGTACTCACCTCCCCTATCAGTCCTTAATCTTTTGATCAGGGACCCAAGTTGTAATTCAACTTCAGTTTTAAACACTTTGAATTTATCTAATGATTCATCCTTGGTATGTAACAGATAGACATAACAAAACCTTGAAGCATCATCAATAAATGTCACAAAGTACTTCTTATTCCCCAAAGAAGGAGTGGCATGCAAATCACACAGGTCACTGTGTATAAGCTCCAAGAGCTTAGTCTCACGACTAACACCCTGAAAAGGTTTCTTGGTTATCTTGGTCAACATGCAAGTTTTACACTTTTCAGTGTCCATGTCAAAGGCTGGGATTAACCCATCCTTAGACATATCTTGCATTCTTTTATAGTATACATGGCCAAGTCTAGCATGCCAAAGGGTAGAGTCAGTCAAGTCAATGGTGGTCACAAAGGCTGAATTAACACTATCAGTGGCAATATTAAGCCTGAACATTTGATTACATAAATAACCAAAACCAATAAACACACCATTCTTAGAAAGAACAAATTTATCAGACTCAATAACTTGTTTATATCCATGATTATTCAAAATACTACATGAAACCAAGTTCTTCCTGATATCAGGAACATGAATAACATTAAACAAAGTTACAATCTTTCCAGAACTAAAATTAAGATCTACATAACCATGACCATGCACCAAGGCTGTTGACTCATTTCCCATGTGAAGAATAGAACCATCATTCAGTGACTCATAAGTCTTGACCCAGCTTCTATCTTTACACACATGAACTGTGCCAGAGTCAACCCACCACGCAATATCATCATCCTGCACATAATTAGATTCAGATACATATGTAACATAATAAATCTGAAAAGACTTATTAAACATATTCTGACCTTTCAGTGAGTTGGTTGAACCACCACTCCCTGAACCATTAGTGCCTGATCCATTGGCTTTACCACTAACCTTAACACCTTTGCAATCCCTTTTAATGTGACCAGTTTTGCCACATCTCCAACAAGTAGGTGTTGCCTTCTTGTTAGGATCTGCCCTTGTGTTGTCATGATATTTGCGTTTGCCTTTGTTGTCATTGTACCTGGTGGAGTTGTTATGCTCCACCATATTGACAACAGATGCACCAATAGCATTGCTACTCTTTGGCTTGTCATTATCCTGCACCTTGAGAGATTCCTCAATGCGCAGATGACTGCCCAACTCAACCAGAGTTAACTCCTCCTTTTTATGTTTCAAGGTATGCTTGAAATCTTTCCAAGAAGGGGGAAGTTTATCAATGACACAAGAGACTTGAATAACCTCATCCATGTGCATATTGTGTTGTGTAAACCTTCCAAGTATACCAATAAGTTCATTGTATTGTTCCATAACTGGTCTTGAATCAGTCATTTTGTAATTTGTGAAATTACTTACAAGGAACTTCTTACTTGATGCATCCTCAGTCATATATTTGGCATCCAAGGAATCCAACAGTACTTTGGAAGATTCAAAGTTTTGATAAATATCAAACAGAGAATCAGACATACCATTGAGGATTAGACCTCTGCAAATGTAGTCATCATTCTCCCATTTGCTCCTCCTCCTGATCTGCTCCACAGTAGCATCATCCCCATCATCAGGAATAGAAGTGGTTAGCACATAAACCACGCTCATGCTTGACAACAAGAAGTGCATCTTCTTCTGCCATCTCCTGAAGTCTACCCCTTCAAACTTATCAAGCTTGGCAAAGTTTGAAGCCATGTGTTTCATTGCAGCAGCAGCCATTGATTATCATAAATAGTTTACTTTGATTGTTGGTGGTTGGTTCCCAGAACAGGGTAAGATAATCAAGGCAGCAACAATACCACTAGGTGGTTACCGAATATCACTTGGAATCATGTGATCACTTTCCAAAGTAAACTATTCGACCCTAATGCTTGGGTTACACGAATATCTACTTGGGATAAGACTAAATGTAGTTATAGAATTAGGCACAATTCAATAACCCTTTTGCTTAGAAGTGTTAATCATCTTCTGTGTTTTTTTCATGCATAATCAGATCTCCTATTTATAGGAAATTACTCTGAGCTAGTCAAATGGAATTATGAGAATTAATCGCCTCATAATTATCCCCATTATAGCCGTTAGTGGTTACATGACCAATTAAACGTGGTCATTATGCAGTTGTAACTGCCACTTGAATAGGTCAATGCATGCTACAAGTTGATTTCAGTACTAGCAGTACTTTCATAACACTAGCAGTGCTTACATAGTACTAGCAGTGGAAACACTGCCTATCCGCACTAACTTAGCACTAGCAGTGGAAACACTGCCTATCAGTGCTAACAAGGCACTAGCAGTGGAAACACTGCCTATCAGTGCTAACTAAGTACTACCAATACAAACCACTATTAGAGTCAGGGTGTTCAGGGACCTTATGGGTGTACACTAATCCCATAAGTGCACTAAATTTTCCAACAAATATTAAAACCTTGTCAGTACAACCTGCATCAAGTTTTTGGCGCCGCTGCCGGGGAGATATTAGGATTTTTATTAAGTCTTTCATTTTTGTTTTGTTTTGTAATTTTCTCAATTTCTCATGATCTCTTTTCAAGTTTCAGGTACCATGGAATTTGTTAACATTGATGACCTCACTCTTGAGGAATATTTGGCGTTGACAAGAGAAGAACAAGGGTCGGGGCTCGTAAGACCGGTGATTGGAGCTAATGTCTGTTTCGAGATTAAAGATCAATTTATGAGGGAGCTTCATGCTAACCCTTTTTCAAAAAATAGGGACGAAGATGCGTATGAGCACGTTGAGAATGTCTTGTACATCACGAGCCTTTTCAACATTTCGGGTGTGTCTCATGACGCTGTTATGCTAAGGGTGTTCCCCATGACTCTTACTGGGGGAGCAAGAAGATGGATCGAAAGATTGCCCGCCGGGGCAGTTGATACATGGGCTCTACTAAAAAAGCACTTCATCCAAAGATATTGTCCTCCGTCAAAGATATCTAATCAGCTCATGGAGATTCATAATTTCAAGCAAGATGACGATGAAACGTTGTATCAAGCCTGGGATAGATACAACAATCTCCTCTACAAATGTCCTACGCATGATCTAAACAACCACCAAAAGGTCAACATCTTTTACAAGGGGCTCAATGTAACTACAAGACAGATGTTGGATTACCAAGGACCAATTCCAAGCATGACCCCTACTTTCGCAATTGAAGCCATCTAAAAAATGGTTGATCATTCCCAAAAATGGCACGATGGAGGAAGCATAAGGAACCAAGGCGGAAATCTAGATGAAATTGCCGCCATCACTAGCAAAATTGAACATCTTGGTCGAGATATGCTCAAGCTTATAGAAAGTGTTCATGCCATCCAAGTAGGATACGAGAGATGCGGAGGAGGATATCTCACCAATAATTGTCCCCACACTAATGAAGATAGCACAATCGAAGAAGCTAAATATGGAGAAAATCGACCATTTTATAGGGATAATAAGAATAATAATGGGTATCGTGGAAATTATAACCGTGGGCCTTATGGTGAAAGAAGGCCCAGCATTGAGGAGACCATTAACCAATTCCAGGAAAGCTCAGCCCAAAAGCAAAAAGAACAAGATAAATGGCTCAGGAATTTCCAGGAAAACACAAATAAAAACCTCTCCAGACACGACACATCCCTAAAAAACCTTAAGCCATGGTGGAAAAGCTTAGTGCAGAGATAGAGATGAATGACACTGAACCTGAGGGGGTCAAACCTATGGTGGTATGTAATGTCGTTTTTGCTGATGATAAGTCACAGGAAGTAATTGAAGATTGCCATTCTCCAGCCGAAAACTTAAAAGATGCGACTGTCGACAATTAGTTACAGTTACGCCCTAACTATTTTTCTAAGTTACGGCGTAACCAAGAATCAGAAGCCATAAACATGTCAGAAATCGGGTTATTTTCAGTTAAAGATGTTAGCACAGATGGGTTCGTCATTCCATGTTCAGTTGGGAGTCATGATATCTTGGGGTTAGTAGATTTTTGGTCTAGCATAAACATCATGCCACTTTCCATATTCTTAAAACTCAAATTAATCCATCTTTGGAAAACCGATATGGTGATTGAGATGGCCAATATGACCAAGGCTACTCCCCTAGGAATCACAGGTGGTACTTGTGTTAAGGTCGATAGGTTTGTTTCGGCCCTGGAATTTGTGGTTATCAACATGGAGAAAAACACGAGGGAACATTTAATTCTTGGTAAACCATTCCTTGACTCATTGGGAGACTATAGGGATAGAGTAGAATTTAAAATGGACAAAACTTTGTGCCATGAGCCGGATGAAATAGTGACAAATGAGGATCCAAAGGAGGTTCAAGTGGATTATTCCGATAGGTTTCCTCTTTCATATTTTGGCCATTTGCAGGGGACCGAGTCAAGTGATGATGACAACAGCAAAGGAGAAGATGATGATGTCCGACCTTTCGTACCTGATATTGTTGTTACGGGTAAACTTCACTGTTGTGCTCCTGAAATTTCTTTGATTGAGTGTTCTAAAGTGACATTGCCTACGTGTTCTCCATTTCAAAAACGATGTAATGGGGGAGGACAATTTCTCATTCGAAGGATAAAAAAGGCAGCAGAAGTTTGGTGGTGCTGGGAAGACGAAAAACTAATCAGGAAGCGGTGGATTCAAGGATACAATATTATGAATGATTGGTTCACTGAGGTAGATTGGACTCTTCATTTTTGCGAACCAGCTATGATGTCTGATGAATTCACCAGAGCATGGCCTACGTGTGACCCCAACCAGAAAATTTACGATGGAAGAGAATTCCCCGACCCCAACAGGCTCAAACGTAAAGAATGGGCATGCTTTGACAAGGAGAGAAGAATGAAAGTCGGATACAAGGGAATCTCATTTGAAAATTGGTTAAAAGTGAAATTTGGAGTTGTCAAGCTAAAATGGGAAGTCGAGGCTAAATTTCACTACGAATGGGCGGAATCTAATTTTTTGCAAGAAAATCGATACTCCTTGACCCCGATTATTTCTCCTTGTGTCTGGGACCAACCATCCTCGAACAAAAAAACAGCTAAGGAAGAAGTTAGCCAAGTCCAAAGGCCACCATAAAGCCCGAGGCTTTGAGTCCAACTTAAAGACTCATAAATAAAGAAAAGTGCTCTTTCGGGAGACAACCCGAATTATCCCTTTCATTTGTTTTATTTCCATTTCTGTTGGGTTTTGTGTTTTTAACCATATTTGCAGGATTTTGGAGAAAAGTTGCTGCAGCATGCTGAACGGGGACCTGATCTGTACACAGTTGGCGGGTTCGGGTTGTCAGGTTGACGGGTCAGAAAATCTCAACCTAAACCTGACCCATTTAAATCATCGGGTCAACTATGTCAACCCTAACCTGTTTAGACATAACCCGAACCTAACCCATTTAACCCATATAT
>OU343216.1:81777263-81804723 GCA_910596185.1 Chrysanthemum makinoi
ATAGCTTCATTGCAAAAGGAAATTGAGAATCTGAAGAGCCAGGTAAAAGGGAAAATGCCAATGACCAATGGGGAGAATGATGGATCAAAGGTACATGTTTGCAATAAATATGCTGTCACACCCCCAAAATATCGCAGCGGAACGATAGTGTCTTTGGGGTATTGACGTTTTGAAAAGTTTACCATTCGATTAAATAAAGTTAAAGTTTACAAAACATGAGATCCCATAGTTTGATAATACATAAAGGGTTACAAAACATGTCGAATGGTAATTGATAAAAACACGAGACTCCAATGTATGCCATGTGACCCAAAAGCTCCATGAAATGCTATCGCCTTATGACCTGAGATAAACATGCTAAAAAGTGTCAACACAAAGGTTGGTGAGTTCATAAGTTTGTTGAAAATGATTTGAAAAAGTCTTTAAAGAATGTTGATGCAGCAAAGGCATTGTAAATCCATTCAGTTTCGAGTTCCGCCCATACAAAACTCGCAACCTATGTGTTCACAACCCATTGCCTAAAATAGAATTGTCAATCTTGTTTGTAAGTAGGACATATGTGCATACGATATATACATGTACTTAATGCAAAGAATTGCAGCCAACTGAACCTCTTGACTAGTCTACATTGTTTGTTGTGTCTCATTGAATAACATATTATATTCACCCCAGGTCAAGTCATCAGGGACTCAAGGGTGGGGGCGCCACCGATAGTACTATCAATACCTCTCCGCCGGCTCCTGCAGGAGTTAACCAGTTGCTAAAGTATGTATGTTGAAGCATAATTGAAAATAAGTTTAGCACATTAAGGCACATATCGTAATAAACCACACATAATGTCCAAAGAGTATAAGAAGTATAGTGTAACACAATTGTATAAATGGTTTGAGTATTCGCAAGAGTAAAAACAAGTATTTAAGCATGGATCTCCCCCAAAGAGTTTGTAAGAATTTAAACGAGTAAAAGCGGGGTATGAACTCACCTGGTATGATTGATATGCTAAAAAAATGAAGTGCACGAAAAAAAGGCTCGGAAACTATCCGCGACCTAAAATGAATGATGTGCTCTAATATAAGTCATGAAACAATGTTGTGCATGCAAATGCATATGTAATCTATACCACTTTTACGTTTTTGAAAAAATAGAATTTAGCGTCGAAATATATGTTTATGACATCTCGTCATGTTTATAAAATACTTTACAAGTATATAAGTTGAATCAACATCCTACGATAATCGTTTTGTGATTTATTGTGAAATTATAACTTTTCGTCGTAAAATAGTGTCGTTGAAATTTTCATGAAAGTGAATATACGGCCTCGAAAAGCTAGTCATAAAATGGTGCACGTCGAGTGTCAGGAAACAAACTCAACGGTTTTGGGAAGCTTGTATCATTATCTCAAAGTACTACATCTCCGCTTGACGAACGGTTGGACATTTTGGAAAATATGCTAGGCGAACTTACTTTTACTAGAAGACATCATTTTATGAAAAGTACTACATCATTGTTAAAAACGACCCTCAACATGGTCCTTCGTGGCCGTAATATTTGTCTAATAGAAATATATTAGTTTTTCTTATATAATATAGTTACGGTAACTTTGTATAAACACGTGTAATTTAATCGTTACAAGTCCGTTTTCTACGTTTTCTATATCCTTAGACTCGTATTAAAGTAAACTAATATATTTTTGATAAGTCGACACATTTCATAATGCTTAAGCCTCATTTTTTACTCGTAAAAAGTGATATTAAAATGCTGAAATTTCTGAAATTAATAGTTTTCGTCGTCAAACTTAAAAAATTCATAACTTCTTCGTTATAGCTCCGTTTTAATCCGTTCAAGCGGTCACGTTTTCGTTTAAAAGTGTATTTTCCAAATGTCTAGCCCAAAATTTTTTATCCACTGTCTAAAATTCCAGATTTCACAATTTTGATCAGACCCTTAATTAGACTTGTCGAAATGAGTTTTTCACTCGCAAAACCTATTCTAACCAATTCAAAACAACTCCGAAGCTATTCTAACCCTACCATACACCTTCTTAGGGTGTCATGGGTTCCTAGACATCACCAAAAGTGATATGTTTCAAGGGATAATTATAGGATGACATAAATATATATAACTCTTAAAAACAATGAAAAAGTAGTATAAACATCCATAAGACTTGCATGTTTTTCTCAAATATGATGAAATGAACATAAAGTAAATATGAAATATGAAAATGAATATGAGATGCTTACTAGTTAACTTGATGAGGTTAATGAACAGAGGTTTTTCCTAATCACCCAAGGTTTTTATTGCACAACCTTAATCAAGAGTGATACTAGAGTGAATAAAACTTGTCTTGAAAATATTTTAGATGATCCCTCTTGGTCCTTTGGTGTGGCCGGTTGCAAGAGAGAAGAGAAAGAGATATTTGGTTTTGATCTTTTACTTGAATAATGAAGTGTATGTGTTGTGTTTGTAGTATAATACATTAACTTAGTAGATATTTAGGCAAGTTCACATGACTCACCCCCCTTGTGTCGATAAGGGGGTGTTAGTCATATCTTTATATATATATATATTTTTTTATATAATGTATAAGTGTAATTAAGTGTAAGTTAATTGAAGACATGTGGTAAATTGTATACACATTTGAGTATTTAGGGTAGCGTTAGATAAAAATAACTTTTAACGGGTCAAGATAAAATATATTGAGGTCATAAAAATTATAAAAATACATTTCTTGCAAAATTTGAGTGAGATAATAATTATCGTGTAGTATTTAAGAAAACCGTCGTAATTATATAAATATAACCATTTATATACAAAATAAATTAAAAACATCGGGTAAACTCATAATATTATTTTTATAAACTTAATATGAGTACAAAAATATATCGGGATAATTTTTGGAAGTATCGGATCAAATGTTCAAAATAATTAATTACGCGATAGCGTTTATTTAATAAGAAATTATGCTTTTAATGTGAAATGCAAAACTATGCATGAGCTAATATGATGAATATAGAGTTTGAGAAATGACCGAAAATTGAGAATTGTGACATTCTTCCCATGTCAGAGGAATCACGTCCTCGTGATTCAATTAATGATAACTAAAGGTCTACCCTTAGGTTTCGCTAAATCGTGGTGTATGGTCAAAGTGCTTATGCCCAAAACTTACGCGTCTAGGTTTCTTATCTAATGAGGCTCATCAATCTGAATAATACGGTGGATCACTAAATGGTCTAGGGAAAACGTACCCAGCATTGCGGCTGCCTCGGTCCCTAAATAGAATGCTCGATCTCGGGGTGGACTGATATTGAGTACATGGTTTGGATTGTTTCCGTCAATTGCTAAAGCTAGGTGTTGGTTACCTGTAGTTGCCTCTGCGTTCCATTCAACTTAGGAAAATTATTCCGAAGTGATTCGCCGTTACATTCAAAGCAAGTCCTTTGGTTATTCCTCATGTTGCCCACGTTAGCCGGTGTTACCTGTGTTTTACATTGCTCCTTAAGATGGCCATATCGATTGCAATTTGTACACAAGCGGCAGGGCTTGGTCTTCGGATGATGATAAGCACATTTAGCACATTTGGGATGTGTACCCGCATACTCTCTTTGTTCAGTACCAGTTGCCCCAAAAACTCTTGCCCTTTTGTTGTCTGCTACCACGTCCATCTGCCTATTCGACCCACTCGCTTCCTTCCTCTTGTCACTGCTCTTCAAAGTAACATTTCTAACCATCTCGTCTGTCAGGGTTCCTCGCCTCGTATTGCACTTTGTATTGTAGACGACTCCAGTTTTCACAGTTCCAGGGATTTCGTGCACAAGACCATATATGTACCTCGTAATTCTCTTGGATTCAGGGGTAACCATATGAGGAACTAGTCTGGCTAACTCATGAAATCGATCTGGTAGGCGCGCGTGACCAGCTCCTATCATAGAGTGATGATAAAGTTCATGTTCCAGTGTCTGCATTTCATTGTCCCAAGTACTCTTCTTGCAATAATGCCTTAAATTCGTCCCATGTCATACCTATAGCTGTTTCTCTGCCCCTAGCTTGTAGCTGTGTATTCCACCATGTCAATGCCTTCCCTGATAGCAAGCAAGCAACATACTTCACCCTCTGATGTACGGCACAATTGCTGATGTCGATCACTGATTCTCGCCTCTCTACCCATCGAGTATACGCCAAAGTACCTCCTATACCATCAAACTCCACGTGTTTGCATGCTAAAAATTCCTTATAATGCGTGCATCCAGTTCTGTAGTTGTTGTTGTTGGTGGTGGTGGTGTTGTTATTGTTGCCACTGCCAACTACATTGTTGGTGTCGACATTCCCGCTCCCGTGGTTTCCCCGAGTTATTCATATGGTTTCCAACTTGTGTGACAATAGTGGGAAGCAAGATTTGAAGTTGTTGAGCGATGATGGCGGCAAAATCGTGGTTTCCGCCAGCGTTGTTGTCGTTGTTACCCATGTCGCGACCGCCTTCTCTACCTCCATGCTCACCTGTCCTTCCACCCCTTTGCGCCGCACCACCTCGGTTAGTGATGCGTGTTACCCTCTTTGGTGCCATGATCTCTGCAAGGAAAGGACCGTTGAGTTCCCAATGTCTATACTTAACGTCCTCAAACATAATACCACGCCACAAATTGGTTCCTAAGGTGTCCACATCGATCTACGTATGCGTGGTCGCATATGTCCACGTGGGTTGTGACGCATTTATAATTATGTTGGCCACCATAATTATAATTGCCTCATTTCACACGTATACATACCACCAAGCATACATGTCTCGGCGATTGATGTTACTGAAATAGTTAGCCATTCTATCATCCAATTCTAAACGGTGGAGGAGGAATTTAGGGTAGGAATCTAGGGAGAGTCGCACTTGGTGTATAGGAAATTCCTTTAGGTGCTAAAGTCACGATGAGGTTTAGTCGCCAGCAGTTCCCAAAGTATCCTCAAGATAACTCCCATCCTCGGGCAAAATCATCAAATCTATACAGCTATATAGTAACACTTATTTAGCTCGATCTCGTGTCTCATCAAACAAGAACTGTCACGAGATCAAGTTAGATAAGTGCTCATTACTGAGCTCCATATTTTTGATGACTTGACTAGATTTTGGGACTCCCCTATCGGTACAAGGAAACCACGTTATCCAATGAGGTGGGTCTAGAAGAAATTTTTAAGAAAACATAAGTGCACGAAAAGTGTGTAAGGCGATAGGAAAAGAAAGGATCGACGTGAAAGCGGTTATAGTTTAGGAACTAAAATGCAACCTAGTTCTCTATAACCAAGGCTCTGATACCAATCTGTCACACCCCCAAAATATCGCAGCGGAACGATAGTGTCTTTGGGGTATGACGTCATAGCACAAAGTATGGATACAGAAAACGACCTCTAAAATGAGACGTTTTGAAAAGTTTACCATTCGATTAAATAAAGTTAAAGTTTACAAAACATGAGATCCCATAGTTTGATAATACATAAAGGGTTACAAAACATGTCGAATGGTAATTGATAAAAACACGAGACTCCAATGTATGCCATGTGACCCAAAAGCTCCATGAAATGCTATCGCCTTATGACCTGAGATAAACATGCTAAAAAGTGTCAACAAAAAGGTTGGTGAGTTCATAAGTTTGTTGAAAATGATTTGAAAAAGTCTTTAAAGAATGTTGATGCAGCAAAGGCATTGTAAATCCATTCAGTTCCGAGTTCCGCCCATACAAAACTCGCAACCTATGTGTTCACAACCCATTGCCTAAAATAGAATTGTCAATCTTGTTTGTAAGTAGGACATATGTGCATACGATATATACATGTACTTAATGCAAAGAATTGCATCCAACTGAACCTCTTGACTAGTCTACATTGTTTGTTGTGTCTCATTGAATAACAGATTATATTCACCCTGTGTCAAGTCATCAGGGACTCAAGGGTGGGGGCGTCACCATAGTACTATCAATACCTCTCCGCCGGCTCCCGCAGGAGTTAACCAGATGCTAAAGTATGTATGTTGAAGCATAATTGAAAACAAGTTTAGCACATTAAGGCACATATCGCAATAAACCACACATAATGTCCAAAGAGTATAAGAAGTATAGTGTAACACAATTGTATAAATGGTTTGAGTATTCGCAAGAGTAAAAACAAGTATTTAAGCATGGATCTCCCCCAAAGAGTTTGTAAGAATTTAAACGAGTAAAAGCGGGGTATGAACTCACTTGGTATGATTGATATGCTAACAAAATGAAGTGCACGAAAAAGAGGCTCGGAAACTATCCGCGACCTAAAATGAATGATGTGCTCTAATATAAGTCATGAAACAATGTTGTGCATGCAAATCCATATGTAATCTATACCACTTGTACGTTTTTGAAAAAATAGAATTTAGCGTCGAAATATATGTTTATGACATCTCGTCATGTTTATAAAATACTTTACAAGTATATAAGTTGAATCAACATCCTACGATAATCGTTTTGTGATTTATTGTGAAATTATAACTTTTCGTTGTAAAATAGTGTCGTTGAAATTTTCATGAAAGTGAATATACGGCCTCGAAAAGCTAGTCATAAAATGGTGCACGCGAGTGTCGGAAACAAACTCAACGGTTTTGGGAAGCTTGTATCATTATCTCAAAGTTTTAGCATTTAAGTTTTCATCCTAGAGGTCTCGATCATGGAGAAAAATATAGGTAAAGTATGGTACTTGTGTCCAAAATATTGTTTAAGGGTGGTTTCCGGCAAAGTTTAAGTGACCGTATTTTATTCGTTACAACTCCGCTTGACGAACGGTTGGACATTTTGGAAAATATGCTAGGCGAACTTACTTTTAGTAGAAGACATCATTTTATGAAAAGTATTACATCATTGTTAAAAACGACCCTCAACATGGTCCTTCGTGGCCGTAATATTTGTCTAATAGAAATATATTAGTTTTTCTTATATAATATAGTTACGGTAACTTTGTATAAACACGTGTAATTTAATCGTTACAAGTCCGTTTTCTACGTTTTCTACATCCTTACACTCGTATTAAAGTAAACTAATATATTTTTGATAAGTCGACACATTTCATAATGCTTAAGCCTCATTTTTGACTCGTAAAAAGTGATATTAAAATGCTGAAATTTCTGAAATTAATAGTTTTCGTCGTCAAACTTCAAAAATTCATAACTTCTTCGTTATAGCTCCGTTTTAATCCGTTCAAGTGGCCACGTTTTCGTTTTAAAGTGTATTTTCCAAATGTCTGGCCCAAAAATTTTTATCCACTGTCGAAAATTCCAGATTTCACAATTTTGATCAGACCCTTAATTAGACTTGTCGAAATGAGTTTTTCACGCGCAAAACCTATTCTAACCAATTCAAAACAACTCCGAAGCTATTCTAACCCTACCATACACCTTATTAGGGTGTCATGGGTTCCTAGACATCACCAAAAGTGATATGTTTCAAGGGATAATTATAGGATGACATAAATATATATAACTCTTAAAAACAATGAAAAAGTGGTATAAACATCCATAAGACTTGCATGTTTTTCTCAAATATGATGAAATGAACATAAAGTAAATATGAAATATGAAAATGAATATGAGATGCTTACTAGTTAACTTGATGAGGTTAATGAACAAAGGTTTTTCCTAATCACCCAAGGTTTTTATTGCACAACCTTAATCAAGAGTGATACTAGAGTGAATAAAAATTGTCTTGAAAATATTTTGGATGATCCCTCTTGGTCCTTTGGTGTGGCCGGTTGCAAGAGAGAAGAGAAAGAGATATTTGGTTTTGATCTTTTACTTGAATAATGAAGTGTATGTGTTGTGTTTGTAGTATAATACATTAACTTAGTAGATATTTAGGCAAGTTCACATGACTCACCCCCCTTGTGTCGACAAGGGGGTGTTAGTCATATCTTTATATATATATATATATATTTTATATAATGTATAAGTGTAATTAAGTGTAAGTTCATTGAAGACATGTGGTAAATTGTATACACATTTGAGTATTTAGGGTAGCGTTAGATAAAAATAACTTTTAACGGGTCAAGATAAAATATATTGAGGTCATAAAAATTATAAAAATACATTTCTTGCAAAATTTGAGTGAAATAATAATTATCGTGTAGTATTTAAGAAAACCGTCGTAATTATATAAATACAACCATTTATATACAAAATAAATTAAAAACATCGGGTAAACTCATAATATTATTTTTATAAATTTAATATGAGTACAAAAATATATCGGGATAATTTTTGGAAGTATCGGATCAAATGTTCAAAATAATTAATTACGCGATAGCGTTTATTTAATAAGAAATTATGCGTTTAATGTGAAATGCAAAACTATGCATGAGCTAATATGATGAATATAGAGTTTGAGAAATGACCAGAAATTGAGAATTGTGACATATGCTTTGTCTGTGAAATATGTTCCTCCTCATCTTAGGAACAATAAACTTGCAATTCAAACATATTTCTCATCCCTTAAGGATTGTCTAGAATGTCTCCGTGAGATTGTTGAAGATGATAAGTTAGAGAAACCACTTGATAATGCAATTGGGCATGCATGTTTATATGCCAAACGATCCCAAGAAATTCTAGAATGCTTAATCATAATATGCCCTAAGTCCTTAGGTGAGAGAGTTAATCCTTTGATTCCGTGTTCCATGCCTAGTGCCAAGTATGAAATCCATTCGATGCCCAATGTGATGAATGTGAACTATAGTATACCTTCAAGTAGTTCAGATCCCAACACCTTTAGTGCTAAGAAAGCGAACTCTGGTGTTAAGAAAGTGAATTTCAGTGTGCCTGCAAATAGCTCAAATCACAGTTTTAAGAAAGTGAACACTAATGTGCCTTCTAGTAGTTCAGATCCTTGCACATCTAGTTCAGGAATGCAAAAATTAGATCAACCAAATAATGTTCCCATTCCCTCTACAGGAGTAATCAGTGACATTAAAGCGAGCGGGTCAAAGCCTCCAGGAAATACCAAGCAAGATAGGACCTTGCAAGCTAAGAATGTGCATTGGAAGAGAGTAGAAGACCAATCTAGGAACTTTAAGTTTGAGTCGAATAAAACGAATCGTGTTGATTCTAGTATTAGCCATAGGCGCATCTGAATTAATTCAATTCGATACTATTTGCAAACCTTATAATGATGTCTTCTTGAATTCTGTTACTAATCATGAATGTGGTGTGAATGCTTTGTCTAATAATGTCAAATCCCGCTTAATCTTGTTAATGCAAAATATCATGCTAAGAAGGCAAAAAGGCAAATGCGTAAGAAAGTTAGAAAACAATGGAAGCCCACAGGAAGAACATTTAGTAAGATAGGTTATCAATGGATACCTGTTGGCCATAAAGTTAATCAGGCAACGCCCACTAGAAAATGGATGCCTACTGGTAGAACTATTCCCTTAAGAAGTGAACAAACTTTGAATAGGGCAAATACGGACACTAGTACTGCATCTATTCATAATGATTCCATTGCCTCAATTTATGATATGAATGTTTCTATTTCTGATGTGGGTGTTCCAATCATTGTTACTAACCAAATGGAACCCATTCCTGCATGGGGATCCCAATTATCCGCTTATCCATTCTTGTCTGTGTTCAACTGCATCGTTCAAATCGTTCGTGGTACTGGACTCAGTCGTTCCAAGCATATGACTGGAGACCGGTCGCGGATCATGAACTTCGTGAGCAAATTCATCGGGACAGTTAGATTCGGGAACGATCATTTCGTTGCAATTATGGGTTATGGAGATTATGTTGTTGGTAAAAGTGTTATCTCTGTGGTATATTATGTAGAAGGTCTTGGTCATAACTCGTTCTATGTTGGTCAATTCTGCGATTCTGATCTAGAAGTAGCCTTCAGAAAACATACTTGTTTCGTTAGAGAACTTGATGGTAAGGAACTTTAAAGAGGAACACGTGGTTCAAATCTATACACCATCTCTATCGAAGATATGATGAAGTCTTCTCCAATTTGCTTGTTGTCAAAGGCTTCTAAAACAAAGTCATGGTTATGGCATCGTCGTCTCAATCACTTGAACTTCGGCACCATCAATGATCTCTCCAGAAAGGACCTAGTTGTAGGTTTACCTAGACTTAAGTATGAAAAGGATCACCTTTGTTCAGCATGCCAATTAGGAAAAAGCAAGAAGTATGCTCACAAACGTAAACCTACAAACTCTGTTACTGAAGTCCTTCATACAATCCACATGGACTTATGTGGACCCATGAGAGTGCATAATATCTTTGGGAAGAAATACGTGTTAGTTGTGGTTAATGATTACTCTCGATTCACCTGGGTTAGGCTCCTTAGGACAAATGATGAAACTCCAGATATCATGATCAAACTTATCAAACAGCTGCTGGTTAGACTTAACAAAACTGTCAGAATCATCCAAACAGACAATGGAACTGAGTTTGTTAATAAACAACTTAGTGAGTTTTATGAAAGTGTTGGAATCAGTCATCAAAGAAGTGTTCCACGAACTCCTCAACAGAACGGTGTAGTTGAAAGACGAAATCAAACTCTTGTGGAAGCCGCAAGAACAATGCTGATTTACTCAAAGGTTCTAATTTTTCTATGGGCTGAAGCCATTGCCACTGCATGCTATACTCAAAATCGGTCCCTAATTCACACTACTCATGGAAAAACTCCAAATGAACTTGTCAACAATAGAAAACCTAATCTCTCATTCCTTCGTGTGTTTGGTGCATTGTGTTACCCAACTAATGATGGTCAAGACTTAGGTAAACTAAGAGCAAAGGCAGATATTGGAGATTTTGTTAGTTATGCACCAAACAAGAAAGGTTACCGAATCTACAACAAGAGAACCCGAAATATCATGGAAACAATTCACGTTACGTTCGATGAGCTGACAGGTCAAATGGCTCCTGGACAATCCAGTTCTGGACCCGCACTTCAAAAGTCCCATTGGTTCATCTCTTGTACCAAACTCCTCACCAGAAACTCCATATGTACCTCCCTCAAAAGATGATTTAAAGAAACTGTTTGATCCGATGTTTGATGAACACTAAGAGCCAAGTGCTAATGAACTGTCAATTCCTACAACAGAGGCTGCTCATATCCCCTCAAATGAAGTCAATCCTTCAGCCTCAATATCATTAAGTCAAGAAGCCGCCTGATCACTCACTCTCATCTACAAATCATCAATCTTCGAATGTACATCATGGAACTGTTTCTAGCATCAATGATGAAGTTAATCCCTTTGCTACTCCCGAAGATGCTCCATTTGAAAATATATTTGCTCCTCGAATCATCATCGAACCTTTTCATCAGAGATATCGACTCGCTACTTCAGCCCTCAACAACAACCACATGAACACCTCAGAAAATGGACTCACTATCATCCATTAGACAACATCATTGGAAATCCTCTCGTCCCAAGATCCACACGGAAACAACTTGCAACCGATGCCTTATGGTGCTTCTTCAACTCCTTACTCTCTAAGATTGAACCAACAGATGTTAAAACCGCCATGAATGAAGACAGCTGGTTCAATGCCATGCAAGAAGAAATTCATGAGTTTGACCGACTTGATGTATGGGAATTAGTACCGCCCAGATTGTGCTATGATCTTTGCTCTAAAATGGATCTTCAAAGTGAAACTTGATGAGCATGGTGATGTGTTAAAGAACAAGGCTCGTTGGTTGCTAAAGGATACCGTCCAAGAGGAGGGTATTGACTTTGAAGAATCTTTTTCTCCCGCTGCTCGTGATCGAGGCAATCATAATCTTCTTGGCTAATGCTGCTAGTAAGAACATGGTAGTCTGTCAGATGGATGTAAAGACGACATTTCTGAACAGAGATCTTAAAGAAGTCGTCTACGCCACCAACCTGAAGCTTTGTGAATCCAGAGCATCCTACTCACGTTTATCGCTTGAAGAAGGCTCTTTACGGTTTAAAGCAAGCTCCAAGGGCATGGTATGATACACTATCAAAGTTTCTTCTATCAACCGGATTCGAAAGGAGCAGCTTGATCCGACATTATTTACCAGGAAGTCAGGCAAACATTTAATTCATGTTCAAATTTATGTTGATGATATCATCTTTGCCTTGACTGACCCCAATGAGTGTGACCGTTTTTCAAATGAAATGGGTTCTAAATTTCAAATGTCAATTATGGGACAAATGTCATTTTTCTTAGGATTACAAATTTCTCATAGTCCCGGAGGCATTTTCATAAATCAATCTAAATATGCAAATGAGATTTTAAAGAAATTTGGATTTGATTCAAGTGACCCTGTTGACACTCCCATGATTGAACGTACTAAACTAGATGAGGACCACTCAGGGATCATGGTAGACCAAACGAAATATCGTAGTATGATTGGATCCCCGATGTACCTCACAGCCTAGTAGACCGTAAATCTTGTTCGCCGTTTGCATGTGTGCTAGATACCAATCTAAGCCTACTAAAAAGCACCTTGAAGCGGTTAAACGGGTCTTTCGGTATCTCCAAGGAACCATTAATATGGGACTATGGTACCCGAAGGACACCGATATGTCACTAACAGCCTATGCAGATGCCGATCATGCAGATGTCAAGATACACGCCGGCACGTCCGAGGTGCTCGCTTTGGGTGATAAGCTTGTAAGTTGGTCTTCAAAGAAGCAAATGAGTACTTCTATTTCCTCTACAGAGGCTGAATACATAGCCATGTCATCTTGTTGCGCTCAAATCCTTTGGATGAGATCACAATTATCTAACTATGGCTTTGAATTCAACAAAATCCCTCTGCATCTGGGATAATAAAAGTGATATTGCTCTCTCATGCAACAACCTTCAACACTCAAGAGCAAAACACATCGACATCCGACATCATTTCATCAGGGAGCAAGTGGAAAACGGTGTGGTGGAACTCTATTTTGTGAAGTCAGAATACCAGTTAGCAGACATCTTCACCAAAGCTCTTCTTAGAGAACGTTTTGAGTTTATTCTTCCACGACTTGGTCTTAAGAGCCTACAACCAGAAACACTCAAACGTCTTCAAGAGGAAGAAGAGGAGTAAAAGGTTTCCTTCATCTATCTCTTGTAAATATCTATTCGAAAAACAAAATACAAAATTACAAAACCTTAAAAATCAAATAGAAAAAAATAAAACCTTCAAAAAAAATTGAAAAATTCGAAAAATTCTCAAAAAATATTGTCACTTTGTCATGCTTTTCTCGATTCGATAATATCTACGGTCTTAATCCTGTCATTCAAAGAATGATACGGGACTTTAGATGTTGTTCGAATGTGTTTTTAAAAAAAAAATAAATAAAAAATAAATAAATTTTGGGAGAAAGAGAAACAATGATTTATTGTCATTTTAGGCAGTAACCCGCTTTTCAAGGAAAGAACAGAGCCATGCTTTATCTTAATTCTTAAAATCTCATGCTCTGATTCTTTAAACTAATCCTTACTATCTACTGAAAACTAGTTGATTTGAAAAATAACTCGGACTCTATTTTTGATAATCATCTGGACTTAAAAAGTTTGTCAAAATATCTATCTCTCAATCAACAACTTATGTCATTGATTGAGGGGGAGAATGATTTCAATTAAATTAAAAGGTTATTTGTCATTCAATTGTTTTCAAAAGATAATCATGCATGTTTATTCAATGGAATTTAAAGTCTCAAAATCCGATCATTATCTGTTAAAACGCTTTCATAATCAAGTCACAATTCTCCTTAAAAGCTTTCAAAATCAATTTAAATCTACAGAGATCACAAATCTCAAATGATTTGATAATTGTGATCGAGGGAGAATTTGTGATTTAAATTGATATAATCTGATAATTCGGTAAATGGTTGTATAAGGATGTACAAGCTCTCCATCCCACATGTGCCAAACGATTTCAAATTTTTTATGCACATGATTGAGGAGGAGCATCTATCTTAAACTACAAAGAGTTGAAACATGATCAATGTGCAGGTTCCCTCTTGTACGTGCAAAACTCTTTCAAACCTCAAGGCACATATTGAGGGGGAGCAAGCTTATGAAAACCTCATCCTTCCCTAATATACTTTATCTACTTGTTTTGATCAGGGAAGTGATGTTGATATTTTTTAGAAAATGGTAATCAAAGAAGTTAATTCTTTCTCTTGCCTCCGTGTGCAAAATGATTTCAAATACTTGATGCACATGTTGAGGGGGGGCTCTTGTTCTAAAAATATCAAAAACAATTCAGGTACAAAATGCTTTGATAATATATCATAAGTATCTGGATTGATTTTCAAATGGTTTTCAATTGGTTCCAATGGCAGATGAACAATACCAAATAGACCGACCAACTTTACTTTATGTATGGTGATATAAGGATGATAAGGTTAGGTATTTTGTTCCCATGATCCGCTGTAACGGAGGGATCTACCCAGGGGACAATCCACTAGATAGTGTAGAGTCCCTAGGTATATTGAAAAAAGGAGAAAAATGAGATATGGGAAGAGTGCGGACTGAGACTGAGCTAGTACTGGAATAAACCCAAAAAGGTTCTAGTTATGAAGTCTCAGTAAGCAATCAAGGGGTTGAAGAATTTAAAAGAATTGAATGAGAAAAGGGTGAAAACAAATAGCCCTCCATTTATTCAACCTTAGGGCAGAAACCGGGTTCAATTCATATGCTACTGATGGTAACATCGGTATTGAAGACAAGACGTCATGGACCCAGTGACGCACTGCACTTCAACTTCCCAAACCACTCAAGTTCCTCTTAACAGGACTTGTTTCATTCTCACGGGGAACCGACATAATCTATCGACTTTCTCTTAGAGATTGTTGATATTGAAGAAGGAGACCGTCTCCCTAGTCTCCGATATAGGATCCAAATATGCACAAAATTGAGTATAGAGCCACGAGATCATCAATAAATCTCATTAGGACACTTTCAATGAAGACTCTCTGTTTCACACAATGTGGAAAGAGAGATTATATCTTGAGTCCTACGCATTATCCTTGTGGTATTGCCGTAACATCCGAAAGTGATATGTAAACAAATTCACAATGAAGATGGAAAGCCTTCTGGAGCCAACATCAAACAAGCTCTCGGTGGGTGGCATGTGAGATCTATCCAATAGATCAACCATGTGACAACAACGTAAACAATGGGGCTTATTCAATCTTTTGAATCAATCCCGGTTCAGGTTATGGATTGACGGATACCTTTGAAAAACCGGTCATTGTGCTTAAAAACTCTTTTCTTTAGCACATCGACTGTGTACTTATTTCTCAATAAAAAGGGTGTTTATGATTGATAATTGATTTTCTTTAAAACCTTCGTTGTATTGCAAAAACAATTTCTATTGAGCAATACACGATTGTTTTTCAAATCTCTTTTTCATCAATCAGTGAATCTAGTTTCGCTGGTTCACTCACTCCGTGTTGTCTTCTTTGAGACGTTCCGGTTTTAGAACAGCTAGAGCAAATGCAAACCTCGTCAAGGAAATTCTTCGAATTATACCATCACAAAGATTTGTACTGATCAACGGGAAACCGTAGGCCGTGTACCTCAATTCAACGAAAGTGATCAAAGACACTTTCGTGCGTTTTGTTGCTAACCGTTGTATGCGTGTACCCGACGCTTGTAACCGATCGTAATGAAGCGGTCAATTCATAGCCGCATGCTCACACAATACATTCATTCCAAAGAAATCATGATTAGTGCATCAATGACTCTGATATTATCACTCCATGCTTCGCTTGCCGCCAATATCATGAATCAACAAAAGCTTCCGCTACTCGATAAGAAGAAATCATGATCCGAATGTGAGTATGTCACCCTAAAGTCACAACATCACCTAATACCAACATCACGAAGGAAACGTCTGAGATTTAATGTGGATGATGATCTCAAAGCTGGCTCAAAACTCAGTATCATGTGGATCAGTTAAAGACCTCCACTCAGAATATCCAAACATGCAATAATGAAGATTCTAAGACTACGAGCTATAGAACAAAGAACATGGTCAAGAATGCAAGAACAATTTTAATGTAATATCTGTTTGTATTCAATGTAATTTCAGTATATGTTTGAGGTGACCTCCCTTAGAGGGAGATTGTTAGGATTTAGAAAATCCTAGTATTAAAGTGTCAGTCATCTCAAGTATATGTAATCGTTAGAAAGCTCGTAGTCATAGTTACTTTATGTTAAGTAGTAGTTAGTTAAGTAACACCGTGGAGGACAGACGGGTATTTACCTACTGTATGCCTGATCCACAGCCCGTTGTGTGGCGTTTGATTGTAAAACTATAAATACTCTCTACCTCCCAAGGTAGAGAGTTGGACCTCATAATAAGATTTTTCTTTCTCTCACTAAAGTTCCCAAACCTCTAACTTTCTCTCTCTAAAACTCATCTATTATACGCCTTTGTATGTTTGTGTTATGATGTGTATGTGAAATCCAATATGTTACAATGTTTGCCTGACTTTCTGGTGAACAATGTCGGATCAACTGCTCCTTTGCTGAATCCAGTAGATAGAAGAAACGTTGATAGCGTATCATACCATGCCCTTGGAGCTTGCTTCAAACCGTAAAGAGCCTTCTTCGATCGATAGACATGAGTAGGATGATCCGGATTCACAAAACCTTCCGGTTGGCTGACGTATACGACTTCTTTAAGATCTCCGTTAAGAAAAGCCGTATTTACATCCATCTGATAGACTACCATGTTCTTACTTGCAGCATTAGCCAAGAATATTCTGATTGCCTCGATACGAGCAACTAGAGCAAATGATTCTTCAAAGTCAATACCCTCCTCTTGACGGTATCCTTTTGCAACCAATCGAGCCTTGTTCTTTAATACATCACCATGCTCATCAAGTTTTACTTTGAAGATCCACTTTAGAGCAATGATCATAGCACAGTCATGAGCATGTACTAATTCCCATACATCTAGTCGATCAAACTCATGAATTTATTCTTGCATGGCATTAAACCAGCTGTCTTCATTCATGGCAGTTTTAACGTCTTTTGGTTCGACCTTGGATAGTACGGAGTTGAAGAAGCACTATAAGGCATCAGTTGCAAGTTGTTTACGAGTGGATACTGGACGAGAGGGATTTCCAATGATGTTGTCCAATGGATGATCATGTGTCTATTTTCTAAGGTGTTCGTGTGGTTGTTGTTGAGGAACTGAAGTAGCAGAGTCGATTTCTCCTGATGAAGATGGTTCTGATGATGATTCAGGAGCAAATATGTTTTCAAAGGGGGCATTGATGAGTGTCTAAATACTCATCATTTTTATACTATCTAGACTGCAAAAACATCTGAAAACACTAAAAAATGCATCAAAATGATCAAAATATCACAAATCAGTGTTTTATGTGTTTTAAATGCAAAAGATCAAAATCGATGAAAATGATTCAAGTTTGCAAAATTGGCAGTTTTAGTTCCCCAAGTTTTAAAAGTTGTCAAATCTAGTCCCCGAAATTCAAAAATGTGAAGTTTTATCATTCAAGGTCCCTAAAATATTCTAAGTTGTCAAAAATGATCCTTGAATGATTCTTTGGACAAATGGCGGAAAAGGTCCCTAAAGTTTGAAAATTTGCAAAATTAGTCCTTGGATGTTTTAAAATGGAATTTTATGCAAAAAGGGTCCTTGTAATATCAATGTTTGTCAAGTTTGGTCCTTGTGATAAGTTTGGAAAAATGTCATTTTCAGTCCTTGAGGTTTGAATAAGTTACATTTTTGGTCCTTGTATACCTATCAAACCAAACGGATCATATACCAAGCCAAATCCAATCCAAAGCCCAAATCCAACAGCTGGCCCAAACCCTTGACCCGACCCCGTTTAATATTATACCACTTGGTCAAACAGGTCAACGCGCACCAAAAATACCACTTCCACTGTAGCTCTCCTCTCCCATGCCTGATATCCCAAAACCAGTCATGGTTTTCCCACCTTTTTCTCAACCCCCCCTTACCTTGTCCCCTCCACCTCCACTAACACCAAAAACCTTTAATTACTCAAACCCACTCCATTTATTGATCAAACCTGCTCAAGAAATATTTGGCGCCAAAAATCCACTTGGACGGTTTTGATGAGTTTCAATGATCCAATGGCTCAGAAGTGGTGGGAAACATTCAGAGATATCAAGAGAGTCTCAAAAGTCATTATAAAGAAGAGGAGAAGCAATGTATCTATCTATCTAGAATAATTTTCATTTTCCTAAGTCGTTTTAGCTTATTTTAAACTCGTATGTTTTAGCTTATTAAACTCTGTATTTCAAGTTGTTATTACATAATTAAGCTTTTGTGAAACCTTATTTCCAAAGATCAAGTTATATTTCATATTATGCAAATGTTCCTTATTTTGAAAATCTCATGAATGATTAAATATTGTTTATAGATGTTCTTATGGACTGAATAAGCCACATAAGCTCCCTAGAAAGCTTTTCTAAGCTATTAGGAACACTAAAATTCAGTTTAGAAGCAAAATCAGAAAATCACCAAAAATCCAAATAAATAGTTGAAAAATAAAAAAATCGGGCTTGGAGATGGAATTTACAAATGAGCAGGTGAATTTTGATGGCTTGGGTTAGTGGCTTAGCGGTAAGCCTTTAGGATTGGTCTTGATCATTGGTTCTGTGATTGCAGTTGGATACCCATTTTGTAAGCTTTTTGACCATTTTGGCATTTCACTATTGTAGTTGTTCAATAGCTTTAATCTCTGTTTCTTTGTGTTAATTAGACTTAGTTAAGTGTAATTAACCATTAAAATCAAGTGGATGTTCTTTTAAAGTTGTAGTTTATAAAAACTTAGTTTTAACAGTTAAAAATGCATCATCTTCATGTCTTAGTTACTGTTGTAATGGTTGTTGTTTAAAGCTTCATTAGTCCTAATAAATGTTATTATAGAGTCTGAGATCAGCCATGGCTTTAATTTGAGTTTTGCTTTGAAATTCACCAAAACTGTCTAAGTAAGGGTGTTTGGATTGGCTTGTTTAAACTGATCAAATCTTGTTTGTATTGAGTGCTTGTACTGTCTTTGTGTCTCACTAGTCCCTTATAACTCAAATAAACCAAGAAAACCAAAGGTCATTTAACAAAAGTCAAAATCTCAAGTGATCTCATCTTCCTTGTTTACTATTGGAATTACAAGTTTAATGATCATGTATCTGTGTTTATAAGTTGTTAATACAGGTCAAATCAGTCTTAGTATACCTTAAAACAACAAAATCAGTGAGTAGTAGTGAATCAAAGTTCATCTTGGTCAACTTTTAGTTTTTCTTCAAAAGTCAAATTCTCATTTGGTCATTTTTGAATAAACTTTGTGATTTCATTGTGTGTTTAATAGTAAGTGTTAGCTTAAAAGCTCTTGGGATACTAAATTTCAGTTGCTATACAAAATTAGAAAAATACTAGTTCTCTGTTATTCAAACCTTATAAAGTGCTTTTTAATTGGCTTATTGTTGGTACCTGTTCTGAAACCATGCCATGTGCACAGTGAGTGGTACCATTTTGAAAAGCTTGCACAGAGCTTATTAGTTGGTCTTATCTTGTGATTATTGGTTCTTTGGATAGCTGACCTAGCCATCTAGAGGTATCAAGCTTAAGTTTTCATTTTGAAGCTTGTTTGCTAGGGCCGCATAAGCTCTAACTTTGTCCCATTTCTGTTTTTCTACTCTAGTGTCATAAGTGCTTATTGCTTGTTTCTAGCTTATCAGTGTGCTTATCTGTCTCTTTTAGCTTCATTTCAGATCATCTAGCTTGTTTGCATCTATTTTAAGCTTCTGTTTCAGCTGGTGAGCTTGTTTTAGCTTATTTCACCAAAATAAGCTCTTAAGCCTACTGTTGAGCTCATAAGCTTGTCTAACAGCTTATTTTAAGTTTGTAAAATTTTTGTCTTTGTTAAAGTTTCATAATATCAGTAATTAAGTAGTTTTCAAAAAGAAAAACCAGAAAAACTTCAATTTAAAATCAGTGATAGTGTTTATTTAATAGTTTTTAGCTTTTTGATTTTTCTTTTTAGCTTATTAATAAGAAAATCTTGTTTTTTTCACTTTTGTTAGTTTTCTGTCATCATATAGTATTTTTAGAAAAAGTTTCATAATTTTCCTAATCTTTTTAGTATTTATTATAATTTTAAATAGTTAAAAATAGTAATTAATTAGTAAAAAAATAATTAAAAAGCATAAAAAATATCTTTTCAGTTTTAAAATTAGTTTTATCATATTTTAGATTTTTTCCAAGTTAAAATTTTATTTTTCCAGGTTTATTTTATATTTTCTAGCATTTAAGTGTATTTTAAATAATAATTAATTAGTAATAATTAGATAAAAAGTGTGAAAAATATATTTTTAATTTTAAAATTAGTTTTATAATATTTTAGATTTTTCTGAATCATAATTTTATTTTTCTAACCTAATTTTGTATTTTCTTCTATTTTAGAGTATTTATTAAATAGTTAAAATAGTCTTTAATTAATAATAATTAAATAAATAGTTGTAAAAATAATTTTCTTTTTCTAATAATTTTCTTTTAATTTTAGGATTCCAAAAATATCATTTTTATATTTTTAGGTCTTTTATTTCTTAGATTTCACTTTTATTTTGTAATGCGTGTACGTAGTTTTTAAACGTACGTATTTACGCTTTATCTGATTGTTGTGCCTTCCAATTCTGTATTCCATTCCATTCCAATCAATCAGTAGTGTAATTTCTCATCCAAAACCTTTACTGATCACTATCCTTAGTGATCATTCTATCATCTGAATTAGTGTTTACACACCATTGAGTCTCCGTGGGACATAACGACCCGGGAATTCATTATATTCTCTGATCTTCATTGTATTTGTGTTTTAAGAAGTTTTAAGCTTCTTACGGTTAGCCATTCACAAGTGGCTAGCTTGTGTGAGGTAGCTTGACAGTTTAGCACAGATCAAATTTTACGGCCACGCCGGGAGGCTTTAGCGTGTGTTTAGCCATTTTCAGACTCATTCTTGCACATACCCCACCATTTGTAAAAAGTTTTTTGTAAAGTTATAAAAATATCAAAAAGTTCATTAGCACTTTTCCTAAAGTGTTAATAACACCAAAAATATTTTCATTCTTTGTTTTTACATCATGTTTTTCAAAAATACCAAAAATATTCCTCTTTACCCTCTTACCCTTTTGATTCTTCATTTCTTACCCTCTAAAACCATTTGATTCTTTCTATGTCTTATCCTCACCCTCTTGGTTGTCAATGGTGTGGTGGTCCTTATAATGGTGGCAATTGCCCTAGTTGTAGCATGGTGGAATCAGGAAACGGGTCTGTCTATAACCAAGATCCCTATTCCTACCATAACACAACCTGATTTATTCCATCACCACGCGGGAGACTCAGCAGTTTATGTTGTGAGTACCGTGGTGGTTCACATTCCGTTCGATTGTCAATCGGAAAACACGCTTGTCTATGAGCAGGTTCCTGATAACAATTATGACTACAACACATACCACTCACGTACCACATCAGCTTTTACTGTTGTAGAGTATTGTGGAGGTCTTCACTCTAGCTCGGATTGTCAAACAAGGAATCCATTTCCTTGTAGCGATTACGGCTCTTCTAGATCATGACCAACCTCCACAGTACCAGCCTGAGCCACTTCCTCAAAATCTTCTCCTTGATCTTTTGGATTTAGTGAAAGATTTGAAGGAATCTAAACACTCCCAAGATAATCCAAATGAAAAATCCATGGAAGTTTTGTTAGCGAAGAGCGGATGCTAAATTAGATTCCCAAATTGCTTTTGAAAAATCTATTAGGGAATCAATTGCAAAAGAAAAAGTAGCCAGATCTAGCTCTCGATTCCGTTTCATTCCTGATGACGATGATGATGAAGATATCCTTGATATCCTACAATTTTATAACGGTTCATCAAGTTCATCAGTTGAAACTCATTCCATGAAAAATCAGGGAGAAAAGACTATGATGGAATTACTAGCAGAAGAACAAATGGAAAGTATAAAACATATGTATGCTAGTCCTTCTAAACTCCCTCAGTCTGTTATTATCACACCCGATATTCCCACTCACCTCTAAACATGGGGATGAGCTTTTGACACTGTTCTGAAAAGGAATCGGACGAATTTATAAAATCGAGTGTTGAGGACCTTGCCCCAATCCCGAGAGAGTCACAGGGAATTTCTGATCATATGTATGATTCTTCTTCCCCTCTTGAGTGTTCAAATGATCATTTTGAAACTTTCTCCGATTTTAGCGACGATTGTGCTTCTTATGAAGACATTGAGTATGTCGAGGCATCACTCCCACAGTCTGATCCTCTTCTTGAGGAGTTCACCGATAAACTCACTCACATCACTCCACTTTCATCGAAAAGTGACGATGATCTCTTTGATTTCGAAGCCGATCTTGGAGAAACTAGAAATCTCCTATATAATGATCATCCACTCGTTTCTTGTCCCATTTCCGACTCTTCCATTCCTTCTCTCACTCCGGATGAGGAAGATGACAACTTTTGGAAGGAGGTCGATGCTTTTCTTAGTGATGAGTCAATTCCAACAGGAATTGATAATACTTACTTTGATTCGGAGGGAGACATCCTTTTTCTTGAAAATCTGTTGATTGAAGAACCGTTTCCAGCTCTCCCTCCATGAAATTTTGTTACCAATCACCATAAAAGCTTCAAATTTAAGCTTAAAAATGTTAAAAATGGTGATTTGCTTCTTCTCGATGAGGAATGGACATGCATTGTGATGCACATATTTATTTCATTCTTCACAAATGGTGTGGTTGCTCTTTCCCTTTTCTCCTTCGGGAATGAGGACACTATTTTTGATCCCGGCATTTTCAATTATCATTTTTGAGCCGGTTCTCTCTATATCTCATCGGTGTGGAACTTTCACGTGCTTCAAATGTTTGTCCAAACATCTTGAATGAAAGTCCGATGGAGATTATTTCTTCCACTTTGCTGCCCCATGAACCAATGAATGCGGGGATCGAGTCAAGCTAGTGACTCGGTAATCAAAAACATTAGCACACACCATATGGGTTTTCACCCATATTTCTGTCTTCTTATCCCCTTTCTACCACCCTAGTGTGGGGAGTTGCCCCACACGTTGTATATAAAATCTTTTCAAAAAAAAAAAAAAAATCAAATAATGGCCGTAGTATTTCCCTTTTACGTTCTTAGTTTCGGCATAACCGCCGGTACTTTGAATATTGAGGGCAATATTCATTTCTAAGTGTGGGGAATTCTCACGAATTTTATCATGTATTATCCATCCAATTCCCCCGTTTTTGGCCAAAAATTTTTTTTAGTAAGTGTTCTACACTTACTCAGCTTGGTTATCAGTCCGCCATGTCTAATAGACAAAAGGATTGGCTAATCCAGGAGCAAACGGCTCTTGGTAAAGATTTATCAAATCCGTTGACGGCTTGCAATTTGCCCAAAATTGTATGGTGTTCAGCTCACCATATCTTTAATTAGTGAAGAGTTGGCTAGTCCAGAGCAAACGGCTTCTGGTAAAGACACATCAAATCCGTTATATGGTTTATGATTTGCCAATAAATCGATGGTTATCGCTGTACCATGGTTCTTACTTGAACTGAAACATTTGGCTACTCCAGAAGTGATGGCTTTTGGTAAAGAGTTTTAAAATCCATTAAAGATCTAAATCATTGCTAGGGACTAGCAATATCTTAGTGTGGGGATTGATGAGTGTCTAAATACTCATCATTTTTATACTATCTAGACTGCAAAAACATCTGAAAACACTAAAAAATGCATCAAAATGATCAAAATATCACAAATCAGTGTTTTATGTGTTTTAAATGCAAAAAGATCAAAATCAGATGAAAAATGATTCAAGTTTGCAAAATTGGCAGTTTTAGTCCCCCAAGTTTTAAAAGTTGTCAAATCTAGTCCCTGGAATTCAAAAATGTGAAATTTTATCATTCAAGGTCCCTAAAATATTCTAAGTTGTCAAAAATGATCCTTGAATGATTCTTTGGACAAATGGCGGAAAAGGTCCCTAAAGTTTGAAAATTTGCAAAATTAGTCCTTGGATGTTTTAAAATGGAATTTTATGCAAAAAGGGTCCTTGTAATATCAATGTTTGTCAAGTTTGGTCCTTGTGATAAGTTTGGAAAAATGTCATTTTCAGTCCTTGAGGTTTGAATAAGTTACATTTTTGGTCCTTGTATACCTATCAAACCAAACGGATCATATACCAAGCCAAATCCAATCCAAAGCCCAAATCCAACAACTGGCCCAAACCCTTGACCCGACCCCGTTTAATATTATACCACTTGGTCAAACAGGTCAACGCGCGCCAAAAATACCACTTCCACTGTAGCTCTCCTCTCCCATGCCTGATATCCCAAAACCAGTCATGGTTTTCCCACCTTTTTCTCACCCCCCCCCCCCTTACCTTGTCCCCTCCACCTCCACTAACACCAAAAACCTTTAATTACTCAAACCCACTCCATTTATTGATCAAACCTGCTCAAGAAATATTTGGCACCAAAATCCACTTGGACGGTTTTGATGAGTTTCAATGATCCAATGGCTCAGAAGTGGTGGGAAACATTCAGAGATATCAAGAGAGTCTCAAAAGTCATTATAAAGAAGAGGAGAAGCAATGTATCTATCTATCTAGAATAATTTCCATTTTCTTAAGTCGTTTTAGCTTATTTTTAAACTCAGTGTATGTTTTAGCTTATTAAACTCTGTATTTCAAGTTGTTATTACATAATTAAGCTTTTGTGAAACCTTATTTCCAGTATCAAGTTATATTTCATATTATGCAAATGTTCCTTATTTTGAAAATCTCATGAATGATTAAATATTGTTTATAGATGTTCTTATGGACTGAATAAGCCACATAAGCTCCCTAGAAAGCTTTTCTAAGCTATTAGAAACACTAAAATTCAGTTTAGAAGCAAAATCAGAAAATCACCAAAAATCCAAATAAATAGTTGAAAAATAAAAAAATCAGTTGGAGATGGAATTTACAGCTGGAGCAGGGTGAATTTTGGATGGCCTTGGGTTAGTGGCTTAGTGGTAAGCCTTTAGGATTGGTCTTGATCATTGGTTCTGTGATTGCAGTTGGATACCCATTTTGTAAGCTTTTTGACCATTTTGGCATTTCACTATTGTAGTTGTTCAATAGCTTTAATCTCTGTTTCTTTGTGTTAATTAGACTTAGTTAAGTGTAATTAACCATTAAAATCAAGTTGATGTTCTTTTAAAGTTGTAGTTTATAAAAACTTAGTTTTAACAGTTAAAAATGCATCATCTTCATGTCTTAGTTTACTGTTGTAATGGTTGTTGTTTAAAGCTTCATTAGTCCTAATAAATGTTATTATAGAGTCTGAGATCAGTTTCATGGCTTTAATTTGAGTTTTGCTTTGAAATTCACCAAAACTGTCTAAGTAAGGATGTTTGGATTGGCTTGTTTAAACTGATCAAATCTTGTTTGTATTGAGTGCTTGTACTGTCTTTGTGTCTCACTAGTCCCTTATAACTCAAATAAACCAAGAAAAACCAGTGGTCATTTAACAAAAGTCAAAATCTCAAGTGATCTCATCTTCCTTGTTTACTGTTGGAATTACAAGTTTAATGATCATGTATCTGTGTTTATAAGTTGTTAATACAGGTCAAATCAGTCTTAGTATACCTTAAAACAACAAAATCAGTGAGTAGTAGTGAATCAAAGTTCATCTTGGTCAACTTTTAGTTTTTCTTCAAAAGTCAAATTCTCATTTGGTCATTTTTGAATAAACTTTGGGATTTCATTGTGTGTTTAATAGTAAGTGTTAGCTTAAAAGCTCTTGGGATACTAAATTTCAGTTGCTATACAAAATTAGAAAAATACTAGTTCTCTGTTATTCAGCTTATAAAGTGCTTTTTAATTGGCTTATTGTTGGTACCTGTTCTGAAACCATGCCATGTGCACAGTGAGTGGTACCATTTTGAAAAGCTTGCACAGAGCTTATTAGTTGGTCTTATCTTGTGATTATTGGTTCTTTGGATAGCTGACCTAGCCATCTAGAGGTATCAAGCTTAAGTTTTCATTTTGAAGCTTGTTTGCTAGGGCTGCAATAAGCTCTAACTTTGTCCCATTTCTGTTTTTCTACTCTAGTGTCATAAGTGCTTATTGCTTGTTTCTAGCTTATCAGTGTGCTTATCTGTCTCTTTTAGCTTCATTTCAGATCATCTAGCTTGTTTGCATCTATTTTAAGCTTCTGTTTCAGCTGGTGAGCTTGTTTTAGCTTATTTCACCAAAATAAGCTCTTAAGCCTACTGTTGAGCTCATAAGCTTGTCTAACAGCTTATTTTAAGTTTGTAAAATTTTTGTCTTTGTTAAAGTTTCATAATATCAGTAATTAAGTAGTTTTCAAAAAGAAAAACCAGAAAAACTTCAATTTAAAATCAGTGATAGTGTTTATTTAATAGTTTTTAGCTTTTTGATTTTTCTTTTTAGCTTATTAATAAGAAAATCTTGTTTTTTCACTTTTGTTAGTTTTCTGTCATCATATAGTATTTTTAGAAAAAGTTTCATAATTTTTCTAATCTTTTTAGTATTTATTATAATTTTAAATAGTTAAAAATAGTAATTAAATAGTAAAAAAATAATTAAAAAGCATAAAAAATATCTTTTCAGTTTTAAAATTAGTTTTATCATATTTTAGATTTTTTCCAAGTTAAAATTTTATTTTTCCAGGTTTATTTTATATTTTCTAGCATTTAAGTGTATTTTAAATAATAATTAATTAGTAATAATTAGATAAAAAGTGTGAAAAATATATTTTTAATTTTAAAATTAGTTTTATAATATTTTAGATTTTTCTGAATCATAATTTTATTTTTCTAACCTAATTTTGTATTTTCTTCTATTTTAGAGTATTTATTAAATAGTTAAAATAGTCTTTAATTAATAATAATTAAATAAATAGTTGTAAAAATAATTTTCTTTTTCCAATAATTTTCTTTTAATTTTAGGATTCCAAAAATATCATTTTTATATTTTTAGGTCTTTTATTTCTTAGATTTCACTTTTTATTTGTACGTGTACGTAGTTTTTAAACGTACGTATTTACGTTTCTTTTATCTGATTGTTGTGCTTTCCAATTCTGTATTCCATTCCATTCCAATCAATCAGTAGTGTAATTTCTCATCCAAAACCTTTACTGATCACTATCCTTAGTGATCATTCTATCATCTGAATTAGTGTTTACACACCATTGAGTCTCCATGGGACTTAACGAGCCGAATTCATTATATTCTCTGATCTTCATTGTATTTGTGTTTTAAGCAATTTTAAGCTTCTTACGGTTAGCCATTCACAAGTGGCTAGCTTGTGTGAGGTAGCTTGACAGTTTAGCACAGATCAGGCATTTTCAGGAGTAGCAAAGGGATTATCTCCATCATAGGTGCCAGACACAATTCCATGATATATACTCGATGATTGATGATTTGTTGATGAGACAGAGT
>OU343216.1:81804823-81870781 GCA_910596185.1 Chrysanthemum makinoi
TCAGGAGCTGCTAGAATGTTTAAGTGCAACATGTCCTAAATCCTTAGGTGCGAAAGGAAAAGCTGCGATGCCTTGTTCTATGCCTAGTGCCAAGCATTCAAATCATTCTATGCCCAGTTTTAAGAAAGTGGACACTAATGTGCCTTCAAGTAGTTCAGATCCCTGCACATCTAGTTCAGGAATGCAAAAAGTAGATCAACCAACTAATGTTCCCATAATTCCCTCTACAGGAGTAATCAGTGACATTAAAGCAAGCGGGTCAAAGCCTCCAGGCAATACCAAGCAAGATAGGACCTCGCAAGCTAAGAATGTGCATTGGAAGAAAGTTGAAGATCACCCTAGGAATATTAAGTTTGAGTTGAATAAAACTAATCGTGTTGATTCTAGTATTAGCTATAAGCGTACTGTAATTAATTCGAATTCTACTACTATTCGCAAACCATGTAATGATGACTGCTTGATTTCTGTTACTAATCATGAATGTGGTGAGAATGTTTTGTCTAATGCTGTCAAATGCCCTGATAAAACTGTTAATGTTAAAATTGTTAGGATTTGGAAAATCCAGTAGTTAAAGTATCGGTCACCTCAAGTATATGTATTCGTTAGAAAGCTCGTAGTCGTAGTTATTTGATGTTAAGTAGTATTTAGTTAAGTAACACCGTGGAGGACGGACGGGTCTTTACCCACTGTATGCCTGATCCACAGCCCGTCTGGTGGCATTTTATTGTAAGACTATAAATACTCTCTACCTCCCAAGGTAGAGAGTTGGAGCTCATAATAAGATTTTTCTTTCTCTCACTAAAGTTCCCAAACCTCTAACTTTCTCTCTCTAAAACCATTGTGTACGCCTCTTGTGTTTATGTTATGATGTGTATGTGAAATCCAATATGTTACAAATGGTATCAAGAGCCATGGTTAGATCATCTCTTACATATCCTTGGATTTCTAGTGGTTTTTAGATGGTTTTTTTAGTTTGAAAAAGTTTAGTGGTTTTTGCATCATTTGGTTCATTTCTAGTGTTAAAGTTTGAATTTTGGGTGTACTTTTGTGTTTAGGATCATTGTATATGCTTGGGTTTTGATTTGGTAAGCTTGAATCACTATGGTTGAGCTTGTTTTGGATTGAAAAGTGTGTTTTTAAAGTTTTTCTTGGTAGCGACTTGGCTCTCGGAGTGAATTTCTTGGTAGCGACTTGCTTCAGTAAAAGGTAGCGAGTTGTAGTGTGTTTTGGTAGCGACTTGGTCATAGCGACTTGCCTTTTGAGACAAGCCGACAAACAGTACACTTAGTGGATTCTCCACTACGGGTAGCGACTTGGTAAGATAGCGACTTGCTTTCAATTTTGATAGCGACTTATTCTTTAAGTTTCTTAGCGATTTGGTGTTAGCGATTTGGACCTTAGCGAGTTGCTATTTAGCGACTTGACGTCTTAGCGACTTGGTGCATAGAGACTTGCTGTCAAAATTCTTAGCTATTTGGAACTTAGCGACTTGTTTTGTTATTACTTAGAAACTTAGTGCTTAGCGACTTGGTTCAAGGATTCTTAGCGACTTGGTTGACTTTTGTGTGTAATACGGTTTTCTATTGATTTAGTAAAATCCCGTGAAAGAATCTATTTCCCGGTTTAATCATTGAGTTATAAAATCCCGTGTAATCTTTAAACATGTCTACCAACGTACCTACAATCATCTCCACTATTGCCGAGGATGTTCAAGCAGGTGGTTCAGATACTCGTCCACCCATGCTTGACAGAACTGACTACGACTCTTGGGCTCAAAGAATCGATTGTAATGTCTTGGAAAGGAAAATGGGGTTAACATTCTCAAATCCATTGATGAAGGACCTTATCGATTGAGACTACAAGTGACTTAATTGATACAGCTGCAGATGGAACAATGATCTATGGGATAGACAGACCAAAGACATATGATGAGCTCAATGATAAGGAGAAAAAGAGATTCGATGTTGATATCAGGGCTTCTAACATCATACTTCAAGGTCTTCCAAAAGATATCTACAAGCTTATCAATCACAACACAGAAGCCAAGGCGGTGTGGGATAATGTCAAGATGCTTCGGTTCTGAATTAACAATGGAAGACAGAGAATCACAACTCTATGATGAATTTGAGCACTTCAAGATGAAACCGGATGAGAGTGTCTATGAGTATTACGTGAGATTCCACAAGCTTGTTAATGACATAAGGAACATCAGAATGACTATGCCAAACATTCAGCTGAACTCAAAGTTTGTGAACAACATGAATCCCGAATGGCACAAGTTTGTCACCTTTGTGAAGCTAACCAAAGGATTGAAGAACACAAACTATGAGCAACTCTAAGCCTTCCTTATTCAGAATGAGAGACATGCTATGTTTGAAAAAAGGATTCTTAATTAGTTCAAAACCAACCAGGGAGAGACAAGCTCATCAACTGATTCAACTGCCTTATACTCAAACATTGGAATTACCACCAAAGCATCTCAAGTTATACCCATGGGTAATGGTAATCACAAAATCATTCCTGATCCAATGTTCAAACAAGCTTATGCTGATGCAGCCGTGGGAAATTTCATTAATCAACTGGCTCTCATGATTAGTCAAAACATGAACTCTCTCCCACACACCAACAACAACCTCGAACAAAGCATCAAATCCACACAATCAAGCCACTTTGTCGAGATGGGAAGGTTATGGTGCAGCTAGTTCAAGAAAGGCAGTACGAACAAGGAAGAGGTGGAGTGGTAGAGGATATGTGGGAAATCGAATAGGGAAGGAATGGAAATCATGGACAAGCAAAACCTATCAAGTGCTACAACTGTGGAGGTGAGGGACATATTGCAAGGAACTACACATCGCCAAAACGCCCTCGAATGCAGAGTACTTTAAGGATAAGATGTTGCTTGTGCAAGCTCAGGATAATGGTGCAGCTTTGGATGAAGAGGAGTTGTTGTTTCTTCTTGAGGAAATGCTAAGACATATGATGCAAATGTGGATGAGCAACCAATTCAGGAGATAGGCCACAATCATCAGAATGCCTTTCAAGTTGCTGATTGTGATGCATACGACTGATGTTGATGATGCACCTACTGCACAAACCATTTTCATGGCTAGCATTTCTCCAATGGTCCCTCCTAAAGTCTCTTCATCACCACAAGCTGGTCCATCCAAAGACAATATCATTTCTGAGGTACTAAAACTATACGATGAAGTTGATGAGCAAAAGATACATGACGAAGTACAATCAACTGTAATTATTGAGTCGGATATTGAAAATATGGGTAATATCAATGTTGTCACATATGATCAATATGTGAAACAAAGTGAAAGTGAGATTGTACCAAGTGATGTATCTTATGCAGTCAATGATGACTATGCTTTTGACGAATACACTTTGCATGTGCCCCGATGATTCTTTATCTCGAACTTAATGCCTATAAAGAATGTGTTGCTATTTATGAACAACGAACTAAGTTTGAATTAACCACCCGTGAGCAGGAGATGGATGACCAAATGCGCACAGTTATTAGAAAAAGTAACTTTAGAGAAGAAGTCTTAAAACAAGAGTTAAACTCCTTACAAGAAAAGCTTTCTAAAACCGCTAAGCAAAAACAGGAACTTCAAGAAAATGTTAAAATGCTTAAGCAAGAATTCAATGCTAAGGAATCAAAACTTTTGAATGATTTTTCCAATCTAAAACTTTGAAAAACAAGCTAGAAAATAAGTTGTACGTACAAGGGAATACCATTCAGATTGCTCACTTGATCACTAAGCATAGAGTTTTAAGCGATAAGCATAGCATTCCCCTTGTTGAGGAACTAAATCCGAGGTCATTAAAAGGGCTAGAGCTGGTAATAAGGTGATCTATGATGGAAATGAGATTCTTAAACCTAGACAGAAACCTAGTTGCGTTGAGTGCAATGAAGAAGATAGAAAATTAGATGATGCATCTAGGGAGAAAATGAATAAGAAGCTAGAAGATCCGGAATGTAAAAAGAATAACATAACGATCAAACCCCATGATTACAAGAAGGAAAACTGGATTTCCTTGAACAAGTTTAAGCCTCAAACGTTGTTAACTCCGAACAAGTGTTCTGGAAAAAGGATTTAGATAAGCAAAAAGCAGAGAATGTTTTTGTTACAAACCCTCCCCTTAGGAAAATGCCTTCGATTCGTGTATCCTCCAAATACACCAATGCATCTAGTTCCTAGAACAATTGCCACTAAAAGCAAGACCTTAATCATTCAATATGTTATCTTTCAATTATTTGTTGATTTTGAGAAAACTTGTAAGAAAAGGATCACACCCACTGGGATAACTGTAGGGGAAAGGGGTTTTGAGCAAACAAAAGAATGTTATCTAACTGAGGTCATGCCTTTCTTCAAACAACTAAAAGATCAATTTGAGAGTCTTAAAAAGGGGATGTATACAGATATTAAAGGAATGGAAAAGGAATTTGATGCTATGATAGTTGAGGTTAATAACTATGAGCGAGCATTAAAATATAATGAAATTGAGAGGAAGAACTTGCATACCTTAAATGAGAATCTGATTTCTGAATGTATCTCTCAAGATGTGTTTTATACTGCCACTAATTGTTCTATTACAGCTTCTCAATTTCATGAATTATCTGTTGCTTTGAAAGTCTCCCATGATCGTGTCATTGAGCTTGAAATCAAAAACTCTAAACTAAATGAGAAAATTGAACAGGATGATCACGATAATTTGGTAAAACATTTTTCTAAGCTAGAAGTTGAACATTTTGATTTACAACTTAAATATCAACATCTCAAAGAAAATGTTAAAACCTCAAACATCAAGATATCCTCGGATGTTCCAGTTTGATGCGCTTTGAAATAAACAATCGTGATGAACAGATTCAAGCTCACTGTAACACAATCAGAAAGTTGAAAGCCCAAATTTCTCAATTAAAGGGTGAAAAGATCAATGTGACTGGCTCCCAAATGCCTCCTCCTTTAGATTCTCGGAATTCTCAAAATTTTCATCTTCAAAACTTGGTTAATGCTTTACAAAAGGAAAATGAGAGTTTTCTAGAAGAAAATGAAAAGGTTAAACGTCATTTCAATGAGTTATTTGAGTCAATAAAAGTCACTCGTAACAAAAATAACGAAAAAATAACTTCGTTGCAAAAGGAAATTGAGAATCTAAAGAGTCAGGTAAAAGGGAAAATGCCAATGACCAATGGGGAGAATGGTGCTTCAAAGATGCATGTCTGTAATAAATATGCTTTGTCTGTGAAATATGTTCCTCCTCATCTTAGGAATAACAAACTTGCTATTCAAACATATTTCTCATACCTTAAGGACAACCTAGAATGTCTCCGTGAGATTGTAGAAGAGGATAAGTTAGAGAAACCACATGATAATGCAATTGGCCATGCATGCTTATATGCCAAACGATCTCAAGAACTTCTAGAATGCTTAATTACAATATGCCCTAAAACCTTAGGTGAGCAAGTCAATCCCTTGATACCTTGTTCTATGCCTAGTGCCAAGTATGCAACTCATTCATTGCCCAATGTTATGAATGTGAACTTGAGTATGCCTTCAAGTAGTTCAGATCCCAGCACCTCTAGTGATAAGAAAGTGAACTTCAGTGCGCCTTCAAATAGTTCACATCCCACACATCTAAGCAGAAATGCAAAAGTAGCAAAACCACCTAATGTTCCCATTCCCTCTACAGGAGTAATCAGTGACATTAAAGCGAGCAGGTCAGAGTCTCAAGGAAATACAAGGAATGATAGGACCTTGCAAGCTAAGAATGTGCATTGGAAGAGAGTAGAAGATCACCCTAGGAACACTATGTTTGAGTTAAATAAAACGAATCGTGTTGATTCTAGTATTAGCTATAAGCGTACTCTAATTAATGCGAATTCTACTACTTTTGGCAAAAAATGTAATGATGATTGCGTGGTTTCTGTTACTAATCTTGAATGTGGTATGAATGATTTGTCTAATGCTGTCAAATGCCCAGTTAAAACTGTTAATGTTAAAAATCAAGGTAAGAAGGCTAAAAGGCAAAAGCGAAAGAAAGTTAGAAAATAGTGAAAACCCACAGGAAGAACATTTAGTAAGATAGGTTATCAATGGATACCTTTTGGCCATAAGGTCAATAAGTTCTGCCCTCAATATGCTAAGAAAATGCCTACTAGAAAATGGATGCCTACTGGTAGAACTATTCCCTTAAGAAGTGAACATACTTTGAATAGGTCAAATACGGATACTAGCACTGCATCTATTTCTGATGATTTCATTGCTTCTATTTCTGATATGGGTGTTTCTATTTTTGATGTGGGTGTTCCAATCACTGTTACTAACCAAGTGGAGCCCAATCTTGCATGGGGATCCCAATTATCCAGTTATCCATTCTTGTCTCTGTTCAACTGTAGATCGTTCAAATCGTTCTGTGGTACCTGGACTCAGGTTGTTCCAAGCATATGACTGGAGACCGGTCGCGGCTCATGAACTTTGTGAGTAAATTCATCGGGACTGTTAGATTCGGGAATGACCATTTCGGAGCAATTATGGGTTATGGCGATTATGTAGTTGGCAAAAGTGTAATCTCCAGGGTATATGATAACGCTCAAATTGTGCATGTTTTTAGTAGCGTTATCCGTGCTTTTATGTGTGTTATTTGGTTATAATCATATGCTTTTGATGCTTAATCGTACAAAAGTGCGTTTGCTAGTTCATTTGTAGCCAAGTATAGGAAAGTGGAGAAAAATGCGGAAAAAGAAGTAAAACACGAAGATTTCTCCATGTATGAAGAATTCCCGACCAAAGAAAGACTTGCGAGTATATTGAGATGGTAAAAGTCATCAAGTTATTGGTCCAAAGACTCAAGAATAAAGTTCAAGAAGGAAAACGAGAAAGAAATGAAGAAAAGAAGCTAAAAGGAAGACATATTGGAAGACTCGTTGTTCCCGACACACCTTCACCATTTTGGCCATAACTTTTGCATACGGACTCCGTTTGACCCCCGTTCGCGGCCACAGAAAGCTAAGAGAAAGATCTACAACTTTTCAGCTTATGAATTTTTGTGATTTTGCTCCAACCGATCGGTCGAGCCCCGTAACCGATCCGGTTGGAGAGCAGTCAAGAGACCAACCGATTCGGTTGGAGCTCAACCGGATCCGGTTGGAGGTCCTGTTTCAGCCATTTCTGCATTACTAAGACTCCAAACGTGTTCCAAATGATTCTGGTCCCTTCCTACATGGTTTCTAGTCCCTTCCAAGCTCATTGGCCTCCAAGAAATGCATTGAATACCCTAAGCCTTGGTAGTAGTATAAATAGAACCCATTTGGCACCTCATTTCATCATCCCTTCTCCATCTTTCTCATCCCTTTCATCCACCACTCCTCTCTAGGTGTGAAATTCAAGCCTCCACCCTTAAGGACGAATTTCCACCTAGAGAGCAAACCATAACGTGAGAGAACACAACCACTCTCAATACCTTCACCAAAGGTGTGAAATTCAAGCCTCCACCCTTAAGGACGAATTTCCACCTAGTGAACACACCCACTCTCAAAACCTTCCCCAAAGGCGTGAAATTCAAGCCTCCACCCTTAAGGACGACTTTCCACCAACTATCCTATCCCAACTTGTGTGAAATTCAAGCCTCCACCCTTAAGGACGAATTTCCACCAATTACACCAACTTATCTTCCCCAAAAGACCACAAACCTCGCCAAATTAGGTGTAGTGTGCTCAAGGGTTGTCGAAAGCGTTTGGACATCATTTTCCGGCTTGGTAGAACTATTGTAGTTGATTGGAGGCTTGAAGGAGTGCTATAATCCTTCATCTTTGCCTATTGTAATTCATACTTTGGGTAAACCTTGTTACTTTTCTATTTAAAGATGTTTGTTATTGATATGATTATTGAGATTTTGTGTTTGATTGGAATAATGATGAATCTTTTGATACTTGCTTGTTCTTATATTGCTTTTCTTGTTGGTTTGATATGTGACAATCATAACCATCAACTTGTTACTTGTTCTTATAATGCTTTTCTTGTTGGTTTGATCCGTGACAATCATAACCATCAACTTGTTACTTGTTACTTGCTTAAACAAACAAACGACACTTGTAGTGCAACCAAGTCTCTTGGGACGACCTTGATTTACCATATACTATACTACAACTTGACTAGGGTATACTTGCCCGAATGTGTTCCTAGTTAACCGGTAATTCTTGCATACAAATTTAAAACATCGTGGAAGCACATCAAGTTTTTGTGTGTTTAAGTTTAAATGTCTTTTTGTTTTTGCAAGAGTATCATTTCTTTTATTCAGTTTTTCCATTTTAAGTTTTGTCAATTTGGTACATTGTGAATAAATAAGTACATTTAAAAATAAAGTGTTTTGAACTTTGTGGGTATGTTCACTGGAAACCCTCACGAGACTATAACTCGTCCACTTGGGCCACCGAGGGGTTTAAAGGCTTGTTGCATGCGCTAAATGCAACCGTGATGCCTACGAAAGTGAGTTTTAGAATTTTACTCGTTTTTGTAGTTTAGTTTATTTTTGCAGATTTAATAAGCTCTTGAAGGAAGGATTGATTGGATTGTTGGTGACGTTATACTTGGGATTGGACATGTTTGTTTGGATGAGAAATCGATTGATCTCACACGCTTATGCTAGCGTTTGCTTAGCACCTTATCATATGGAGTTCGATCATGATGTTTAGCCCGGGAGGTTTCGTTTATCTTAGACTTATAATATCATTTTTCCCTATCTTACATGCTTTGAAGTTTTCACAATTCATTTATTTTGCTTTATTTTGTTTCTTTATTATTTTTTCCTTTGTTTGTTTTTGTTTGGTAAATTATTTTTAATAAATTGACTTTTTTAAGTCCCTCGAAAGTAAGGCTCACCCATTGTAAACAAACTGTGTGAGAGGTATAAGGCGGGTCTCCCTGATTCCCTAAAGAAGTTTGGTTTTTAATATGCTTGCGTGACCTGCTTCTCCGCTTCTTTGTGTGTTTCAATGGAGCTACCAAGAACTCGTGGGACAAGAATAAGTCATGTTGGTTTTAAAAAAAAAAAGAAAAAGAAAAAAAAGAGTCGTAACTAGATTTAAGTTATTTTTCTTTTGTGTGCTTAACTTAAGTGTGGGGGGAAAATTTTATTGTGAAAAGCGAAACTAGTTTTTAATTTCCAAATTTTTTGGGCCTATTTTTAAATTTTTGTGAGCTTGTTTGCCCTTATGATCTAGTTGTTTTCACGCGTATAGGTTAATATATTAGAATAACTGGATCAACCCACTGGTGAAATCGGTAATTTTGAAAAACTTGAGATGTGTCCCGATTAATATTGCAATCCATTATGGGATCGATGACATTTGCTAGCGCATTTTATAGCCCTTTCCACTAAAATTGTGAGGATTTGAGCCTATTTCTTATTAGCATACATCTTTTATGCTTGGATCTTTTGCTATGAGTGTGCCGGTGATTTTATTTATTCTAGAACTTGTACTTGTAAATCATTACCAGACCGCAGTAAGATCGCATTCGTGTGATATAAGTGTATTCGTGTGATAAAGAGGCAACCTTAGGAATAAAACCAAATGGCCTTCCGTTTACATCTAATGATATATTAGCTTACCACATCGGTTAGTTAACCACCCACATGGACCCATTTGTTAGCGCTCATTTTTAGCGCTAGATACCCTTAGTTACACCCTCCGAGCCATTCTTTTCTTTTCTTACATCCAGAAAAATACAAAAATATTTTACACTTTAAACCTTAGCCTACCCCTTGTCAATGTCTAAATGGTTGGTTGCTAGTTGCTTGGTATGATTGGATTATTTTTGATGATTATTAGTTAGCCACACTTTGCCATTCGTGTGTGCCATTCCGACAAAGATGAAGACTGCAGCTTCTTATTTGTATTTTTTGTGTGTGCTCGAAGTGTGGGGAGATGTGATGTATGAAGAAGAAGTGTTGAAAAAAAGCGTAAAAAATGTGAAAAAAAAAAATTGAAAAAAAAAAAGAATAAGTCATCGAAAAAAAATGGAAAAAAAAATATGTGATGACAGGAAGAGGAAGTATGTTTTGAGATATCGATTAGCCAATGTGCTAAGACGTGATATATATATTTATCGATCGATATGTGAAGAGAAGTTAATAACTATAATCATTTTCGGGTTTGTGGTTTGTTCGGTGACTAGCAACATGGGTATTAGACTTGACTTTATTTTTTTTAACACCAATTTCATATAATATTCTCATGCCTTATCCATACCATTTATTCACCCGAAGCCTATCGTTATAACCCGAATAAAAGCCCTCTTTAGATGTTTACATTTGGTGCTTACGCCACGTCGGTGGAGTTTTGTTTCTTGTACAAGCCTATGGTAATATTTAGATCATGACTGAGCAATATGAGTGTACTATTCCTTAATACTATCCATCACAAATAAAATGAGTGTTGAGTGAATTATACATCCGTTTTTTTTTCGTGAGGTGCTTAGCCATGTTATCATGCGAGAAAATCCATAGGGTATTGTCAAACATCTCGATTTTTCACCTCATAAAGCTTAAAATGATGAATCATATCTTGTACTTGTACTTGTACTTGGTAGATTTGCATCACATTTTTTTTAATCATATTTCATGCACCATGTGGGATTTATTTTTCTTATTTCTAGATTTTCTTGAGGGTAAGCAAAACCTTAAGTGTGGGGGAGTTTGCGCTCATTTTTCGCTTATTTTTATATTTGTTTTATTAAAAAAAAACCCAAAAATTATTTTTAATTTTTCTTTTCATTTTGTCATTTAGGTTTGTCTTTTAATTTTTCTTTTCTTAGATTTGCTTGAGGGCAAGCAAAGTTTAAGTGTGGGGGAATTTGATAACGCTCAAATTGTGCATGTTTTTAGTAGCGTTATCCGTGCTTTTATGTGTGTTATTTGGTTATCATCATATGCTTTTGATGCTTAATCGTACAAAAGTGCGTTTGCTAGTTCATTTGTAGCCAAGTACAGGAAAGTGGAGAAAAAGACGGAAAAGAAGTAAAACACGAAGATTTCTCCATGTATGAAGAATTCCCGACCAAAGAAAAACTTGCGGAGTATATTCGAGATGGTAAAGTCATCAAGTTAGTGGTCCAAAGACTTAAGAATAAAGTTCAAGAAGGAAAACGAGAAAGAAATGAAGAAAAGAAGCTAAAACGAAGACATATTGGAAGACTCGTTGTTCCCGACACACCTTCACCATTTTGGCCATAACTTTTGCATACAGACTCCGTTTGACCCCGTTCGCCCACATAAAGCTAAGAGAAAGATCTACAACTTTTCAGTTTATGACTTTTTAGATTTTGCTCCAACCGATCGGTCGAGCCCGTAACCGATCCGGTTGGAGAGTAATCAAGAAGACCAACCGATTCGGTTGGAGCTCAACGGATCCGGTTGGAGGTCCTGTTTCAGCCATTTCAGCACTACTAAGACTCCAAACGTGTTCCAAATGATTCTAGTCCCTTCCTACATGGTTTCTAGTCCTTTCCAAGCTCCTTGGCCTCCAAGAAATGCATTGAATACCCTAAGCCTTGGTAGTAGTATAAATAGAACCCATTTGGCACCTCATTTCATCATCCCTTCTCCATATTTCTCATCCTTTTCATCCACCACTCCTCTCTAGGTGTGAAATTCAAGCCTCCACCCTTAAGGACGAATTTCCACCTAGAGAGCAAAACCATAACTTGAGAGAACACAACCACTCTCAATACCTTCACCCAAGGTGTGAAATTCAAGCCTCCACCCTTAAGGACGAATTTCCACCTAGAGAACACACCCACTCTCAAAACCTTCACCAAAGGTGTGAAATTCAAGCCTCCACCCTTAAGGACGAGTTTCCACCAACTATCCTATCCCAACTTGTGTGAAATTCAAGCCTCCACCCTTAAGGACGAATTTCCACCAATTACACCAACTTATCTTCCCCAAAAGACCACAAACCTCTGCCAAATTCGGTGTAGTGTGCTAAGGGTTGTCGAAGCGTTTGGACATCATTTTCCAACTTGGTAGAACTATTGTAGTTGATTGGAGGCTTGAAGGAGTGCTATAATCCTTCATCTTTGCCTATTGTAATTCATACTTTGGGTAAACCTTGTTATTTTTCTATTTAAAGATGTTTGTTATTGATATGATTATTGAGATTTTGTGTTTGATTGGAATAATGATGAATCTTTTGATACTTGCTTGTTCTTATATTGCTTTTCTTGTTGGTTTGATATGTGACAATCATAACCATCAACTTGTTACTTGTTCTTATAATGCTTTTCTTGTTGGTTTGATCCGTGACAATCATAACCATCAACTTGTTACTTGTTACTTGCTTAAACAAACAAACGACACTTGTAGTGCAACCAAGTCTCTTGGGACGACCTTGATTTACCATATACTATACTACAACTTGACTAGGGTATACTTGCCCGAATGTGTTCCTAGTTAACCGGTAATTCTTGCATACAAATTTAAAACATCGTGGAAGCACATCAGTATATTATGTGGAAGGTCTTGGTCATAATTTGTTCTCTGTTGGTCAATTCTGTGATTCCGATCTAGAGGTGGCTTTTAGAAAACATACTTGCTTCGTTAGAGAACTCGATGGTGTGGAATTATTAAGAGGTACTCGTGGTTCTAATCTATACACCATCTCTATCGAAGACATGATGAAGTCTTCTCCAATATTCTTGCTGTCAAAGGCTTCTAAAACAAAGTCATGGTTATGGCATCGTCGTCTCAATCACTTGAACTTCGGCACCATTAATAACCTTTCGAGAAAGGATCTTGCGGAGAGCTTACCTGATTAAAATATGAAAATGATCATCTTTGTTCAGCTTGCCAATTGGGTAAAAGCACGAAATATGCCCACAAACGAAAACCCACAAATTCAGTAATGGAAGTTCTTCATACCCTTCATATGGATCTGTGCGGACCAATGAGAGTTCAAGCGATAAATGGGAAGAAATACATTCTAGTAGTTGTTGATGACTACTCTCGATTTACATGGGTAAAGTTTTTGAGGACAAAGGATGAAACTCCAGATGTCATCATCAAACTAATCAAACAGCTTTCAGTTCGACTCAACAATACAATCGAATTGTTCGAACAGACAATGGCACAAAGTTTGTTAACAAAGACTTAATTAAGTTTTATGAAAGTGTTGGAATCAGTCATCAAAGAAGTGTTCCACGAACTCCTCATCAGAACGGTGTAGTTGAAAGACGAAATCAAACTCTTGTGGAAGCCGCAAGAACAATGCTAATTTATTCAAAGTTTCCAATGTTTCTATGGGCTGAAGCCATTGCCACTGCTTGATACACCCAAAATCGTTCCCTTATACACACCTCTCATGGAAAAACTCCATATGAACTTGTTCATAAAGCGAAAACGATCTCTCCTACCTTCTTGTATTTGGTGCTTTGTGCTATCCAACGAATGACGGTCAAGACTTAGGTAAATTAAGAGCAAAGGCAGATATTGGAGTTTTTGTTGGTTATGCACCAAACAAGAAGGGTTACGAATATACAACAAGAGAACCCGAAATATCATGGAAACAATTCACGTTACGTTCGATGAGCTGACCGGTCAAATGGCTCCAGGACAAACCAGTTGTAACGCCCCGAACCGACAAGGGTAAAGGAATCACAAGTAATGGTGTCATATCAAAGCAAACATAAATATCCAAAAGAAATCTTAACATAAATGCAGAAATAAATCAAGTCAAAACGACTTCAATACATAGGTCCCAGCGGAAAATAACTCTAACAAAATATCTGAAATAATAAGACTTAAATGGCATCATAAGATCAAAGCTAAATAAATCTCTAAGGTAAGTCCACTCATGCACTCATCCCAAAGCAAAACCCAGCTTCCAATGCTTAGATACCTGCCGCGGAAGAAAAGAAATGCGGCTGAGCTTCAAAAGCCCAGTGAACAGATATGAAAGCAAAGCGAATACTAAACGATATCGAATATGAAATATAATAAATGAAAGATAGCAAAATCATAATCATTTTCAAAGTATAAATCAGAATTTTCAAATAAAGTTTATAGTTAACTACCACGAGCCCAGAAACAAATATCAGATCATAATCATATTCTCATAAGGCAACATTTCTCGTAAGGCAACATTTCTCGTAAGGCAACATTTGTAGGGGAGACCTACCAGAGTTATGAAGGACGTGCATGCACGCATCATCAATCATCAGATAACAGATAACAGATAACAGATAACAGATCTAGGATGCATCCATACGCCCCTTCCTACATATACAAAATATGCTCCACCATCCAGGAACGTGGCAGAACATCACTCTACTGCCCTAGAGTCATATCAGAGGTGCATCACTGATACGGACATGGAACCCCATGACTAGTGAAATATTTGGCTCGTGTGTCAAACTATCTTAGGTCAAATCAGAATGTCATAACTGACACAGATCATATTTTATCAAAAGGTTATTCAGATTTTCAAAGTCAGAGTTTTCATATCATATAGTTTCAAAATCAAATGTTTCATAATTCAGAAATCAGAGTTCAAATAAGCAACAGCTCAAACAAAACGGAATGGGGTTCATAGCAAAGGCTTAGGAAACCCTAATAGAAAAGCTAACGAAAGAAAACGTTAAAAGGAACCTTTACTGAAAAGGTCAGAATATCTGTACCTTATTCCAAAGCAAATGATCGAAAAGCAGAAATACGGAAAGCAAAGGATTACTCCTTCTTCTCAGAACCTATACACATTAACGGTCGTCCATGTTATTTATGATTCCATAATCGTCGAAAAGATCTTTTAACATTTGGTGTTTATACTTAGTGTATTCAGTGATCTTCATACTTTAGGGTTTTATGATTAAATGAGACTTAAGTGTTTATAATTAATATCGTAGATTAGGGTTCATTATGTCATTTATTAAAGTTTAGGGTTAAATGTGAAAATAGTTTAAACGTCATAACTCCCACATGAAATAACGAATTAACACTCTTAGCTTCAAACCCTAACCGACTCTCATTATGTTCTAGGGTTTTCTCCTTCTTTTAATATCACATTAATATGCATTTACTTTTCATGTTACGTCTTTTAATGACTCGCTACTTAACCTAATACCTTCATGTCTTAACCATACGTTACTTATATACATGTTATACTTCAACTTTTATTCCCATGCACGTTTATGATTTTATGTGACACACAAATTACTTATTATCCGGATTAAATACACATTTACACACACACGCACCATAGCTTCGACTAGATATGACCACGTACTACGTTTACATATCTACAAGCTCACTTGACTTATAAAACACCCGCATGATACACAAACCATTTAGGGTTCGGCATGCACTATTCGGTTCACATTTCAAACTAGGGTTTATGTTTATATGACCTCTTACTTATTTAATACATGTTCAAAACTCTTATATGTTTCGGTTCAAACCTAGGGTTCGGCTAATAGGTTATTACGCAAATCCTAGCTCATCTAAGTACTTTACATATTCAAGTTACCATGTTTTACACCTTGGCCGAAACATACACATGGTTCGGTTCACATGCATGTGGTTCGGTTCTCATATACTCGACCTAACCATGATCCGATTCAATAATACTTATTACGTAACATACTCTTTAATACTTATAAGGTTCAATTTGTATGGTTTGTTCTTTGTTGGTTTCATACGGCTCGACACAAGGAAAAAGAAACACAAGTCGACTAAAACAAACATGCGACAACATATTAACTTAAGGTGCATCAAAGGAAAACGAGAAACACGTTATACCTTAACTTGGTTGAAGCAAAATCTCGACACCAAAGGTTGTAGGGTTCGGCCGAGTGGGGAGCAAAGAAAGAAAGAGAGGCAACCAAAAACTAAGGTTTCACTTTTGAGTTTATGTATTGTATTTATAGCTAGTAACATTTAGTTTAGGGCTTTAGGAGAGGGTTGGGTTCGGCCTAGTCCAACCGAGCACACAAAAACCCACGCCCATATGGGCTTCAGCTCTTGAGTCCATCGGATCCAAAAATCAAACCAATGGCGAGGCCCAAACTTCTATGCGAGACATTTTAAATCTTTCGTCGTACCAAAATCGATCACGTACATATTTTAGTTAAATTCTAATTATTCGTTAGTTAGGTTTTAATTTTCGTTAAATGATTATAAACGTATTTTACGTATTTTATAATTTTCATTTTCAAGGGTATTTTAGTCTTTATTCATGTTTTAGATTTTCAGGTTTTACAACTCTTCCCCTCTAAAAGAAGAATTTTCGTCCTCGAAAATTGAAATGAAACGAAACAAAAACGAAATGAGAACATACCAAACTATTCAAAAAATGAGGATAACTAGCTCGCATCGACTCCTCGGTTTCCCAAGTAGCCTCACGCTCCGGATGATTTTTCCAAAGAATCTTAACGAACGAAATGACTTTATTTCTCATGACTCTTTCTTGCCTTTCTAAAATAGCTTCCGGTTCTTTAGATAAAGACATATCGGACTGAATTTGATCAAACGGATAAGAAGCAACGTGTAACAGATGATAGTTGTATCCCCTTAGGAGAGATACATGGAAAACATCATGAACATGCGATAACTGAGGCGGAAGTGCTAACCGATATGAAACTTCTCCTATACGTTCGAAATTTCAAACGGACCGATGAATCGAGGACTGAGCTTGCCCTTGATTCCAAACGTTTCACACCTCTAAACGGTGAGACTTTCAAAAATACACGATCTCCAACCCGAAATTCTAAATCACGACGATGCTTGTCGGCATAACTTTTCTCACGAGACCTAGCCTCCTTCAACTTTTCTCTAGCAATAGCTACTTTCTCATTAGTGATCTCAATCATTTCCGGACCTTCAATTAAACGTTCACCTACTTCATCCCAACAAGTAGGTGATCTACATTTCCTCCCATAAAGAAGTTCAAACGGTCTTTGCCTTAATGCTAGCATGCCAACTATTGTTGTATGCAAACTCTACTAAACATAAATATTCATCCCAACTGCCCGTCCATTCCAAAGCACAAGCCCTTAGCATGTCCTCTAAGGTCTGAATAGTCCTCTCTGACTGACCATCTGTTTGAGGATGAAATGCCGTACTAAAATTAAGTCGAGTACCCCAAGCTTTTTGCAAACCTTTCCAGAAACGGGAAGTAAAACGCGGATCTCTGTCAGACACAATAGATGCCGGAGTACCATGAAGTCTAACTATCTCTTGCTGAAAAATTTCCGCCAATCTACCAATACCATAATCCTTTCTGATTGGTAAGAAATGAGCAGATTTGGTTAGTCGATCAACAACTACCCAAATCGCATCATGCTTCTTCCGAGTAAGAGGTAGTCCAGTCACAAAATCCATAGATATCTTATCCCACTTCCATGTCGGAATATCCAATGGTTGCAACAGTCCACTAGCCCTATCCTTTCTTAGATGCGTCACTGTAAATCTGGAATCCTCCAGAACCAGATGGAAGAGTCAAAATAGGAGCGGACACCAATCTCCGTTTCAACTCCTCAAAACTCTCTTCTCGTTCATCCGTCCATTCAAACTTTTCTCCTTCTCATCAGTTGGGTTAGGGGCAAAGCTAAACGAGAGAAACCTTCAACAAAACGTCGGTAGTAACCAGCAAGTCCTAGAAAACTCCTAACCTCAGTCACTGTCGTAGGTCTTGGCCACTTAGTGATAGCCTCAACCTTAGACGGATCCATGGTGATACCATCAGCAGATACGATATGACCAAGGAACGCGACTTGTTTTAACCAAAACTCGCACTTCGAAAATTTGGCGTACAACTTCTTCTTCCTCAAAATCTCCAAAACTATCCGGAGATGTTGTTCATGCTCTTCTTCAGACTTAGAGTAAACCAAAATGTCGTCGATGAAAACAATAACAAACTTGTCGAGAAACTCATGGAAAACACGATTCATTAGGTCCATAAATACTGCAGGCGCATTTGTCAAACCAAAAGGCATAACGAGAAATTCATAATGACCATATCTGGTACGAAACGCGGTCTTAGGAACATCTTGCTCCCTCACACGTAGCTGATGATAACCAGATCTCAGATCAATCTTAGAAAAGAACTTAGCTCCTTGCAGTTGATCAAACAAATCATCAATACGCGGCAGAGGATAACGGTTACGAATAGTAATACGGTTGAGTTCACGGTAGTCGATACATAGGCGTATGCTTCCATCCTTCTTCTTCACAAACAAAACAGGTGCACCCCATGGAGAAACACTGGGTCGAATAAATCCATTTTCTATCATCTCTTGCAGCTGCTCCTTCAACTCCTTCAGTTCTACAGGTGCCATACGATACGGAGCCTTCGAAATCGGTTTAGCACCAGGAATTAACTCAATGCTAAACTCAACTTCTCTAGCTGGGGGAATACCGGGAAGTTCATCGGGAAAAACGTCGGTGAATTCACAAACAACAGAAAGGTTTTCAATGTTAGGATTCTCCAAAGATGTGTCCTTAACAGATGCCAGAAAACCTTGGCACCCATGAGCAAGCATGGTCCGTGCCTTCATAGCAGAAATAAACTTAACAGATTTGAGAGGTTGAGAACCATAATAAACAAATTCAGGATGTTTTACGTCTCCAAAGATCACTGTTCTAGCATAGCAGTCAATTGAAGCTCTATGATAAGCCAACCAATCCATGCCTAGAATGACATCAAAGTCGACCATATCGAGAGGATACAGATTTGCAGAGCGAATATGATCATCAAAACGAAGAGGGCACTTAACGTATTTATGATCAATGATCATGTGGTTTTTCATAGGCGTAGATATCGATAAGTGATTCGTTAGCGGTTTGGGCTTCATATTAAGTTTCTTAGCAAATGTGACAGATATAATGGAGTGTGTAGCACCGGTATCAAATAAAACGAAGACAGAATAATCATCAATGAAAAGAGTGCCCGTAATGGTACCTAAAGTGCGCTCCGCCTGATTCCGAGTAGTAGCATAAACACGTCCAGTAGTAGGTGGCGGCTTGATGTAGTTTCCAGGAATCACCGGGTTCCTCTTAGGGCAATCCTTGATCTTGTGAGTAGTGGAACCACAAGAGAAAATCCACCAGTGGCCTTGAAACACGGTCCCGGATGAGCCTTTCCACAAGTAGTACAGATAGGTGGGGGAGGCAAAACTTTAGCTGTCCTTTGCTGACCAGAAGATCCTGAAGTACGACCCTGATATGCTCCTCGAGCTGACTGATCCTTGTTGTAACGCTGGTTATTGTTACCTTGATTCTGACGATCATTTCCATTCTTACCAGCAGCTCTGCTATCATGACTCTCGCCTCGAGCGCCTAGAGTCCACATTCCTTCTGGCCGACCCGTGATCATAACTCCTATCCACTTGACCCTCGAATCATAACTCTGCCGAATTTCCCTTATAATCACTACTTTGAGTCCTACCTTGAATCCGATCACCATCGCGATTACGCTTGTTGGAACCCGAACCCTCATGAAAGATCTCAATGTTACGAGCTGCGTCATTGCAGGCTGACACATCCTCATACTCAGGGCTTAAGCGGTCGGTCCAACACCCACTTCTTCAATCCCCACTTGAAGTGCTTAGCGGCGCCTACCATCTCCGCATTCGTTCCCACAAACTTACCGCCTCATAAACCTACCCATGTACTCATTGGAGTTCTCATGATCAAACTGGTAGATTCTTTGATAATCCCTCTCATACCTTTCTTTGCTCACGCATCGAGGGAAGTAACGGTTATAGAAGATAGTCGAAACTTCGGCCCAAGTACAAGTAATAGCAAAAGCATCTCCTCCTCTCACTGTTTGAGTGCCTTCTACCAATTCAAAGCATCACCCTCCAACTTAAATTCAGCCAAACGGGTCTTAAATTCATCTCCACAACCCAGTACTTCAAACAGCTTCTCAATATGAGTGATCCAGTCCTCGGCCTCGGGGGAGTAGCAGCAGTGCTAAACGAAAGAGGCTTGAGCTTAAACGCTCGAGCCAAGTGTGAATGCCGACGGGTTGATTTCCTCCACCACTACCCGACGCACCATTCGATTCGAATGTTGTTGATCACCGTGTCATCACCTCGGTGTAGTAAGACCAGGGAAAAGAGTGTTGGCGCATTGACAACGCAGCATCCAAGCCAGGAATATCATCTTCTCCATCAGCGCTACCGTTAGTACGAGTTCGAACCATCTAAACGATATTCAAACGATTAGCAAAATGAACAAAGGTGAGATCTGAAATGAAAGTTCGCAGAAGGAATCCTAAAGTCTACCCAATCCTCACAGGTCAAAGCCTAAGCTCTAAGGGTTTCAAAACCTAGGGTCCATATGTCACAGGTCCTGACTACAAGTCGTAAACCTGGGCTCTGATGCCGTAAATTGTAACGCCCCGACCCGACAAGGGTAAAGGAATCACAAGTAATGGTGTCATATCAAAGCAAACATAAATATCCAAAAGAAATCTTAACATAAATGCGGAAATAAATCAAGTCAAAACGACTTTAATACATAGGTCCCAACGAAAAAATAACTCCAACAAAATATCTGAAATAATAAGACTTAAATGGCATCATAAGATCAAAGCTAAATAAATCTCTAAGGTAAGTCCACTCATGCACTCATCCCAAAGCAAAACCCAGCTTCCAATGCTTAGATACTGCGCGGAAGAAAAGAAATGCGGTGAGCTTCAAAAGCAGTGAACAGATATGAAAGAAAAGCGAATACTAAACGATATCGAATATGAAATATAATAAACGAAAGATAGCAAAATCATAATCATTTTCAAAGTATAAATCAGAATTTTCAAATAAAGTTTATAGTTAACTACCACGAGCCCAGAAACAAATATAAGATCATAATCATATTATCATAAGGCAACATTTCTCGTAAGGCAACATTTCTCGTAAGGCAACATTTGTAGGGGAGACCTACCAGAGTTATGAAGGACGTGCATGCACGCAACATCAATCATCAGATAACATATAACAGATAACAGATAACAGATCTAGGATGCATCCATACGCCCCTTCCTACATATACAAAATATGCTCCACTATCCAGAACGTGGCGAACATCACTCTACTGCCCCTAGAGTCATATCAGAGGTGCATCACTGATACGGACATGGAACCCCATGACTAGTGAAATATTTGGCTCGTGTGTCAAACTATCTTAGGTCAAATCAGAATGTCATAACTGACACATATCATATTTTATCAGAAGGTTATTCACATTTTCAAAGTCAGAGTTTTCATATCATATAGTTTCAAAATCAAATGTTTCATAATTCAGAAATCAGAGTTCAGATAAGCAACAGCTCAAACAAAGCGGAATGGGGTTCATAGAAAAGGCTTAGGAAACCCTAATAGAAAAGCTAACGAAAGAAAACGTTAAAAGGAACCTTTACTGAAAGGTCAATATCGTACCTTATTCCAAAACAAATGATCGAAAAGCAGAAATACGGAAAGCAAAGGATTACTCCTTCTTCTCAGAACCTATACACATTAACGGTCGTCCATGTTATTTATGATTCCATAATCGTCGAAAAGATCTTTTAACATTTGGTGTTTATACTTAGTGTATTCAATGATCTTCATACTTTAGGGTTTTATGATTAAATGAGACTTAAGTGTTTATAATTAATATCGTAGATTAGGGTTCATTATGTCATTTATTAAAGTTTAGGGTTAAATGTGAAAATAGTTTAAACGTCATAACTCCCACATGAAATAACGAATTAACACTCTTAGCTTCAAACCCTAACCGACTCTCATTATGTTCTAGGGTTTTCTCCTTCTTTTAATATCACATTAATATGCATTTACTTTTCATGTTACGTCTTTTAATGACTCGCTACTTAACCTAATACCTTCATGTCTTAACCATACGTTACTTATATACATGTTATACTTCAACTTTTATTCCCATGCATGTTTATGATTTTATGTGACACACAAATTACTTATTATCCGGATTAAATACACATTTACACACACACGCACCATAGCTTCGACTAGATATGACCACGTACTACGTTTACATATCTACAAGCTCACTTGACTTATAAAACACCCGCATGATACACAAACCATTTAGGGTTCGGCATGCACTATTCGGTTCACATTTCAAACTAGGGTTTATGTTTATATGACCTCTTACTTATTTAATACATGTTCAAAACTCTTATATGTTTCGGTTCAAACCTAGGGTTCGGCTAATAGGTTATTACGCAAATCCTAGCTCATCTAAGTACTTTACATATTCAAGTTACCATGTTTTACACCTTGGCTGAAACATACACATGGTTCGGTTCACATGCATGTGGTTCGGTTCTCATATACTCGACCTAACCATGATCCGATTCAATAATACTTATTACGTAACATACTCTTTAATACTTATAAGGTTCAAATTGTATGGTTTGTTCTTTGTTGGTTTCATACGGCTCGACACAAGGGAAAAGGAAACACAAGTCAACTAAAACAAACATGCGACAACATATTAACTTAAGGTGCATCAAAGGAAAACGAGAAACACGTTATACCTTAACTTGGTTGAAGCAAAATCTCGACACCAAAGGTTGTAGGGTTCGGCCGAGTGGGAGCAAAGAAAAGAAAGAGAGGCAACCAAAACTAGGGTTTCACTTTTGAGTTTATGTATTGTATTTATAGCTAGTAACATTTAGTTTAGGGCTTTAGGAGGGGTTGGGTTCGGCCTAGTCCAACCGAGCACACAAAAACCCACGCCCATATGGGCTTCAACTCTTGAGTCCATCGGATCCAAAAATCAAACCAATGGCGAGGCCCAAACTTTTATGCGAGACATTTTAAATCTTTCATCGTACCAAAATCGATCACGTACATATTTTAGTTAAATTCTAATTATTCGTTAGTTAGGTTTTAATTTTCGTTAAATGATTATAAACGTATTTTACGTATTTTATAATTTTGGTTTTCAAGGGTATTTTAGTCTTTATTCATGTTTTAGATTTTCAGGTTTTACACCAGTTCTGGACCCGCAACTCAATTTTCATCAAGTAGTACTATCAGTTCTACTCTTATTTCTAACCCCTCTCCAGCAACTCCTTATGTACCTCCATCAGAAGATGATTTAAAGAAATTGTTTGATCCAATGTTTGATGAACACTATGAACCAAATGCTGATGAAATGTCAATTCCATCAACAGAGGCTTCGTAGATCCTTGAATGAAGTCAACCCTTCAGTCTCAATATCATTAAGTCAAGAAGCGCTTGCTGCTGATCAATCAGTCTCATCAACAAACCTTCAATCACCAAGTGTACATCATGGAATTGCTTCTGATTCACAAGATGAAGTTAATCCCTTTGAAATTCCTGAAGATGCTCCATTTGAAAACATATTTGTTCCTGAATCATCATCTGAACCATCTTCATTAGGAGACATCGACTCTGCTACTTCAGTTCCACAACAACAACCACATGAACACCTTGGAAAATAGACACATGATCAGCCATTGGACAACATCATTGGAAACCTTTCTCATCCAGTATCCACTCGTAAACAACTTGCTACTGATGCCTTATGGTGCTTCTTCAACTCCGTACTCTCTAAGATCGAACCTAAAGACGCTTAAAAAGCTATGAATGAAGACAGCTGGTTCAATGCCATGCAAGAAGAAATTCATGAGTTCGATCGATTAGATGTATGGGAATTAGTACCTGCTCCAGATTGTGCTATGATCATTGCTCTAAAGTGGATCTTCAAAGTGAAGCTTGATGAGCATGGTGATGTGTTGAAAAATAAGGCTAGGTTAGTGGCTAAAGGATATTGTCAAGAAGAAGGTACTGACTTTGAGGAATATTTTGCTCCTGTTGCTTGTATCGAAGCTATCCGAATCTTCTTGGCTAATGCGGCCAGTAAGAACATGGTCGTATATCAGATGGATGTGAAAACCGCCTTTCTTAATGGTGATTTGAAAGAAGTGGTTTACGTCAGCCAGCCCGAGAGGGTTTTGCGGAATCGAGCATCCTACTCATGTCTATCGCTTGAAGAAGGCCCTTTACGGTTTGAAGCAAGCTCCTAGAGCATGGTACGTCTATACATTATCAAAGTTTCTTCTATCTGTTGGATTCAAAGGGAGCAGCTTGATCCGACATTGTTCACGAAAGTCGTGCAAACATTAATTCATGTTCAGATTTATGTTGATGATATTATCTTTGCCTCGACTGACCCCAGTGAATGTGATTGTTTTTCAAATGAAATGGGTTCCAAATTTCAAATGTAAATGATGGGACAAATGTCATTTTTCTTGGGATTACAAATTTCACAAAGTCCCGAAGGCATTTTTATAAATCAATCTAAATATGCAAATGAGATTTTAAAGAAATTTGGATTTGTTTCATGTGACACCGTTGACACTCCCATGATTGAGCGTACCAAGCTGGATGAGGACCACTCAGGGATCATGGTAGATAAAACGAAATATCGTAGTAAGATTGGATCCCTGATGTACCTCACAGCTAGTAGACCAGACATCTTGTTCGCTGTATGCATGTGTGCCAGATATCAGGCTAAGCCTACTAAAAAGCACCTTGAAGCGGTTAAACGGGTCTTTCGGTATCTCCAAGGAACCATTAATATGGGACTATGGTACCCGAAGGACACCGGTATGTCACTAACAGCCTATGCAGATGCTGATCATGCAGGATGTCAAGATACACGTCGAAGTACGTCAGGAGGTGCTCAGTTTTTGGGTGATAAGCTTGTGAGTTGGTCTTCAAAGAAGCAAATGAGTACTTCTATTTCCTCTACAGAGGCTGAATACATAGCCATGTCATCTTGTTGTGCTCAAATCCTTTGGATGAGATCCCAATTATCTGACTATGGCTTTGAATTCAACAAAATCCCTCTGTACTGTGATAATAAAAGTGCTATTGCTCTCTCATGCAACAACGTTCAACATTCAAGAGAAAAGCACATCGGTATTCGACATCATTTCATCCGGGAGCAGGTGGAAAACGGTGTGGTGGAACTCTATTTTGTGAAGTCAGAATACCAGTTAGCAGACATCTTCACCAAAGATCTTCCAAGAGAACGTTTTGTGTTTATTCTTCCACGACTTGGCTTGAAAAGCCTTCAACCAGAAACACTCAAACGTCTTCAGGAGGAAGACGAGGAGTAAAGGTCTTTCTTCATCCATCATTTTGTATATATTTATTCAAAAAGTAAAATACAAAATTATAAAACCAACAAAAAGCAAATAGAAAAATATAAAACTTTCAAAAATCCATAAAAATTTGAAAAACTCGAATATATATATATATATATATTGTTTTTTTTGTCATGTTTTTTTTTCTCTCTCGATTCAATAATATCTACGATCTTTGTGCTGTCATTCAAAGAATGACACGGGACTTTAGATGTTGTTCGAATGTTTTAAAAAAAAAAAAAAATCAAAAATTATTTTTGGGAGAAAGTAAAACAAATGGTTTATTGTCATTTCAGGCAGTAACCCGCTTTTCAAAGAAAGAACAGAGCCATGCTTTATCTCATGTTTCAAACCTAATGCTCTGATTCTAAAAACAAATGTTTATCATTAACAAGACAAATGTTTAATCTCAAATATTTTTCCTTCTAAAGATTCATCTGAAAAATATTTGCAATCTTATGAAAACTCAATTGTTTTTGAAAACACTTCGGACTCTATTTTTGATCAAAAGAACTTATTAAGTGTCAAAATCTCAATCCATCAATCAACAACTTTCGTCATTGATTAGGGGAGAATGATTTTTCAATTAAATTAAAAAGTGTTCTTTTCAAACAATTAGCACTTAATTGAGCAATGTCTACTCTAAATGTTTTACAATATTTTACACAATTGGTTCAAGACCTTGGTTATTATTAGGTTTTCAAAAGATAATTATGCATGGTTAATCAATGGAGTTTAAAGTCTCAAAATCCGATCCTTATCAGTTAAAACGTTTTCATAATCAAGTCACAATTCTCCTTAAAAGCTTTCAAAATCAATTTAAATCTACAGAGATCACAAATCTCAAATGATTTGATAATTGTGATCGGGGGAGAATTTATGATTTAAATTGGATTTAAACTGATAATTCGCTAAATGGTTTCATAAGTGTTTAGCATGTTTTCCTCCCCGCATGTGACAAACGATTTCAAATTTTCCATGCACATGTTGAGGGGGAGAATCTACTTTAAACCTCAAATTATTGAAACATGTTTGAATTGTCTCTAAGTGCAGGTTCCCTCTAATATGTGCAAAACTCTTTCAAACTTCGAGGCACATATTGAGGGGGAGCAAACTTTTGAAAACCTCTTCCTTCCTCAAAATGTTTTATCTACTCAAATTGATTGGGAAGTGATGATGATCATTTTAGAAAATGTTAATCAAAAGATTGGACCTTTCATTCTTAATCTAACAATTTCAAAGATCTCTTGCCTCCATGTGCTAAACAATTTCTGAATTTTTATGCATATGTTGAGAGGGAGCATTTCTAAAATATCAAAACAATTAAGATACAAAATGCTTTGATTCTATATCACAAGTATCTTGATTGATTTTCAAATGGTTTTCAATTGGTTACAATGGCAGATGAACAATACCAAAAAGACCGACCAACTTTACTTTATGAATGGTGATATAAGGATGATAAGGTTAGGTTGAGGTCCCATGATCCGCCAGAACCGGAGGGATCTACCCAGGGACAATCCACTAGTTAGTGTAGAAGTCCTTAGGTATGATGATAAAAGGAGAAAAGTGAGATATGGGAAGAGTGCGGACTGAGACTGAGCTAGTACTGGAATAAACCCAACAAGGTTCTAGTTATGAAGTCTCGGTAAGCAATGAAGGGGTTGAAGAATTAAAAAAAATTGAATGTGAAAAAGGGTGAAAAGAAATAGCCCTCCAATAATTCAACCTTAGGGCAGAAACGGGGTTCAATTCATATGCTACTGGTGGTTACCAAGGTAACATCGGTATTGAAGACAAGACATCATGGACCCAGTGACGCACTGCACTACAACTTCCCAAGCCACTCAAGTTCCTCTTAAAAGGACTTGTTTCATTCTCACGGGGAACCAACATGATCCATCGACTTTCTTTTAGAGATTTTTGATATTGAAGAAGGAGACCCTCTCCCTAGTCTCCGGCATAGGAACCAAATATGCACAATTGAGTCTAGAGCCACGAGATCATCAATAAATCTCATTAGGACACTTTCAATGAAGACTCTCTGTTTCACACAATGTGGAAAGAGAGATTATATCTTATGAGTCCTACGCATTATCCTTGTGGTATTGCCAGAACATCTGAGTGATATACATACATTGTCACAATGAAGATGGAAAGCCTTCTGGAGCCAACATCAAACAAGCTCCTGGTAGGTGGCATGTGAGATCTATCCAATAGATCAACCATGTGACAACTGAACAGAAACAATGGAGCGATTCAATCTTTTGAATCAATCCTGGTTCAGGTTATGGATTGACGGATACCATTGTAAAACCGGTCGTTATGCTCAAAAACTCTTTTCTTTTGCACATCGACTGTGTACTTATTTCTCAAAATAAAAGGTGTTTATGATTGATAATTGATTTTCATTAAAACCTTCGTTGTATTGCAAAAACAATTTCTATTGAGCAGTACACGATTGTTTTTCAAATCTCTTTTCATCAATCAGTGAATCTCATTTCGCTGGTTCACTCACTCTGTGTTGTCTTCTTTGAGACGTTCCGGTTTGAGAACGGCTAGAACAGCTGCGAAACCCTGTCAAGGAGATTCTTAGGAATTCTTCCTGATCACAGGCAGTACTTGTACTGATCAACGGGGAACCGTGGGCCGTGTACCTCAATTCAACGAAAGTGATCAAAGACACTTTCGTACGCTTTATTGCTAACTGTTTGTTGGGAATTATGTGAAGTACGAATTACTGCTGAATGGATTCTGCCGAAGGGTATGGATTCTGCTGAAGACATAGTTCTGCTAAAGATTAGTTTGTTTCTGCGGAAGTTATTATTCCGTGTTTAGTATATTTAGTTTGGATATATATGAGCTTTATTAGGAAGTGATTGTGTATATTGATCGCTTCCGAACCGTCAAGTTTATCACACAAGCTAACCACTTGTGAATGGTCAACCGTAATAAACTTCAAACAGCTCAGAAACAATACAATTTAGATCTGGAGAGTATAGTGTTTCCCCAGGTCGTTAAGTCCCAACGAGGTGTGAACACTGTAGTACAACGAATTTGTGATCGGGTGATATTGAATGGGAAAAGGTTTGTGGATTTTGAATAATTATACCTAAAGAAAAAAGTTTGTAAATTACAGGGGCTTAAATGCAAATTAAAGAAAATTAAAAAGCTAAAATATATTAAATAAACGCTATCACTATTTTTAAAATGATGATTTTCTTGATTTATAAAACAAAATAACTTAAATAAACTATCTTAACTAAAACGTAAACTTAAATTATCTAAAAACGTGACCTAAAATGAAAACGTCGTTATGTATAAAAAATTACGATGAGCGCATAAGATAAAACGTAAAATTTTTGAAATAAAAGTCATACAAGTGTAAAAACAATTTTCTTACGTACTATATGACAAAAGAAAATTTTAGAAAAAAGATTTATATTTTTTTGACTTTTATATTTTTTTTTATGAATTAAATACTATTTTACACTAATTAAATGTTTAAAAATACTAAAACTATTAAGAAAAATCTGAAACTTTTTTATAAAATACTTAATAACAATACAAGGCTAGGAAAAATGCAAAAACGGAAAAAGCAGTACTGGATAAGCTGGTAATAAGCCAACTGCCTAAATAAGCTAATAAGGCAAAAATGGTTTAAGTAAATAGATAATGCAATCCATGACAAGAAAGACCCAAGGGCGCAGGCTATCCAGGTACAACACTATCACTTTCGTAAAGGTGGGAGGTCTCAGTTTCGAGCCTGCCTCCCAACCTTTTTGTTTTTAATTTTCTTTTTGGACTTTTCTTCTACAAACTGATTAAGCAATATGAAATAAGCAAATTATAAAACTAAAACTTTTTATGAAAATCACTATTAAGCTCAGTTTGAGCTTATGATTTCAACAGTGGACAAAAAATTGGAATAAGCACAAGATTAAGCCAAGAAGGCTAATAAGCTAGAAAATAAGCTAAGGTAAACTGGAAATAAGCTACACTAATGATAATAAGCTAATATTACAACTGAATAAGCAAAATAACTTATAAATAAGCACTAAACAAACTCTAAATAAGCACAAGCTTAACTGATTGCACAGGGTACTTTTTGGGTGTCTAGGCACCTTTAAGCTTAAATTTAAGCACTTTAATAAGCTAGGAAATTAAAAGGAACAATTGAACTAGCAAGTAGACCAACTAAACTATCCAAAAAGCTAAAATTCTAACTATGGTGTCCACTGGCAAGCTTGTGACAAGCTTTTGAAAAAGCTAGTAAACACTGGTTACTTAGTTTTCACAGAAATGGGACAAAGTACAAGCTAATTGCAGCCCTAGTAAATAAGCTAAAAAGTAAAATATTAAGCTTGGATCTTCAAGTCAGCTAGGTTAGCTACACAAAGAACCAAATTTCACAAGCTATGGTTTACTATTAAGCTTTTTATGAGCTTGTGAAAATGGTTAGCAAATCTGTGCACAGGGCACTTTTCAGAAAAGGTATCTAAAACAAGCTGAGAAATAAGCACTTTATAAGCTAAGCAGATATAAACTAATATTATTCTAATTAAGTTGAGCAGCTGAACTTTAATATCCCAAAAGCATATAAGCTAAATCTTAATATTGAGCACACACTAAAATTATAAAGTTTAATAAAAAACTGCAATACTAAAATTTGACTTTTTAAGATAAACTAATAAGTTGACTTTTATGAAATTTGAATCAACTCTACACAATAATTATGTTATATTAAGCTGAAATAAGATGGTTTTAGGCTAGGGTACCAAGTTACAAGCTACTTTGATGAAATTTGTATTTAAAAATCCTAACAGTTATGAACTTAAGACAGATTTAAGGTGATTTTGACTTTCAAACAAATAAGGACTATGTTTTATACTTTGACTGAGCTAAATTGGACTAATATAACATAAAACCACTAAGAACAATAACATGAACAACCTTCTAACCAGTTTACACAGTAAACCAAACACCCCTTTAAGAGGCAGTTTTGAAGCTTTTCAAAGGATTCCAAGGATTAATACCATGAAACTGATTCATAAGCTTATATTATCACTTAATAAGTCTAAATTAGCATGAAACAACAGTGGTAACAACAAAGGACTCAAGATTAACAATTATGCTATTATAGATGTGAAAATGAGATTTCAAAATAAATACCAATTCTAAATAGCAAGCAACCTGTTTTAATGTTTATTTTTACTTAACTATAACTAAGAAACATAAACTTACCAAGATTAAAGCTTTAAACTACTTATACAGTGAAATGCAAAAATTCTTAGAAAAAGCTTACAACTGTTTTCCAGCCAAAGACCATTAACCAAGGACTAAGAATACTCCTAATAGCTTTCCACAAAGCTTCTAAACCATTTTCATCCAATAACCAACATGCTTCAGTCTTTGATCTTCATTTCTTCTGATTTTTGATTTATGACTAATTTTTTTGATTTTTTTTAGTATTTTTGAGTTTCAATGATAAACACTGAATTAATGTTTCTAAAAGCTTTTAACAGCTTTATAAGGAGCTTATGTGAGCTTTTGAGTCCAAAACAACAACTAATAACAACATTCAAAACATATTGAAAATTTAAACTTGAAATTTGCAAATACTGAAATTGAAACTGAAAGCTTGAAATTGATTATTGGAAAAGGTTTATAATACATTGAAATTACTTAAACAAATACTTGAAAGCTTGAAATTACACTAGAAATTTAAAATTACACTATTCGACACTACCTAAACTAAATTACACTACTTTTTTCCTCCATACTGCATCTTTCTCTTATTTATTGACTTCTTAGAGTTCCTTGTCGACCTCTGAGACTTTCCCACCTCACTTGAGCCATTGGATCTTCATATTTCATCATATTCGTCCATTTGGAGTTTTGGCGCCAAAAGTCATGAGCAGGTTTTTTTGCATTTAATGATTTTTGGTGGATGTGAAGGTGGAGGGGAGTTGTTAACCAGCTGGGGGGATAAGGTGGAAAGGTGGTAAGTGGTGGTGAGACCACTGGTTTTGGGATAACAGGTGTGGGAGAGATAGATGAACAGTCTTTGGCGGTTTTTCATTTTTTTTAAACTTTTGGGTTTGGTCTTATATTGGGCTTGGGTTAACTGGTTTTGGATTTGGGTTAATATAGGGTCCGGTTTGGTATAGATTAAACACAAGGACCTTTTATGTAATATGGCCAAACTTGAGGACTGAACCTGTAACATTTCCAAAGCTCATACAAGGGTTAAACTTGCCAAGTTTCATTTACCAAAGGACCATAAATGCTAATTTCCAATTTTTATACGTCCAAGGGTAATTTATGTCATTTTTGAAACTTGAGGGACCAAACATGTAATTTCTCCAAAGTTCACCATAAGGACCAATTATGCCACATTTTAATAGTACAAGGGTGTAGTTTAAATGATTTCCATTTTTAAACACCCAGGGACTGATTTTGACACTTTTGTAAAGTTGAGGGACCAAATTTGTAAATTGTGATTTTTAAACTTCAAAGGACAATTTCTTACAATTTGTGAATCCCAAGGACCTTTTATGACCTTTTATAAGTTTTGGAATGACCAGGGACTAGTTTTGACAACTTTTGAAACTTGGGGGACTAAAACTGCCAATTATGCAAACTTGATACGTTTTTCATCTGTTTTTGATATTTTTGCATTTAAAACACATAAAACACTTGTTTGTGATATTTTCATCATTTTGATGCATTTCTGAGTGTTTTCAGATGTTTTTGCAGTCTAGATGGTACAAAAATGATGAGTATTTAGACACTCATCAATCCCCCACACTAAACTATTGCTAGTCCCTAGCAATATTTTTTGAAAAATTAATGGATTTCATCTCTTTACCAAAAGCCATTACTTATGGAGTAGCCATTTGTTTCAGTTCAAGTAAAAACCTTGATACAATGATAACCAAATAATTTTTAGCAAATCACCAGCTTTCAACGGTTTTGATTTGTCTTTACCAGAAACCGTTTGCTTCTGGACTAGCCAACTCTTAGATAAATTATCAATATTATCTTTGGTGAGTCGATTACCAATTATGGTTTTTCCACTGCCTTTACCACAAGCCATAAACTTGCGGGCTAACCAACTTTTCACTAATTAAAGATATGATGAGCTGAACACCATACAATTTTAGGCAAATAGCAAGCCATAAACGGATTTGATAAATCTTTACCAAGAGCCGTTTGCTCCTGGATTTGCCAATCCTTATGTGGGTTAGACATGGTGGACTGATTACCATTTGTTGTGTTTAGTACATAGTACTTACACTATTTTTTTTTTTAATTTGGCCATTTTGGGGAAAAAAGGACTAAAAGGGTACATTTATGATCAAATTCGCCAGAATTTCCCCCCCACACTTAGAAATGAATATTGTCCTCAATATTCAAAGTCCCGGCTATTATGCCGAATCCTTGAACGTAAAAAGATAACATTACTAGCCAAGTGTAGAAACACAACAATTATTCTTTTTTTTTTTTTTTTTTTTAATATTTACAATTTTCATTCATTTTTTAGATCTATATACAACATGTGGGGCATCTCCCCCACACTAGGGTGGTACACACGGGTGAAAACCCATGTTTAACTACTGTTTTTGATTACCGAGTCGCTAACTTGACTCGACCCTGAATTAATTTGTTCATGGGGAAGTAAGTGGAAGAGACAATCTCCATCGGACTTTCATTCAAGATGTTTGTATAAACATTGAAGTACGCGAAAGTTCCACACCGATGAGATATAGATAGAACCGGCTCAAAAATGATAAATGAAAATGCCGGGATCAAAAATAGTGTCCTCATTCCCGAAGGAGTGAAGAACAGGAGAAGCCACGGGATAGGTGAAAAAGAGAAAGAAAATCATGATAAAAATCTTGACTAACTCATCATCATCAGAAGGAGAATTCATAATAGCATGAATTTCATCATTTAAGCTCAATTGGTCTAGACATATCCTGGGTGTGTCTAGATCAAAGTAGAAGTTATCATACTCCGATAGAGATATGATATGAGTGAGTTCACAGGAGAACTCCTCAAAGGCGAATGATTCATATTCGGGATTGATTTGAGTGAGTTCACTAGGGAACTCCTCAAAAGTGAATGATTCATAATCGGGGAGAGAATTATGAGAATGAGAAGTGGTAATACCACTAATCTTCTCTCCCATATGATCAAAATGGAACGTTTGCAAATCCGGATTAGAATCATCGAACAAAAGTTCACTATCCTCAAAGGGGATAGAATATGAAGTAGGCTTTTCATTAAAAGCCTCGATTCTAGAAATGAGAAGATTAACATTCAATAATGTAAGACGAAGAGCTTCGTCTTGGATTATTTCTTCATCATTCTCTTCTCCTAAGCTGACAAGCTCAGAAGGTAATTCCCCTATATAACTTATGTCTCCACAAGATAAAGAATAGTCGTCATCAGAATCAGAGAACATTTCAATATGATCATTTTGGAAGACAAGAGGAGGAGGGATATCACACACATGATCAAGAATTCCCTGTGACTCTCTTGGGATTTGGACAAGGTTCTCAACACTAGACTTTATGAATTCGTCCGATTCTTTTTCAGGAACAGTGTCAAGATGCTCATCCCCCATGTTCAGAGAGTGAGTGGGAATATCGGGTGTGATAACAACAGACTGAGGGAGTTGAGAAGGACTAGCATACATATGTTTTATACTTTCTATTTGTTCTTCTGCTAGTAATTCCATCATAGTCTTTTCTCCCTGATTTTTCATGGAAGGAATTTCAACTGATGAACTTGATGAATCTTTATAAAATTGTAAAATATCAAGGGTATCTTCATCATCACTGTCATCAGGAATGAAACGAAATTGAGAGCTAGATCTGGCTGCTTTTTCTTTTGCAATTGATTCCCTAATAGATTTTTCAAAGGCAATTTGGGAATTTATTTTAGCAGCCCGCTCTTCGGCTAACAAAACTTCCATGGATTTCTCATTTGGATTATCTTGGGATTCCTTCAAATCTTTCACTAAATCCAAAAGATCTAGGAGAAGATTTTGAGGAAGTGGATCAGGCTGAGGTGGTGCCTGATTCATTTGATACTGTGGAGGTTGGTCTTGAAATGTATAGTCGTAATTGTTGCAAGGAAATGGGTTCCCTTTTTGACAATCCGAGCTAGAGTGAGGACCTCCACAATACTCACAACAGTAAAACTGATGTGGCTGTGAGTTATATGTGTTGTAGTCATAATTGTTATCAGGAACCTGCTCATAGACAAGCGTGTTTCCCGATTGACAATCAGAACTGTAGTGTGAACCACCACAGTACTCACAACAGTAAAACTGCTGAGTCTCACAGTGTGGTAGCTGATGGAATAAATCAGTTGTGTTATGGTAGGAATAGGGATCCTGGTTATAGACAGACCCGTTTCCTGACTCCACCATGCTACAACTGGGGCAATTGTCACCATTATAAGGACCACCACACCATTGACAACCAAGAGGGTGAGGATAAGACATAGAAAGAATCAAATGGTTTCAGAGGGGTTGGGATGAAGAATCAAAGATGTGAGAGGGTAAAGATGGATATTTTTGGTATTTTTGGATAAACATTTTTTTAAATATAAGAAAGAAAATCTTTTTGGGTTTTTTTGTGTTTGTTGAAAACTTGAAATAAAAAAATGTTTTTGGTAATCGATCCTTCAAACGAATTAAATTCACGATAATTTTGGTTTTATATGAAAACAAGGAAATATGGACAAAGATGGTAAATATACAATGGGTGTATATTCAACAATCACTGATTCTTCAAATTCGTAGAACGCAGCACACCTCCCCGGCAGCGGCGCCAAAATTTGATTCGCTCCAGACAGCCAGGTTTTATCACACAAGCTAACCACTTGTGAATGGTCAAACGTAATAAACTTCAAACAGCTCAGAAACAATACAATTTAGATCTGGAGAGTATAGTGTTTTCCCAGGTCGTTAAGTCCCAACGAGGTGTGAACACTGTAGTACAACGAATCTGTGATCGGGTGATATTGAATGGGAAAAGGTTTGTGGATTTTGAATAATTATACCTAAAGAAAAAGTTTGTAAATTACAGGGGCTTAAATGCAAATTAAAGAAAATTAAAAAGCTAAAATATATTAAATAAATGCTATCACTATTTTTAAAATGATGATTTTCTTGATTTATAAAACAAAATAACTTAAATAAACTATCTTAACTAAAACGTAAACTTAAATTATCTAAAAACGAGACCTAAAATGAAAACGTGCGTTATGTATAAAAATTACGCGAGTGCGCAAGATAAAACGTAAAATTTTTGAAATAAAAGTCATACAAGTGTAAAAACAATTTTCTTACGTACTATATGACAAAATAAAAATTTAGAAAAAAGATTTATTATTTTTTGACTTTTATATTTTTTTTATGAATTAAATACTATTTTACACTAATTAAATGTTTAAAAATACTAAAACTATTAAGAAAAATCTGAAACTTTTTTATAAAATACTTAATAACAATACAAGGCTAGGAAAAATGCAAAAACGGGAAAAGCAGTACTGGATAAGCTGGTAATAAGCCAACTGCCTAAATAAGCTAATAAGACAAAAATGGTTTAAGTAAATAGATAATGCAATCCATGACAAGAAAGACCCAAGGCTCAGGCTATCCGGTACAAAACTATCACTTTCGTAAAGGTGGGAGGTCTCAAGTTCGAGCCTGCCTCCCAACCTTTTTGTTTTTAATTTTCTTTTTGGACTTTTCTTCTACAAACTGATTAAGCAATATGAAATAAGCAAATTATAAAACTAAAACTTTTTATGAAAATCACTAATAAGCTCAGTTTGAGCTTATGATTTCAACAGTGGACAAAAAATTGGAATAAGCACAAGATTAAGCCAAGAAGGCTAATAAGCTAGAAAATAAGCTAAGGTAAACTGGAAATAAGCTACACTAATGATAATAAGCTAATATTACAACTGAATAAGCAAAATAACTTATAAATAAGCACTAAACAAACTCTAAATAAGCACAAGCTTAACTGATTGCACAGGGTACTTTTTGGGTATCTAGGCACCTTTAAGCTTAAATTTAAGCACTTTAATAAGCTAGGATATTAAAAGGAACAATTGAACTAGCAAGTAGACCAACTAAACTATCCAAAAAGCTAAAATTCTAACTATGGTGTCCACTGGCAAGCTTGTGACAAGCTTTTGAAAAAGCTAGTAAACACTGGTTACTTAGTTTTCACAGAAATGGGACAAAGTACAAGCTAATTGCAGCCCTAGTAAATAAGCTAAAAAGTAAAATATTAAGCTTGGATCTTCAAGTCAGCTAGGTTAGCTACACAAAGAACCAAATTTCACAAGCTATGGTTTAATATTAAGCTTTTTATGAGCTTGTGAAAATGGTTAGCAAATCTGTGCACAGGGCACTTTTCAGAAAAGGTATCTAAAACAAGCTGAGAAATAAGCACTTTATAAGCTAAGCAGATATAAACTAATATTTTTCTAATTAAGTTGAGCAGCTGAACTTTAATATCCCAAAAGCATATAAGCTAAATCTTAATATTGAGCACACACTAAAATTATAAAGTTTAATAAAAAACTGCAATACTGAAATTTGACTTTTTAAGATAAACTAATAAGTTGACTTTTATGAAATTTGAATCAACTCTACTCACTAATTATGTTATATTAAGCTGAAATAAGATGGTTTTAGGCTAGGGTACCAAGTTACAAGCTACTTTGATGAAATTTGTATTTAAAAATCCTAACAGTTATGAACTTAAGACAGATTTAAGGTGATTTTGACTTTCAAACAAATAAGGACCATGTTTTATACTTTGACTGAGCTAAATTGGACTAATATGACATAAAACCACTAAGAACAATAACATGAACAACCTTCTAACCAGTTTACACAGTAAACCAAACACCCCTTTAAGAGGCAGTTTTGAAGCTTTTCAAAGGATTCCAAGTATTAATACCATGAAACTGATTCATAAGCTTATATTATCACTTAATAAGTCTAAATTAGCATGAAACAACAGTGGTAACAACAAAGGACTCAAGATTAACAATTATGCTATTATAGATGTGAAAATGAGATTTCAAAATAAATACCAATTCTAAATAGCAAGCAACCTGTTTTAATGTTTATTTTTACTTAACTATAACTAAGAAACATAAACTTACCAAGATTAAAGCTTTAAACTACTTATACAGTGAAATGCAAAAATTCTTAGAAAAAGCTTACAACTGTTTTCCAGCCAAAGACCATGAACCAAGGACTAAGAATACTCCTAATAGCTTTCCACAAAGCTTCTAAACCATTTTCATCCAATAACCAACATGCTTCAGTCTTTGATCTTCATTTCTTCTGATTTTTGATTTATGACTAATTTTTTTGATTTTTTTTAGTATTTTTGAGTTTCAATGATAAACACTGAATTAATGTTTCTAAAAGCTTTTAACAGCTTTATAAGGAGCTTATGTGAGCTTTTGAGTCCAAAACAACAACTAATAACAACATTCAAAACATATTGAAAATTTGAACTTGAAATTTGCAAATACTGAAATTGAAACTGAAAGCTTGAAATTGATTATTGGAAAAGGTTTATAATACACTGAAATTACTTAAAAAAATACTTGAAAGCTTGAAATTACACTAGAAATTTAAAATTACACTATTCGACACTACCTAAACTAAATTACACTACTTTTTTCCTCCATACTGCATCTTTCTCTTATTTATTGACTTCTTAGAGTTCCTTGTCGACCTCTGAGACTTTCCCACCTCACTTGAGCCATTGGATCTTCATATTTCATCATATTCGTCCATTTGGAGTTTTGGCGCCAAAAGTCATGAGCAGGTTTTTTGCATTTAATGATTTTTGGTGGATGTGAAGGTGGAGGGGAGTTGTTAACCAGCTGGGGGGATAAGGTGGAAAGGTGGTAAGTGGTGGTGAGGTGGTGAGACCACTGGTTTTGGGATAACAGGTGTGGGAGAGATAGATGAACAGTGCTGGCGGTTTTTCATTTTTTTTAAACTTTTGGGTTTGGGCTTATATTGGGCTTGGGTTAACTGGTTTTGGATTTGGGTTAATATAGGGTCCGGTTTGGTATAGATTAAACACAAGGACCTTTTATGTAATATGGCCAAACTTGAGGACTGAACCTGTAACATTTCCAAAGCTCATACATGGGTTAAAACTTGCCAAGTTTCATTTACCAAAGGACCATAAATGCTAATTTCCAATTTTTATACGTCCAAGGGTAATTTATGTCATTTTTTAAACTTGAGGGACCAAACATGTAATTTCTCCAAAGTTCACCATAAGGACCAATTATGCCACATTTGAATAGTACAAGGGTGTAGTTTAAATGATTTCCATTTTAAACACCCAGGGACTGATTTTGACACTTTTGTAAAGTTGAGGGACCAAATTTGTAAATTGTGATTTTTAAACTTCAAAGGACAATTTCTTACAATTTGTGAATCCCAAGGACCTTTTATGACTTTTATAAGTTTTGGAATGACCAGGGACTAGTTTTTGACAACTTTTGTAACTTGGGGACTAAAACTGCCAATTATGCAAACTTGATACGTTTTTCATCTGTTTTTGATATTTTTGCATTTAAAACACATAAAACACTTGTTTGTGATATTTTCATTATTTTGATGCATTTCTGAGTGTTTTCAGATGTTTTTGCAGTCTAGATGGTACAAAAATAATGAGTATTTAGACACTCATCATATATCTTATTTAGTTTTATGTTTATACGTTTCTTGGGAAACGGTTTAGGGTTTTGTTTAGGGTTCCTTGTCTATAAAAGGAACACAATAGAATGAATTATGTACGTGTGCTTAAAGAAGTTATTAATATAACGATCCATAGAGGATCAAAGAAGTTCTTAGTTATCTGTGTTTCATACTTGTGTTTATATTCCGCTATAGAATACAAGTTGTAGAGATTTTCTTTTAGTTTGTTTGTGATTACACAAGCGATACTAACGATCTACGAAGCTCAAGATCTATCAAGGTCTTCAAGTTTTCAACAAGTGGTATCAGAGATAGGTTAGAGTCTCTACGATACTAAGGACAGGTTTTTCCAAACACCAATACAACCAAAACAAAACTTACCATGCCTGGATCAGACGTTGATGCTGAAATCACCAACAACCAAAACACCACCCATCTGCAACACCTAAGTCTCTCGAACAGCAATGCTAAGTTTCCTTACCTTAAAAGGGAGGAGTATGACCTTTGGGCGATGAAGATGCAAAACTGGATCTCCAACATTGATTGGAATCTATGGGAGATAGTGCTGAAGGGGAACAGTTTGAAGAAAACTACCACTGATGCTGCTGGTAAGATGACTTATGTTCCTCCCAAAACTGCTGAAGAGTTACTGGCAGTTCAGAGAGAAACCAAGGTTAAAACCATTCTTCTTCAAGCTATTCCTGAGGATCACTTGAGTGATTTTCACTTCATGCAAGATGCCAAGGACATATGGTTAGCAATTAAGGCGAAGTTCGGTGGGAATGAGGAGTCTAGGAGAATGAGAAAGTCCATGCTTAGACAACAGTTTCAAGACTTTCAAATTTCTGAAGAGGAAGGAATACATAAGGGCTATGACAAGTTTCACAAGATTTTAAGTCAGTTAAATCAGCTGCAGGCAAAGCCAGATAATGATGATTGTAATTCTAAGTTCTTGAGGTCTTTACCTCCATCCTGGCTACAAGTGAGCATTGCTTTAAAAGCAAAAGGTGGTTTGGATATGCTTACTTTTGATGAGCTGTACAACAAACTTAAAGCTCTTGAACATGATGTAAGAAGTCCTTTTCGATCATCATCTACTGCAAGTCACACAACATTCGTTGGAGCCTCTACCCCTAAGATGAGTCATGGTCCAAGTCCAATTTACTCATCATCATCTTACACTACCACTCCATCAAGTTCTAAATCTGGAGGTATCATGGAAGATGTGCTTGGATCCTTCTTTGCTGATTATGATCCTCAGCAAGAACTGGCATATGAGGATTTAGATCAGGTGGATCCACTGGAGATGGAAGAGATGAAGCTGAAGTGGCAGGTGGCTATGCTGTCCATGGATATCAAGAATTTTGAGCGCAAAGCTGGCAGAAGGTTTGGCTTCCAAGGAAGAGATCCAGCGAGGTTTGACAAAAGGAAGGTCAAGTGCTTCACTTGTCAACAGATGGGTCACTTCTCCAGAGAGTGCAAAGACAGGAAAGCTGGTGATGAGACGAGATACTCTACTTATCAGCAGAATCAGAGGGACGCTGGAACTTCAAAGGGATCAGCAGCGTTGGTTACTCTTGATAGCAATGTGGACTGGACGCAACATGAGCAGGAAAAGAATAATGGTCCTGACATTGATAATGTTGGTTTGATTGCAAGCTGTACTCCAGAGGATAGTCATGATCAGATTGCCTTGATGGGCATCTCACAGGTACAAAACTGTTTGTTTGGTTGTAGTGAGCGTTATAATGAACTCAAAGAAGCTTATGATATTTTGAAACCTAAATATAATGAATACTTTGTAGAAGTTGAAGCTTATAAACAGGCTTTAAAAACACTAGAAAGACAAAAGGTTTGGTTTCAGAAGAATCAAATAGCTTATGATGAGAAAATAAGTGTGTTGGAAAGGGATCTTGAATGTGCTAAGAATGAGTTAAAATATTCTGAGAAGTTGAGAGCAGATGTAGTGTCAGAAAATCTAGAGCTAAAAGAGAAACTAGATACTGAAATTGCTAGGCATAACGAATGGTTGTTAAATGGAAATAAGTTAGCAAGTCACATCTATGCTAGTCAAACTCCAAATACTTCTATAGGATTAGGCTTTAAGAAGTATGTAGGGTTAGAAGCTAGGGATGACACACGCAAATCTACACCAGCAGGCCTAGCTAATTTTGTGAAAGAAGGTGCTCTACATGCTGTACGTGGACCTATTAGAGGTGAGCACATGCCCATTGACCTTTCCATTACTGTTGACTTTGATGGATCACACCATCTCTATGGCAAAAAGTCAAAAGACTTGCCAGACCCTGATACTTCTTCTAATGACTTTGTCTCTTGTGTTAACAGTGACAAGTCCTCCGAGCAAGGGTCTACAGAGTGTGATTCAAATGACAAGTCTGACCTTCCCAAGTCCACACCCCTGCCTGCACCCAAGACTACCAATAAGCATGTCAGAGTTGCTGCCAAGGAATCCTCTTCCAAGACAGTTGCCTCTGAAGACTTGCTTTTTAATTCTTTGCATAATAATACTGTTAAAAACAATTCTTTTCATGGTTTTGGTTTGAATACTTCTGCTTGTAATAGAACATCTTTTGGTTTGAATAAATCTTCTAAACAGAAGACCTGTTTTGTGTGTAGAAGTAAATTTCATTTAATTAAGGATTGTGATTATCATGAGCAAAGGATGGGTAGGTGTGGTGATTCTAGGACATCTAGACCAATGTGGACCAATGTTAATGCTATACCCCTTATGTTCCACAAGCAACTAATTCTCCTTTTCCTTGGAGAAGACCAGTTGCAAGACCATATGTACAACCAACAAGTTCATATTTTAAGAATGGTTATTGGCCTGGATATGTTGACTCAATGACTGATGGGAAAGGGAACTGGGATACTGCTGTCAAGTCCTCAGCAGATTGTTCTTGGAATAAAAAGGGACCTAAATTTCAATGGAAACCCAAGAACAATAGTGGATCCTATACATCTGCATGGCATAATTCATATGATCCACAAGGCAGGTTCAAGTCAGCAATGACTTGAGCCTCAATAGTGTACTAATATTTTGTATATTTTTGTTGTTGTAGAATCATCCTCTTAAGCATAAAGATGTTGGCATTGTTGTATCAATTGAAGGAGGAGGCAATGTAACCTTTGGAGGAAGTGATGGAAGGATTACTGGGAAAGGGACCATCAGAACACCTCAACTGGACTTTGAGAATGTATACTATGTCAAGGAACTCCAACACTTCAATTTGTTCTCAGTCTCACAAATCTGTGACACCAAGAACAAAGTACTCTTCACAGAGGATGAATGTCTTGTGTTATCTAAAGACTTCAAACTCCCAGAAGAAACTTCAATTCTGCTGAAAGTTCCTCGGAATCACAATCTTTATACATTCAACTTAACTGATGTTAAACCAGAAGGTGACTTAACTTGTTTGGTGGCTAAAGCATCCTTGGATGAGTCTACCAAATGGCATAGGAGGATGGCCCATGTCAACTTCAAGACCATAAACAAGCTATCTAAACTGGGTCTTGTTGAAGGTCTTCCTTCCAAAGTCTTCACTAATGATCATAACTGTGTTGCCTGCAACAAAGGAAAGCAACACAGAGCCTCATACAAAGTTGTGACTGCTGTGAGCATTATTTTTGAACCTCTTCAGTTGCTTCATATGGATCTGTTTGGTCCAACTCAAGTTAGAAGCATTGATCAAAAGTATTTTTGTCTAGTTATCACTGATGGTTATAGCAAATTTTGTTGGGTATTCTTTCTACGGACCAAAGATGAAACATCTCCAGTGCTGAAAGACTTTATTACCCTTATTGAGAATCAGTTGAACAAAAAGGTTAAAGGAATTCGGTGTGATAATGGGACAGAGTTCAAGAATGCTATCCTTATAGAACTCTGTAGGTCAAAAGGGATCAAAAGGGACTATAGCACTCCAAGAACCCCACAACAAAATGGGGTGGCAGAAAGAAAAAATAGGACCCTCATAGAGGCTGCAAGATCAATGCTGGCAGACTCTAAGCTACCCACCATGTTTGGGACTGAAGCTGTTGGCACAGCTTGTTATGTACTGAATAGAGTGTCCATTACTCGACCACACTTCAAAACACCATATGAACTTCTCTATGGGAAAGTTCCTACTATTCATTACCTTAAACCTTTTGGGTGTCAAGTGACTATTCTGAATACAAGTGATCCATTGGGCAAATTTGATGAGAAGACTGATGATGGTTATATTGTGGGATATTCAGCTCATAGTAAGGCGTACAGAGTTTACAATTTATCTGCTAAGAAGATTGAGGAGACATTGAACCTGAGGTTTCTAGAAGACAAGCCTAATGTTCAAGGACAGGGTCATGTTTGGTCTTTTGACCTTGATTACTTAACAGATTATTTGGGTTATTCTAGACATATGGTTACTCAAAATACATGTACTCAAGAGTCTCCAACAAACAGTGCAGATACCCTGGATGCTGATTCTGACAGTGAGTTTGAAGATGATGAACAACCCATTGTAGTGCCTTCTTTCTCCCCTAACAATTTTTCAGGTGACACTTCTAAAGTTACTTCTGATGAGAGTGAAGACGAGTCCAATTATGCAGAGGATCTTGCTAGGCTGAAGAAACAAGAGTATGCAGCTAATCTAGATGCTGAGAGGAATGCTGAGGAGAGTGCAAGTGAAACAATAAGTGGAAACCTCAATTCTACTGAACGTGATCCGGTTTCTCCTATCATCACCAATTCTGCTGAAGGCTATGCTGTTTCTACTCCCATTTCTACTAGAGTGTCCACAGACTTTGGAGATCCTTATACTCGTTTTCCAAGACCCTCAGATCTTGGTAATCATCAACCCAAAGCTGGAATCTTCACCTCACCTTCTTATGACACTGATTTTGAACCTACTATGACTAATCTTGATTCTTCCATTGAAGTCAACACCACTGCTACTAAAAGGATTCACAATACTCATCCACAGTCAAATATTATTGGTGATCCTAATGCACCTGTTAGAACACGGGGTACGGTGGCAAGTTCTAAATATGGTCAAGTGGCTTTTATCTCTTATGTCTCAAATCAGCAAAGAGACAATCACACAGACTATGAACATTGTCTGTTTGCTTGTTTTCTTTCTCAAGTGGAACCAACCAGTGTTACTCAGGCTCTTGAAGATTCAAGTTGGCTTGAGGCAATGCAGGAAGAGATGCAACAATTTCAAAATCAGCAAGTTTGGATATTGGTACCACTACCTGATGGCAAGTATGCAATTGGTACTAAATGGATTTTGAAGAATAAGAGAGATGCAAGAGGTGTTGTCATTAAAAACAAAGCAAGATTGGTTGCTCAGGGTTATAGACAAGAGGAGGGGATTGATTATGATGAAGTGTTTGCACCTGTGGCTAGAGTTGAGGCCATACGGATTTTCTTGGCTTATGCATCCTACATGGGATTTATGGTATATCAAATGGATGTTAAAGGCGCCTTCCTGTATGGTGAAATAGAAGAGGAGGTTTATGTCACTCAACCTAAAGGATTTGAAGATCCAGATCATCCTACTCATGTTTACAAGGTAGTAAAAGCTCTCTATTGACTACATCAGGCACCACGAGCTTGGTATGCTAGGCTTTCATCCTTTCTGCTGAAGCATGGATATCGAAGAGGTGCCATAGATAAAACACTTTTCCTGAAGAAGAATTCCACAGACATTATTCTTGTGCAAGTGTATGTGGATGACATTATTTTTGGATCCACAAAGGAAGCTTGGTGCAGGGAGTTTGAGGAGTTAATGAAGGGAGAATTTCAGATGAGTGCCATGGGAGAAATGACTTTCTTTTTGGGTCTCCAAATTTAGCAGAAACCTGATGGTATCTTTATCAGTCAGGACAAATATGTGAGGGACATCTTAAAGAAGTTTGGTATGGAGAGTGTAAGGACTGCCACTACACCTTATGAAGCTCCAAAGTCAAAGATCAACAATGAAATAGATCCACCAGTGAATGTACATCTTTACAGATCAATGATTAGTTCTTTGATGTATTTAACAGCTTCAAGGCCTGATATTACTTTTGCTGTGAGTGTTTGTTCTCGACATCAAGTTACTCCACTTACTTCTCATCTCAATGCGGTTAAGAAGATCTTTAAGTACCTCAAAGGCCAACCTCATTTAGGCCTTTGGTACCCAAAAGAATCTCCATTTAAGCTGGAAGCATATAGTGATAGTGACTATGCTGGTGCAAATCTGGATAGACGGTCCACTACTGGAGGTTGCCAATTCCTTGGAAAGAGATTGATTTCTTGGCAATGCAAGAAACAGACTATTGTGGCTACCTCATCTACTGAAGCAGAGTACGTTGCTGCTGCAAATTGCTGTGGACAGGTTCTTTGGATTCAAAATCAATTGTTGGATTATGGGTATAACTTCATGAACACAACAATTTTTATTGATAATCAAAGTACCATATGCATTGTTAAAAATCCAGTTTTTCACAGTCGAACAAAACATATTGAAATCAGGCACCACTTTATAAGAGATGCATATGACAAACATTTGATAAAAGTGGTTAAAATTCACACTGATGATAATGTGGCAGATTTGTTAACAAAAGCTTTTGATGGACCAAGGTTTCAACACCTAGTGGTCCATATTGGTATGCTTAACCCTTAACTGCAAAGTTTAAGGGGAGGCATAGGCCTCAGGGGAGGCATATGCCTCAGGGGAGGATTTGTGTATACTTTGCATTGTTTTATGTAAATTTGTTTGATTTTTGTGTATACTTTATGATTTATGATTCTGTTCACTAACACTAACCAGCTAATGTAATGATAGTTTGTTTTTCTTTGTTGGTTTGTGTGTTTCTCTGTGTTTGTTTTGTTTTGCAGATTGGTTATTCAAGTTGGAATTTACCATGGTTGTTATTTTGGAATATGGTCAAGAAAGCTCTAAAGCTTGTTTCTACTGAATTCAAAGTGCTGAAGTGAGCTATTTGTTTCCACTGAAGACAATGTACTGAAGTTACAATGTTCATTCAAGAGAAGTACTGAAGCAAATTGTTCATTCATTCATTCGAGAAATAGTTTACAGCTTACAGCTTACAGAGTACAATCAACATCAAATGCAACTACAAGGAAAGTGCTTTACATGATCTACTAATCTGAATCTTGTTTATATCATCTATTCCAACATCTAACAGGCTGTTAGATATGCATGATTGCTCACATCTCTCACACTAGATGCTGGATATGCGTTTGTGAAGTCTTGCATAACCACCCATTCATTCTATCTCGATGACTGGATATGCATGACCGGTACGACGAAGAAGCTAAGGATCAAAATGGGAAGGATGGATTGATGAAAACGATGATGATGAAGATGACCACATATGTCCTTTGTGCATCATCTGCTGATTTCACCAAAAAGCAATTCTTCCAACTTCCTTGACTCCTTCCTTTATACGATATGTGATGATGCACCATGATATGAAGCAGAAAGTGCTAGAACCACCTCTCTATCCTTAGGAGTGGCGGATTTCTGCACGTGGCTTCGTTGAGGCTGAGCTGCTGGAGGTTGGGAGTAAGATGTTCTCTCCTTATAGGAGTCATCAGAATCATCAGCAGATTCACTTGGATTCACTACACTATCTTCTTCTGAAGAAGGGATAAAAGGTGATTTAATTGGTCGTGAATATGGTTGAGGAAAGTAATGAAGCCAGGGGTTTGAATCATCACTTGATGATGATGATGATGAGAATGATGTTGTGAGATCTATGATCTCAGGTTTAGTACTCATGGTTGATTGTGGTTAATTTTGGAGCATTGATGCAATTAGGGTTTGTGATGATATTTGGGGTTTTTGATGAAGAGTTATGTGTGCATTGGGATTGTTTTATAGACAGTTTCAAGACTTAATGAGATTTAATGCGTGCGGGTGAAATAGTAAAAAGATATTTACTGAAGCTTCTTGAATACGTGATCTGTTTCTGCTGAGTAGTATTCTTCAGCAGATTGATTAGTGTTTCTACCGAAGTTGAAAGTTAATTTGGGGAAAAGTAGCAGTACACGTCAGCTCTGATACAACATTTATTAAAGAGGGATCTTCTGATGTTTTTCCTGAAGGGTCTCATGATGTTTTGGTTAATTGGTCATTGCAAAAGGATGAGCTGAATGTGATTCACCGGTTGGATCAAACGACCATGGAATTTAATTTTTTGAAGGAGATCTTGCATCTGGTGGATAGGGCAGATTTGGTTACGCTATATACTCTTGTCAATAAGTATTATCATTCTAATGCACCAAAGGGTTCTGGTTTATATTTATTGGGTGATCTTCATGTTTTGTTTGATTCAATATCTCCCAATGGTAAAGGATACTTTATTTGGAAGAACTCTCACTTATGGCAGGTTACATCTTGGAGATTTTATCCTCTGCCTCGTGTGCATGTAGTTGAGACGAAGGGTGGTATTACTGTCTGCATGTTTGCTGAGAGAACTTATCCATTATCTGTGAAACTTATGGAAAGAATGCTTCTTCAGAAGTTGGAAGTTCCTCCAGATCCTGTTGGCAATGATCTTTTGCATGCTGAACAATGTGTTAGTGTTATTAAGAATCAGCTTATGGCACATAGAAGTTCCTCATGATTATGGTACTTTTTAATTTGTATGATTTGTAATTTTTGTTCCTTTGTTTTATTCTTAGTTAAAAAAAAAAAAAAAAACACTATGTATATGTTTTGTTTTTACTAACTTTTATTGCAGGTTTGTTGTATCTTATTGCTGGTTATTAACTCACTGTGATACACCTTGTGTATGTCAATGAGTTGGCTAGTCCAAAGGGTACAACTTTGGTAAAGACACATCAAATCTGTGTTGATAGCTGTAATGCTTTGCTCAAAATCATAGGGTTTGCAACCACCCATGCTTAATTCTGTCGAGTGTTGTATGGTTATCAATTAACCATGATTTATTCCTTTTTGGAATCCAAGAATTGACTAGCCCACATGTATATGGCTTGTGGTAAAGGCAGTGGAATTCCATGTTTGGTAATCAGTTCACCAATTTTAAGATTTGACTAGTCCTGAGCAAACGGCTACAGGTAAAGACATATCAAATCCGTTCATGGTTGCTGATTTGCTAATAAATCAGATGGTTATCAGTGTACCATGGTTTTCGAACTTAAACATTTGGCTACTCCAGTAGTGATGGCTATTGGTAAAGAGACATCAAATCCATTATTTTCAATGATTCACCTCTCACAGGAGTTAACACACCTGGATGTGATGAGAATAGTTTGAAACTTATATGTTTTGATGTACATGTTGTCATTTGTTGCTGCAAAGATATGGAGTTTCAGAGTTTCTTCTTCAAAGAGATGGTTTTGTTTTGATTCTTTGCTGATGCTGTTTGACTACAATCCTCTAGTGTTTCAAGGTTAGAGATCTATCAAGAAACTGGAACTTAACCACGTCAAATTCCAGTTTAGGGGAGGATTGTTGGGAATTATGTGAAGTACGAATTACTGCTGAATGGATTCTGCCGAAGGGTATGGATTCTGCTGAAGACATAGTTCTGCTGAAGATTAGTTTGTTTCTGCGGAAGTTATTATTCCGTGTTTAGTATATTTAGTTTGGATATACATGAGCTTTATTAGGAAGTGATTGTGTATATCTTATTTAGTTTTATGTTTATACGTTTCTTGGGAAACGGTTTAGGGTTTTGTTTAGGGTTCCTTGTCTATAAAAGGAACACAATAGAATGAATTATGTACGTGTGCTTAAACAACTTATTAATATAACGATCCATAGAGGATCAAAGAAGTTCTTAGTTATCTGTGTTTCATACTTGTGTTTATATTCCGCTACAGAATACAAGTTGTAGAGATTTTATTTTAGTTTGTTTGTGATTACACAAGCGATACTAACGATCTATGAAGCTCAAGATCTATCAAGGTCTTCAAGTTTTCAACACTGTTTTATGCAGGTACACCCCGACGTTTGCAGCTGATCAGAATGAAGCGGTCAATCCATAGCCGCATGCTCACACAACACATTCATTTCTAAAGAAATCATGATTAGTGCATCAATGACTCTGATATTTTCACTCCATGCTTCTGCTACGCTGCTGCCAATATCATGAATCAATGAAAGCTTCCGCTACTCTGATAAGAATATATCATGATCCAGAAGGTGAGCATGTCGGTCCAAAAGTCACAACATCACATAATACCAACTCCACAATGGATGAGTTAGAGATTAATGTGGCTGATGATCTCAAAAGCTGACTCAAAACTCAGTATCACGTGGATCAGTTAAAAACCTCCACTCAGATTATCCAAACATGCAAAAATGAAGAATTAAAGACTACGAGCTACAGAACAAAGAACATGAACAAGAATCCAAGAACTATCTAAATGTAATATCTGTTTTTATTCTATATAATTTTAATGTGTGTTTGAGGTGACCTCCCTTAGGGGGAGATTGTTAGGATTTGGAAAATCCAGTAGTTAAAGTGTCGGTCACCTCAAGTATATGTATTCGTTAGAAAGCTCGTAGTCGTAGTTATTTGATGTTAAGTAGTATTTAGTTAAGTAACACCGTGGAGGACGGACAGGTATTTACCCACTGTATGCCTGATCCACAGCCAGTCAGGTGGCGTTTTATTGTAAGACTATAAATACTCTCTACCTCCCAAGGTAGAGAGTTGGAGCTCATAATAAGATTTTTCTTTCTCTCACTAAAGTTCCCAAACCTCTAACTTCATCTCTCTAAAACCATTGTGTACGCCTCTTGTGTTTATGTTATGATGTGTATGTGAAATCCAATATGTTACAAAAATTCAAGCTAAGAAGGCTAAAAGGCAAAGGCGAAAGAAAGATAGAAAACAGTGGAAACCCACAGGAAGGAAATTTAGTAATATAGGTTATCAATGGATACCTACTGGCCGTAAGATTAATGAGCTTTGCCCTAACGTTGCTATAGCAATGCCCACTAGAAAATGGATGCCCATTGGTAGAACTATTCCCTTAAGAAGCGAACATACTTTGAATAGGTCAAATACGGACAATACTAGCACGCAAGATCTATTTCTAATGAGTCCATTGGTTCTACCTCTGATGTGGGTGTTCCAATCACTGTTACTAACCAAGTGGAACCCATTCTTGCATGGGGATCCCAATTATCCAGTTATCCATTCTTGTCTGTGTTCAACTGCAGATTGTTCAAATCGTTCTGTGGTACTTGGACTCGTGCTGTTCCAAGCATAAGGACTGGAGACCGGTCGCGGCTCATGAACTTCATGAGTAAATTCATTGGAACTGTTAGATTCGGGAACGACCATTTTGGAGCAATTATGGGTTATGGTGATTATGTAGTTGGCAAAAGTGTAATCTCCAGGGTATATTATGTTAAAGGTCTTGGTCATAACTTGTTTTTTGTTGGTCAATTCTGTGATTCTGATCTAGAAGTGGCATTTAGAAAACATAATTGTTTCGTTAGAGAACTCGACGGTGTGGAACTATTAAGAGGAATCGTGGTTCAAACCTATACACCATCTCTATCAAAGATATGATGAAATCTTACCCATCTGCTTGCTGTCAAAGGCTTCCAAAACTAAGTCATGGCTATGGCACCGTCGTCTCAATCACTTGAACTTTGGTACCATAAACAATCTTTCCAGAAAGGACTTAGTAAGAGGATTACCCAGATTAAAGTATGAAAAAGATCATCTTTGTTCAGCATGCCAATTGGGAAAAAGCACGAAATATGCCCATAAACCTAAACCCACAAACTCAGTAATGGAAGTCCTTCATACCCTTCATATGGATTTGTGCGGACCAATGAGAGTACAAACAATAAATGGGAAGCAATACATTTTAGTCGTTGTTGATGACTACTCTCGATTTACTTGGGCAAAGTTCTTGAGGACAAAGGATGAGACTCCAGATGTCATCATCAAACTTATCAAACAGCTACAAGTTCGACTCAACAATACTGTTAGAATAGTTCGAACAGACAATGGCACAGAGTTTGTTAACAAAGACTTAATTCAGTTTTATGAAAGTGTTGGAATCAGTCATCAAAGAAGTGTTCCACGAACTCCTCAACAGAACGGTGTAGTTGAAAGACGAAATCGAACTCTTGTGGAAGCCGCAAGAACAATGCTAATTTATTCAAAGGTTCCAATGTTTCTATGGGCTGAAGCCATTGCCACTGCTTGCTATACCCAAAATCGTTCCCTTATTCATACCTCTCATGGAAAAACTCCAAATGAACTTGTTCATAAACAAAAACCTGATCTCTCCTACCTTCGTGTGTTTGGTGCTTTGTGCTATCCAACGAATGACGGTCAAGATTTAGGTAAATTAAGAGCAAAGGCAGATATTGGAGTTTTGTTGGTTATGCACCAAACAAGAAGGGTTACCGAATCTACAACAAGAGAACCCGAAATATCATGGAAACAATCACGTTATGTTCGATGAGCTGACCGGTCAAATGGCTCCAGGACTAACCGTACTATGGACCCGCATCTCAACTGTCATCAAGTAGTCCTATCAGTTCTACTCTTGTTTCTAATCCCTCTCCAGCAACTCCTTATGTACCTCCTTCAGAAGATGATTTAAAGAAACTGTTTGATCCAATGTTTGATGAACACTATGAACCAAATGTTGATGAAATGTCAATTCCATCAACAGAGGCTGCTCCTATCCCTGTGAATGAAGTCAACCCTTGAGTTTCAATATCATTAAGTCAAGAAGCGCCTGCTGCTGATCACTCTGTCTCATCAACAAATCATCAATCATCGAATGTACATCATGGAATTGTTTCTGGCACCCATGATGAAGTTAATCCGTTTGCTACTCCCGAAGATGCTCCATTCGAAAACATATTTGCTCCTGAATCATCATCAGAACTATCTTCATCTGGAGAAATCGACTCTGCTACTTCTGTTCCTCAATAACAACCACATGAACACCTTAGAAAGTGGACACATGATCACCCATTGGACAACATCATTGGAAACCCTTCTCGTTCAGTATCCACTCATCGACAACTGGCAACCAATGCCTTATGGTGCTTCTTCAACTTCGTACTCTCTAAGATCAAACTAAAAGACGTAAAACTGCTATGAATGAAGACAGCTGGTTCAGTGCCATGCAAGAAGAAATTCATGAGTTTGATCGACTAGCTGTATGGGAATTAGTACCTGCTCTTGATTGTGCCATGATCATTGCTCTAAAGTGGATCTTCAAAATAAAACTTGATGAGCATGGTGAAGTTTTAAAGAACAAGGCTCGATTGGTTGCAAAAGGATACCGTCAAGAAGAGGGTATTGACTTTGAAGAATCATTTGCTCCAGTTGCTCGTATCGAGGCAATCAGAATCTTTTTGGCTAATGCTGCAAGTAAGAACATGGTAGTCTATCAGATGGATGTAAAGACAGCTTTTCTTAACGGAGATCTGAAAGAAGTCGTATACGTCAGCCAACCTGAAGGCTTTGTGAATCCAGAGCATCCTACTCACGTCTATCGTTTGAAGAAGGCTCTTTACAGTTTGAAGCAAGCTCCAAGGGCATGGTATGATACGCTATCAAAGTTTCTTCTATCTACTGGATTCAGCAAAGGAGCAGTTGATCCGACATTGTTCACCAGAAAGTCAGGCAAACATTTAATTAACGGTCAAATATATGTTGATGATATTATTTTTGCCTCGACCGACCCCAATGAATGTGATCGTTTCTCAAATGAAATGGGTTCCAAATTTCAAATGTCAATGATGGGACAAACGTCATTTTTCTTGGGATTACAAATTTCACAAAGTCCCGGAGGCATTTTTATAAATCAATCTAAATATGCAAATGAGATTTTAAAGAACTTTGGATTTGATTCTAGTGACCCTGTTGACACTCCCATGATAGAACGTTCTAAACTGGATGAGGACCACTCAGGGATCATGGTAGACCAAACGAAATATCGTAGTATGATCGGATCCCGGATGTACCTCACAGCCAGTGACCGAAATTCTGTTCGCTGTTTGCATGTGTGCTAGATATCATGCTAAGCCTACCAAAAAGCACCTTGAAGCGGTTAAACGGGTCTTTTCGGTATCTCCAAGGAACCATCAATATGGGACTTTGGTACCCGAAGGACACCGGTATGTCACTCACAGCCTATGCAGATGCTGATCATGCAGGATGTCAAGATACACGTCGAAGTGCGTCTGGAGGTGCTCAGTTTTTGGGTGATAAGCTTGTGAGCTGGTCTTCAAGAAGCAAATGAGTACTTCTATTTCCTCTACAGAGGCTGAATACATAGCCATGTCATCTTGTTGTGCTCAAATCCTTTGGATGAGATCCCAATTATCTGACTATGGCTTTGAATTCAACAAAATCCCTCTGTACTGTGATAATAAAAGTGCTATTGCTCTCTCATGCAATAACGTACAACACTCAAGAGCAAAGCACATCGACATTCGACATCATTTCATCAGGGAGCAAGTAGAAAACGGTGTGGTGGAACTATACTTTGTGAGGACTGAATACCAGTTAGCAGACATCTTCACCAAAGCCCTTCCTAGAGAACATTTTGAGTTTATCCTTCCACGACTTGGTCTTAAGAGCCTACACCCGGAAACACTCAAACGTCTTCAAGAGGAAGAAGAGGAGTAAAAGGTCTTTCTTCATCCATATCTTGTAAATATTTATTCGAAATACAAAATACAAAATTTCAAAACCTTCAAAAAAGCAAATAGAAAAATATAAAACTTTCAAAAATCCATAAAAATTTGAAAATCTTGATTCGATAATATCTACGGTCTTTGTGATGTCATTCAAAGAATGACACGGGACTTTAGATGGTGTTCGAATGTTTTCAAAAAATCAAAAAATCAAAAATATTTTTTGGAGAAAGTGAAACTATGGTTTATTGTCATTTCAGGCAGTAACCCGCTTTTCAAAGAAAGAACAAAGCCATGCCTTATCTTGTTTTTCTAACCTCATGCTCTGATTCTATAAACAATTACTTACTATCTAATGCAAACTAATTGCTTTGAAAAATAACTCGGAATCTATTTTTTGAAAATCATCTGGACTTAACAGTTGTCAAAAACATCTATCTCTCAATCAACAACTTATGTCATTGATTGAGGGGGAGAATGATTTCAATTAAATCAAAAGGTTATTTGTCATACAATTGTTTTCAAAAGATAATCATGCATGTTTAATCAATGGAGTTTAAAGTCTCAAAATCCGATCCTTAACAGTTAAAACGTTTTCATAATCAAGTCACAATTCTCCTTAAAAGCTTTCAAAATCAATTTAAATATACAGAAACCAAAAATCTCAAATGATTTGAAAATTGTGATCGGGGAGAATTTGTGATTTAAATTGGATTTAAACTGATAATTCGGTAAATGGTTTTATAAGGATGTACAAGCTCTCCTTCCCACATGTGCCAAATGATTTCAAAATTTCCATGCACATGTTGAGGGGGAGCATCTATCTTAAACCACAAAGATTTGAAATGTGATCAATTTATTTCAATGTGTAGTCTTTTCCTAATATGTGCAAAACATTTTCTAATATCTATGCACATATTTAGGGGGAACAACTATTTTGAAAACCACATTCTTTATATAACTACTCTTAGATGCAAGCCAACCCCTCAAAGATGAAAATTATTTCTATTACAAAATGATGCTTGATGCACATGTTGAGGGGGAGCTCTTGTTCTAAAAATATCAAAAACAATTCAGGTACACAATGCTTTGATAATATATCACAAGTATCTGGATTGATTTTCAAATGGTTTTCAATTGGTTCCAATGGCAGATGAACAATACCAAATAGACCGACCAACTTTACTTTAGGTATGGTGATATAAGGATGATAAGGTTAGGTATTTGTTCCCATGATCCGCCAGAACCGGAGGGATCTACCCAGGGACAATCCACTAGTTAGTGTAGAAGTCCTTAGGTTTGATGAAAAAAGGAGAAAAATGAGATATGGGAAGAGTGCGGACTGAGACTGAGCTAGTACTGGAATAAACCCAACAAGGTTCTAGTTATGAAGTCTCGGTAAGCACTGAAGGGGTTGAAGAATGAAAAAGAACTGAATGTGAAAAGGTTGAAAATAAATAGCCCTCCAACAGTTCAACCTTAGGGCAGATACCGGGTTTAATTCATATGCTACTGGTGATTACTAAGGTAACACTGGTATTGAAGACAAGACGTCATGGACCCAGTGACGCACTGCACTACAACTTCCCAAACCACTCAAGTTCCTCTTAAAAGGACTTGTTTCATTCTCACGGGGAACCGACATTATCTATCGACTTTCTCTTAGAGATTGTTGATATTGAAGAAGGAGACCCTCTCCCTAGTCTCCGACATAGGAACCAAATATGCACAATTGAGTCTAGAGCCACGAGATCATCTATAAATCTCATTAGGACACTTTCAATGAAGACTCTCTGTTTCACACAATGTGGAAAGAGAGATTATATCTTATGAGTCCTACGCATTATCCTTGTGGTATTGCCAGAACATCTGAGTGATATGCAAACATATTCACAATGAAGATGGAAAGCCTTCTGGAGCCAACATCAAACAAGCTCCTTGTGGGTGGCATGTGAGATCTATTCAATAGATCAACCATGTGACAACTGAACAGAAATAATGGGGCGATTCAATCTTTTGAATCAATCCTGGTTCAGGTTATGGATTGACGGATACTTTGAAAAACCGGTCGTTGTGTACTAATATTTCAAAATAAAAGGTGTTTATGATTGATAATTGATTTTCATTAAAACCTTCGTTGTATTGCAAAAACAATTTCTATTCAGCGATACACGATTGTTTTTCAAATCTCCTTTTATCAATCAGTGAATCTCAATTCGCTGGTTCACTCACTTCGTGTTGTCTTCTTTGAGACGTTCTGGTTTGAGAACAGCTAGAGCAGCTGCGAAACCCTGTCAAGGAAATTCTTCAGAATTTTACCTGATCACAGGCAGTACTTGTACAGATCAACGAGGAACCGTAGGCCGTGTACCTCAATTCAACGAAAGTGATCAAAGACACTTTCGTGCGTTTTATTGCTAACTGTTGTATGCAGGTTTGCCCGACGTTTGCAGCTAATCAGAATGAAGCGGTCAATCCATAGCCGCATGCTCACACAACACATTCAAATATAAATAAATCATGATTATGTGCATCAATGACTCTGATATTTTCACTCCATGCTTCTGCTACGCTGCTGCCAATATCATGAATCAATGAAAGCTTCCGCTACTCTGATGAGAAGAAATCATGATCCAGAATGTGAGCATGTCGGTCCAAAAGTCACAACATCACATAATACCAACACCACAAAGGATGAGTCAGAGATTTATGATAGCTGAAGATCTCAAAGCTGGCTCAAAACTCATAATCACGTGGATCAGTAAAAGACCTCCACTTGGTTTAACCAATCATGCAATTATGAAGAATCAATGACTACGAGCTCCTGAGCAAAGAACTACATCAAGAATGCAAGAACCATTTAAAATGTAATATCTGTTTGTGTTCAATGTAATTTTGAGGTGATCTTGAGGTGACCTCCCTTAGGGGGAGATTGTTGGGATTTAGTAAATTTAGTTATTAAAGAGTCGGTCACCTCAAGTATATGTAATCGTTAGAAAGCTCGTAGTCGTAGATTATTTAGTGTTAACTAGTATTTAGTTTTGTAACACCGTGGAGGACGGGCGGGTCTTTACCCACTGTATGCCTGATCCACAGCCCGTAGGTGGCGATTTATGTAAGGACTATAAATAATCTCTACCTTCCAAGGTAGAGAGTTGGAGCTCATAATAATACTTTCATTTTCTCTCACTAAAGTTCCCAACCTTTAACTTTCTCTCTCTAAAACCATATTATACGCCTACTTGTGATTATAATCTAGTGTGTTTATGAAGTCCAATATGTTACATCACCAACACATTTTCAACGATGCCCAACGGCGATTGCATAGATCGATCTGCCATTTCAATTTTCATCTTGGCCGGCTTTAAGTTACCAATACCCATATGCAAAAACTTCTAACGAGGCATTATGCTAATACTTGCTCCAAGATCAGCTAGGGCATTACACATGTTTAGACTCCCGATCAAGCAAGGGAGAGTGAAACATCTTGGATCTTTTTCCTTTTGTGGTAGCTCGTTCCTCAAAACCGCTGAACATCTTTCGTTGAGGTGAATTGTCTCATCATTGCTTAATTCCTGCGAAATATCATCATGATTAGTTTTAATAGAATTATTGATAGGTAAGTTTGCCGGTAAAGTTTGGTCCAGAAGTGACTGTCTTTCCATGCTGATTCGTCGCTTAACTTTTTCCGAAAAGGTCATAGGTTCTTCAAGGATAGTTTCTACAGTGTGGACAACTTCCTCCTCCCGAGCTGCTAGGTAATCAGAGATAGCTTCTGAACATGAGCTAACAATCTTCTCCAAACTCTTAATCCTATCATCGTGAATCTTGAGAGAAGATATTGTATTATCCATGAATGTTTTCATCAATTTTTCAATCCTATCATCTCGTTCTCTTGATTCCTTGATGTGGTCAATAATTTTTTTCTCAAGATCGCTCCCGGTTTTGGTCCCAAACACGCTCTTAACCCTCTCGACCCTGCATGCTTCAGCTTCTCTTTCTAACCTTCGTTTTTCGAAAATTTCCCCATAATTGTATTCTTGCTTTGTTATCGTCTTCATTACCTTATGATCGAAATTGTCTGTTATAACCCAAGATATATCAAACTTATCACAAACCCAACACTTATACCACAAGATGAACACGTGAAACCAAACACAATATGCGTAAATAAGAAAGAAAGAAAGATGAGATGGCTTCAGTATACCTTATCCCACAACAAGAACACGTATAACAAACACCCACGTTATACTCACAGATGATATGCGTATATATGAAGCAAGAAAGATTAAGATAAGAGATGGTGACTTAAGATGTGAATTCGTATGTGTATTTAGAGAGATAAGGGAAGAAAGATGAAAACAATAAGTTGTATATTGCTTCAAGGAAAAACACACACACACACACACTCAAGCACACCCCTCAAATGACATACTTGAGGGGTATTTATAGTACAAGACAAAGGATGCCCTAAGGCTTGGCCATGGGCCGTGAGATGGGCTTGGACATGGATTGGGTTACATGAACTTATACAAGGCTAACTTATCTAAACGTCTAACCATTTAGCTTAGCCCAATCCATGAGCCCTTTGACTATTCTAGCATGATATCTAACACACGTTACAAATTTCTAAATGTGAATGACCATCACTTCTAATAAAAACTATTAAGGCTAACAATCTCCCCCTAAGGGGTGGTCATTCAAATGATGCTCCACTTGATTAGGTCTTTACTTTTCTTGAGCTCAAACTTTGTGTGTAGATATAGAATAGTCTTGATTCTTTGTTCCTTCATGCTTTGTGATCAGATAATGTGGTTGTCTGCCGTTGTCAACTTCGTTGGTTAGGTATCTCCACGTCTTTTTCCACCATGCTCACACCATGGTTAGGTTACCAATGATGTAGTTCTCGAGTCTTTAGATTCATTGACGAAGAATCATCTTTAACTTTGTGTAGCCTTTGATTATGATGAGAACTTTCATGTGTTTTTGGTATGAGCATGTGGCGAGTCTGCACGATCCATCCGCTCCGTAGCTTCATAAGAGAAAACATAAAAACATGTTAGTAATAAGCGGATTCTGGCACTTACAAGTTTGAATTTCGAGGGTGTTAACAGCATAGTGTGAAAACACGTCTCTTATTCTCACAGAGGCCGTTCATGAACTGGAGTCCCACAAGTGAGATAACGCGATATAAGTACATCTACAGTTCAGATGAGTCGCTGAGGTACAACGAAGCTCACCACGCATCAGAGACCGTTTAAGACACACTAAGCGTAATCCACGGAGAATTACCGAAGTGACCCGCCGCCGTCAGGGCTGCTTGATGTGACCCTGGCAGGAATTTCCATTCAATCACTGAGGATCACGTTGTTGAACTCCCCTCATAAATGTTCTGGCAGATTGCTATGATCTGCGTAGGACTCTAGAATATATCACTTGTGTCCTTAATGATGAACAACAAGCGATGTCATGTCAAGTGTTCCTATGAGATCTTTTGATGAATCTCGTGGCTTTAGACTCAATTAGTGCATTTTGGTTTTCCTGAACGGAGACTAGGGAGAGGGTCTCCTTCTTCAATACCAACGATCTCTAAGAGAAAGTCGATAGATTATGTAAGGTTCCCAATGAGAATGAAACAAATCCTTTTAAGAGGATTGAGGGCTAGAAGTTTAGTGCAGTGCGTCACTGGGTCCATGACGTCTTTGTCTTCAATACCATACAAGTCATCTAGTGACAACTAGTAGCATATGAATTGAACCCGGTTTCTGCCCTAAGGTTGAATATGGAGGGCTATTTCTTTTCACCCTTTCTTTTACATTTCTTTTAATTCTTCAACCCCTTCTTTCTCCTTTCTCACATTACTCCTTTTTTCAATTATACCTAAGGACTTCTAATACTAACTATGGGTATTGTCCTTGGGTAGATCCTCCGGCTCCTGGCGGATCATAGGACGGATTTCTATCCTTGTCACCTTATAATTCCATGACTGTCCTATTGTTGCCATAAACCATTTTCTCTGAAAATCTCTCAGAGTGTTTTTGATAGAAAAAATGTTTGGAACACTTCGAGTTTTATATTTTTCGAAACACTCCCCCTTCACATGTGCTTATAAGTTTTGACAGAAATCTGCATATAGAGGGTAGAGTTTGCACTTTTTGAATTGATCGACTTTAAATGAACTAGACCGATTCGAGACACGTTTACATCACTAGAGAATTAGCTTGAAATTATTACCCGTCCTGGTCAAGTCCATAGAAAGTTTCTCGAAATGGTACATTTACTGACTTTGATTACTCGTCAATTCATTGGTTCCGTCTGAGTCGAGCTCTTTTGAGATTCAAACAACGATCATTAAAACATTTTGATCACATTTTAATCACGTTTCTCCCCCTCAAAAATAGCATATCCATGATGTTTTTGAAACAAAATGATTAAATGATATGTTTTTCGGAAAGCATTTGGAGAGAAACTGATTTAGCATGAATTTTGGAACAATTTTTTGTTTTATACTCCCCCTTAACGAAAGCATATTTTTCATACAGAAAATTTTAGAATCAATTAAGGGTTTAGAGGGAGTTATCTTGGTACCAAATTTGAGAGATTTTGAAAAAATTTCGAATCAATGGTACTCAAGATGATGAAGATATTGAAAATCTTTTGAAGATATTGAAGAAGAATTATCTTCATTTGTTTTAGGATAAGTGCCGATATTTACGGTTTTAAAATCGATTTTGCGTAGCACTTTCCTTTATTTAAAGATCAAAGGTGCAAGCTGAAATACTTCAAGCCATTATGATTTTAAGGAATAGTGCTGAGAAAAATATTTAAAAACCTTTGATTTTGAGAAGCACTTTCCTTTCTTTGAAGCTGACTCAACCGATGTGTTCAGAAGCCATTATTTTGAAGTCCGGGTTTCGTACTGAAGTATACAAAAGCCATTATTTGAAGAAATTTTTAAGAAACGACATGTTTTAGAAAACAATTAAAGAACTCTCGCTCAAGCATCTGTACATACCCGTATCATTGTTGAATGACATTTCTAGAAACGTACAGAGTATCGATTATACGAGAGACATGTTGTTAGGTCACTAGTTTTACAACACAAGCTTATAAGAAAGGAGATGAGGCGATTGAACAAGATCTAACACACACACAAAACAATAATATGACCGGTTATGCGTAGGTATGAGTGAAGAGAAAAACTTGAACAACCAACCTTCAAATGAAGGTTTACAAGGGTATTTATAGGAGGGAAGCTAGGGCAACACTCCTAGTTCCCTTCCTATCCTTATTGGGCTTGGGGCAAGCTTATGGGCCTTCTACATAAGCTTGACCTTAAACAAACATAAAGGCCATAATAAAGCTACCTATTACATATGAAATATAAATACTTGAAATACAGTTTAGGAGTGATTCCAACAATCTCCCTCTCAAGTATATATGAATGAAAACGGTGAAGGCGTTGATGTAATAGTAGCAGTGACGTCTTCTGACATTCTTCTTTCTTGTGAGAAGAATTGCCTTGATTCGAACAGTCTCCCCAGTGTAGAGAGATAGTTATCTTTGAACAGTTATGCTTTTGACGTCATTAACTTTGTTCTTTGATCATTGTTCTTTGTGGTGAGAGTGATAGTATGTTGTCGTCGCATCGGCCCCACTGCCTCAGGTCTGCTTCACTACTACAGTGTCTCCAAGTCATTCTTCAACATGCTCACACGCTCTTTGACGTTGGAATTCAATACTGATGAAGTTCTTTAGGTCTTTAACTTTGTAGATTCTTTGGTTTGACAAAGAATCATTCTGACGGTGTGTTGCTTTTTGAGTAGAACTTCAATTAGTGATGATGTTGGCGTGAGCATGAGAAGAATCAGCACGATCATCCCGCCCCGGAGCTTCCATAAGAAGAAAAACATTTCAAACGGTTAGTAATAAGCGGTTTCCGGCACTTACAGGTTTGAACTTCGAGAGTGTCAACAGCATAGTGTGAGGACACAACTCTAATTCTTACAAAGGCCGTTCCTGAACTGGAGTCCCACAAGTGAGATAACGCGATGTACCGAGAGTACATCTACAGTTCAAGTGAGTCGCTGAGGTACACCGAAGCATCACCTCACGACTGTAGACCGTTTGAGACACACTCTGCGTAATCCACGGGAGTTACCGGTGAAGGACCTGCTGAAGTCCGCTGTTTGATGTTGACTCTGGCAGGAGTTTCCATTCAATCATTGAGGATCACAGATGTGAACCTCTCATAAATGTTCTCGACAGATTGCTAAGATCTGTGAAGGACTCGATATGAACCATTGATGATCTTATTAGTTGATCATCAAGTGATTAAATGTCAAGTGTTCCTAAGAGATCTTTTGATGAATCTCGTGGCTCTAGACTCAATAGTGCATTTTGGTTTTCCTGAGCGGAGACTAGGGAGAGGGTCTCCTTCTTCAATACCAGCAATCTCTAGGAGAAAGCCGATAGTTTACGTAGGGTTCCCTGTGAGAATGAAACAAGCTTCTGTTGAGAGAAACTTGAGTGGATAAGAAGGTTTAGTGCATGCGTCACTGGGTCCATGACGACTTTTAATCTTCAATACCGGCGTCACTAAGTGACAACCAGTAGCATATGAATTGAACCCGGTGTCTGCCCTAAGTTGAATAATCTGGAGGGCTATTTCTTTTCACCCTTTTCTTTGCATTTCTTTTTAATTCTTCAACTCCTTCTTTCTCCTATTCTCATTTTCTCCTTTTTACAATCATACCTAAGGACTTCTAAATACTAACTATTTGTGGTGTCCTTGGGTAGATCCCTCCGGCTCTGGCGGATCATAGGACGGTTATTCCTAACCTTAGTCACCTTATAACTCCATGACTAACCTATGTTTGCCATTAAAACCACTGTATGGAAAAATGTCTCTCAAAGGGTTTGTTAATGAAAAAACATGTTTGAACCATTGTGAGAGGTGATGTTTTGCATAAATACTCCCCCTCCACATGTGCTTAATAGTTTTAATGGTTAAATGCACAGTGAGGAAAGAGCGCGCACTTTTTGAATTGATCCACTGAAGATAGACAATCTCCCACGAGACACGGTTACGTTGCATAGTTAAAGAGTTACATTGTCAGCTTTTAGGTGACAACTAGCTCTAATAACTACCTTGAAGGTGTAGACAAACCTTGGAAGGTTGTCAAACCCGTCAGAGTTCATGTCTATCAAAAGTTTCTCGAATGGTACATTCTACTCAGACAAGTCCTTTGCGAGACACGTTTACATCACTAGCGAACTAGCTTGAAATTATTACCCGCCAGGACAAGTCTTTTCGAGTTACTAACATTAAGTATCGTCCAATTCGTTGGTTAAGTCTGAGGTACAGATTCATTTGCATTTTGTACAACATATTTCTTATCACACAATTTTCTCCCCTCAAAAATGGCATATTAAAGTGTTATTTTTGAAACGTTTGAGAATAAATATGACCATTTCGGAGTATTGGGAAGAATGACCACTAAGAACAATTTGTGAACAAAGTTTCAAATACTCCCCCTCAACAAGTGATATAAACGGTTGAGGTTTTGAAAATCATAAGGGGAAGTACTTGTTCTTTTGAGCAAAACCTTGAATAATGAAAGGTTTGATAGGTTTTACTCAAAAGTAAGAAGCTTTCGCTCCTTTTACAAGGATTGTGGCACTGAAGCGTACCACAGGGTCCTTTCTTGACAAGTACGGGTTCGTACACGTTATGTGTGCACAAGCCAGTGACATATTTAATCATACATCCAAAATTATGAAGAAAACAATTCAAGGGGTACCAGGAAGTGTAGTGATGTTCCCAGGAGTGCGCTCAGGACGTTGAAAGCCGGTGATGTTTCTCCTGGGTCGACCACCAACATAGCTCTCCAATCGTCTGAATCTGATCCCGCCTGAACAACCGTTCATAAATCATGGTGATGATCCTTCTCACATCCCTCCTTTCCTGAGAATTCCAGCGCTTACGAGATCCCAACTTTCAGCGTATATCCTTCAACTCAGATGCTTAATCCGTCCCTAACCAGCTTCAAAGTATGATCCCCGAAATTCTGAAGATCACTACACGCCATTAAGCAGTTTCTTTGAAGTTCACGCGTAAACAACTCAAAGGTTTGCTGATGAACGTATATTGAGGTAGCTGATTGAGATCGGGAAGAGTAAGCATTGGAGGAGTGAGGTTGACACGCGTCTGATAAGATTCAACAGCCATCTAGATATCTTCAACACGTTCTTTGATCACAATGCGTCTAATGAAGATGAGAACTGACTTGATAAATTCACGTTGAACTTCAGTCGAGAATTGTCTCATACGACCCGGTACCTTGGCAAGGTACATGTCTTCGATGTCGTTGAGGGACAAGTTCTCAAAGTCAGCCTCGAGAATCCATAGTCCTGTTCATCTTGTCGGTTGACTATGATATTCTTTAAGAATGAATAGTCCCACTTAGACTTGAGATCAATGTGTTTGATGGCCACGATGTCCTTAGAACTATACACTGCATGTTGAGACTTCGGAACCAGGCAGCTTCTGTAGTAGATTCTTCGGCGTTCAGGCCAATGATGAATCCCATACAATGCATCTTGGTCGTATGCTTGCACGTTGTCAGAAAACAAGTGATTTGCACTTTCCTCGATAGCTATGCAGTTTGAGTAAATAGCAGCTGGGAATGGAAGAGTCAATGATGTAGCGTATTTTCGCGAACCATCGCTACCGTGTAAGAGAAAATCCAGGTCTCTGTAAAAGAAGTATCGGAAGGGAATCCGTGGTTCGTCTGTTTGGCCAATGGTCGGTAGGGGTTTGGTCCAATCGGTGTAGTATGGAGGGTTGTCCCTTTGTGTGAAGTCAATGTTTGCTTCGGGATTGAGCCAATCCATGTCGTTAGACATAGCTCGAGCGATGTTCTCAAGATGATATTCGACCTCGACAGCGCGTTGAGTGTCTTTAGAAGTTGGAATGCTTCATTCTTGATTCGCCTCAATTCAGATTTCGTCATTTTCTTCACATGGAACTTTTCTTGCAAAAGTTTTTGCTGTGTCCAATGTAGAACCGTATACCAATTCTTGACCTTCATCAGGGTAGGGAGTTTGATTGACAAGTGTGGAGAACCATTCAAACTCTTCGTTTTTATCGTCATCTAGCCATGAGACAACTCCGTGCCGAAGTCGCCTTCTTCTTTTTGGAAGGCCTTGATGATGATACCGTTTCGCACTTGTTTGGGTGAGGTGGGTTGTTGTCGGGGCTCAAGGACTTTTCATCGCCACCACCCGTATACTCAAAGTAATCACCGCTTTATGAGTCGGGTAAACTCGAATCGCCCGAGGTTTATCAAGAGAAACCAGGTGGAGGAGACTTTGGTTGAGAAGAAGTTCGTGGTGGAGGAGGTGGCATAGAGGTAGATTTACCGACCGCTTCGACGCTTAGGTGCGTAATCCTTATCCTTATCATCGCCATCTCTTGGTCGCTTGGGTTGATCGCCAATTCTTTGCATGATGATCCGAGTTGAAAATCAAGTAGATTTTCGAAAAATTTAGCTTCATCCGAAGTAAACGCTCCAGATCGCTTTGACATTTGTATCACAAGTTTAGCGATTAACTCGCATTCAGAGAGATCATTCTTTGGCCATTGTATTTTTAACCAATGCTACGATGTTAGGTGAGTTGTCCTGAAAATATTTCTCTAGTCACACCGGGACAGGTCAAGAAGAAACTTGTGAGTATGATCTCTTGCCGCCTTTCCAGCCCTTTTGACTTTAGGAACGATATCCCAAGGTACTTGTTAGTGTAACCTTCGATCATTTTGTTCAGTTCCTCTTAACGATGACTCTTCATGAACTTCAACAAATTCTTTCTCCATCTTGTCATGCTCGCATACATATGCTGTATGTGATCAAAGAAAGAAATTTAGCTTTTGTAGAGCACGCTTTTTTCTTTTCCGACTTGTTTGACGCCTTTGTGAATCCGCTTATGAGCTTGAGAAATCCAAGATCGAGGTGGTTTCTTCACAGATTTGGATGATGATTTTGTTGATCTTTTGATGGTGGTGGTGATGAGTGAGATGAAGAATCTGGATGAGGAGGGACATGAGGAGATCCGGGTCCTTTGAGGTGCGAAGTATCCTCCTTGGAACGAGTTGATCGGGCCGAGAAGAAAGTCATCATAATCTTCTTCGCCATCATGTCCGCTTTTAGCCTTTTCTTCCCGGCCTCTGCTCCTTAGCTTCTTCATCGCTTTCTTTTCTCACTATATTCTTTCTCGTTCCTCAATGTTAAGATCAAGAGACTCCTTCTCACAAGCGCTTGTTG